>CM076577.1:625634618-625965870 GCA_034641835.2 Pinus albicaulis
AGTGTTAAAAATCCCATACGTGGGTATGCCCAGACTTTTCCACGTGTATACGCGAATCCATACACACTTTTCCACGTATGCCATTAAAATCATTAAAAATATATATAAAAATTCCCTATTTTCGGGCTAGGTTGATGGTTACTCCAGTAGTTCAACCACCTCAGTACGTGGCCAACTGTTTCCAACTGATTGAAACTACTTTGAGGGAGTATAAAAGCCCCTCATGTGCATGGCCTAAGAGAGAGAGAATTTTATAGACATTATACTCTGTTGGAATCCCAATTCAAGTCTGATTTCCCGTGCCTCTTGCACTTTCCCAGATTTTTACAGGAAACCCTTGTTTCCTGGAGATGTTCATCCATTTATATGTCATCTCATGTGCACAAGTCTTGAAAGTATCTTAGCGAGGCAAGGGCAGGACAGATCCGGACAACGGTCTGTTCAAAGATCGTGGAAGGATTCAGGTGATCTCTCCACTTTTTACTACTGTACATGTTGTTCATAATAGAGAAGAACCATATTGTTCCTGAATTCATTTGTTAATATTTGCTTGCATATGTGAAAAAGATTATTATTTAAGCATTTATTATTGTTTATATGATGTTTCACATGGATTTCACTAACATTTAGGATAGATATATGCTGTACAACTAGATTTTCGTGCATGTTTCTTCTTGGTTTTTAGGTTGTGGAGGAAGAAGGGTTGCTGGGGGTTTGGACCCCATGGGATCTACATCAAACATAGGATTACGGGTGAGTTCTACTATCGATGGTATCTAGTTTTTAGCATACAAGTGTGGTTGTGTGAGTCCTTGAATAGAATGCCCTGATCTGTGGAAGTTTTGACCCAACAAAACCCTAGGGATTTATTTCCCGAAACAGAACTGACGACTCCGCTGGGGATCACATTCTTGTGATTCCCTTGTTGGGTGGTTTCAGCTGTTTGAAATGTTTCCAATAGTTTTAACTATTATTTCCAGTCCAGTTAACTTTTTCTCAGTCAGACTGAAGACCTGGTTCTTTATCCAGGCTTAATCTTTTTTATTTTTCATTATTTACCTTTATATATGCGAGTTTTTTGTACACAGTCACGTATACACGCATTTTTTGTTAAAGGAAGTCACGTATACGCGGGTTTCCTTTGACACAGTCGTGTATGCACGCTTGTTGAAAAGCTGATAAGTAGCGTATGCCTGGGAAAATTTTGAAATTTTTGATTTCTTGACTTTTTAGTCTTGTCTGCCTGTGGAGACCTGTTCCTGCAGTGTCTTTATAGTCTCTGGATTGTGTTGATAGTGGTAATCGGTATTTTTCTCTCTTGTTTGGTGGAAGACTGGCTTATTAGGCAAATCTTGTTTTTTAGTGCTTGCATTTCTGGTTCGAGTACCAAGATCTCTTTCTGGGTATTCTTGGTTGTTCTGCTTAATCAAAACAGAGAGCTTCTACTCATATACTCTTTCCTAACCTTGTGTCTTCCTTTGCGCTTCGATTTTTGCCTATTTTTTGGTTGGTTTTCTTGAAGTTCATTTGACTAGGTCTTGTTGCAATTTTTGAAGATTCTTTCTTGGTTCTTTGAAGATTTTGATTGCTGCAACGTTGTACTATTCTTCTGGGCTGAGTTACTGAGTTTCTTGTCTTCTTTTGCTCATATAAATCTTGCTACTAAGTGGCACTATAAGATTTGGAGCGTTTTGGAAGTTTTGCTTGAAATTCAGAGTTGTTTGGCTTGGTAATTGGATAGTTTTCTTGGTCTCTTAGAGCTCTTATTTTTTATAAAATTCAAAAGCTCAAAAAACATTTTGTTTTGTCATTTGCTTTTGTTTTGCATTTTTGTTTTCGTTTAGTTACATCTTTTGAAGCTTTGTTGAGATTTCTTGCCTTTGGTTTTTGACTTGATTTGGGAAGGGAATTGTCATTGGTTTCTTCCTCTTGTGTCAAGCATATTTTGGTGTCTTTATACTGAGAGTTTCTGATTTTGGGAACTAGTTTAGTGGAAAACCGAAAAGTGATAAAACTGAAGGATTCTTGGGAAATTTCTCTTTGCTTTGTTAGATTTTTCATCTTAGAATTTGCATGCTCTTAGTTATTTGCATTAGGTGCACTTAAGCATTTATAGTCTTTTTCATAGATTTTGCGAGTGTGAGTTTGATATTTGAAAAGAAAAATTTGTTAGTCTCGTAGAACCCGTGTAGAAATTTCTTTTCATCGAAAGGCAATTACTGCATTTGCATGTAGTTTGGTTTTCATTAATTTCTTTTCTGCGTCTTAAAACACCACAAGTTTCATTTCCATATCCCATTGACTTAATATAACAGCCAATTAAAATAAGCGCTATAATTTAAAAACAACTAGCAAGTTTTTATTAAGTGTCATACACCAACTAGCTAGGTTGTAGGGCCTTGGATTAGGTGAGTGGAGAGTTAACTCTCCAAGGCCGCTCAAACTAAAACATAGAAGTTTATTAATTGAGCAAAATCCAACTCCGTTAGTTGGACCGAGAAAGCTCTCCTCCAGAGAGTCAAGCGCGAGGGGAAGTGAAGGGCGAGAAGAGAGATACCCCCTCTCTGATTTGCTAGATCTTGCCTCAAGAGCGTTATGCCCGGCTTCTGACATGGATTGGTGCCCATAGTTTCCATTCCTAGGTTCCACACAGGTGACTGCGGGGGGGAATACCCGTGGTACCTGAGCCAGACGTCGTATCACTTCCAGCAGTACTTTTGGGGGATGCCCTTGAGAAGCTTGGGTACTTGTGCCGGCAAAGGCTGTTGTTAGGAGGTCGGCGTAACTGTTTCTGTTACCTTCGCTAGTAGGCCTGGGCCGTAATTATCACAGAATACTTTCGAGAGGTCCTATTTTTCGCTTTCCCGTATTTTGGTGTCCGGTCCTAATCACCCAGAGCGGAAATACCTGAAGGCTGCTTGCTTGGCTGTATCTTAGGGATTTTTTTTAGTGAGTGCTCTTTTCTCCTAGCTTGCTTAGCTTTATACTTTTTTGAGTCTAATTAAAATTTGTTAAAGTGGCTAATCAAGCGACTTGTCGATCGAGGAGAATCTGCGGGTTATCCCCCGAGAGTGCATAACCTTCTTCAAGAAGGCGTAGGAGTAACATAGCAGGTGAATATCACCCGGTGATATCTGACGCAGTGGAGAGTGATCCTCCACAAGGGATTGAAGGTTTCGTAGTTGGTTCCGGTGTTGGTTCCGAGAGGAGCGCTCCACTCACCTCGAGAGTCTTATTTCCAGTAGAGTTAGGAATAGAAGTAGAGGAAGTACCTGAGTCTCCTCAGTCACTTCCATCTTCTCTTCCTCCTGATTATCCGTTTTTTGTTGAATACATTGAACGGGAGTCAGAGAGACCAGAAGATCCTCCATTTTATTCATACCTTTCGATGGCCACGACTGGGAACGCGACTTCTACTGTGAGTGCTGTAGGCATTCAGACTCCTGCTTCAGTTGAAGGAGGAGGCACTATTGCTATATCTTCGATTGCTTCTAGTACTGTTGTGTTTGGCTCTAGTTTCACCTAAGCACATACTTCTCAATCTGGTCCCTTTTGTTTTGGAATGCCCACTAGTGGGATTCCTTCTTTTTCCTTTTCCGCTGCTGCAACTGCATCTACACCCATGTCTTCCATGGCTAATGGGTCAGCTTCTTTTCAAGGGTTCCCCTTCAGAACTGGGCATATTCCTAGTTCAAATCCTTCTTTAGGGTCTTTTCCTTTTACTTCTCAGACTCAGATTTTTAACCCTTGGTCTGGAGGTTAGAGTTTGACTACTTTTACAGGTTGGAACCCTATATTTACAACGGCAGGGGCAGGGAATCAGTTTTACGCTGGTCACCAAGGGAATATTTCTTTCCCTTCGTCGAGTGCTTATCAGAATTTTTCCCCTCTTTTTAATGCTTGGAACCCCTATCAGGGGCTTTCCTCTTCATTCATTACTTCGGGGGGGCGGGGGGGGGGGAACTAGTCCGGTGTTTGGTAACTCTATGTTGGGAGGGGGTCCTTCTCCAAATGTTGGGTCATTTGGCCCAACATTTTCTACGAGTTATTTTTGGAAACCTGGTGCCTCATCAAATCCAGGGTATTCTTTTCAAAATGTAGGGAATTCATCCCATCAAGGATGGAATCCTCAGGCTCCGCCTCGTTTACCCTTTCTGGCAACGTTAAACTTGCCAGATCTGTCAAAATTGACGAATGATCCGATCTGATATAGTCCGGGGTGGCCTCCGGTTCCCACCAAACTACCTTCAGACATTCCAAAGTTTGAAGGCAAGAATGGAGAGGACCCGGCTGACCATATCACCACCTTCCATTTATGGTGTTCTTCTAACTCTCTGATCAACGATTCGATTAGGTTGAGATTGTTTCAACGCACCTTAACTGGAAACACTGCCAAGTGGTATATTGAGTTAACTGGGGGCAATTTTGCTACGTTTGGAGATCTGGCTACAAAATTTCTAAATCATTTCCAGTTGCTTGTCCGTTATGATGTCGAGACTGAACTCCTAGCTAATTTTAAATAGGACGATGCAACCCACATTTCTGATCATATTCAGGAATGGCGGAGAAGGAAGAGGCTTATTAAAGCTCATATTCCAGGAGAATTCACTTTGGAATGGTTTATGAAATCTTTGCAGTCAGATATTTCTAAAGATGTATCCCTCTCCGGGGTATTTTTCGAGGAGCAGGCCATTTTTAGGGCCCAGCAGCTTGAATTGATATATTCTTAGTCTGGGGTCCTTCATAAATATTTGCCTAATGCTCCTCGCTCCAAATTGGACTTATCCAAGACTAAACCTGGTCCTCATGGTGATGGACTTATTGGGTTGATCAATAGTGGTGCAGCTAACCTGCTTAATCAATTGCAGCAGTTGTCTTTACAATCTGCTCCTTCTGGTCAAGTTGTGTCTGCTGAGTCATTGCCTTCTCAATATTTGTCGGTGAATGTCGTTTAGACTTCTAACCCTAAAGAAAATCAACAATCCGAAGGGAAGAAGAAGGGACGTAATAAGAAAAAGGGCAAGAATGGGAAGGGTAATGCAAAATCCAACGAGCATGTTGGTGAGGGTCCAAAGGATAAAAAGAAAGTGAATTTTCCATGCAAGTTATGTACTGGAGACCATCTTACTCACCTTTGCCCTAAAATTTAGGATGCACAGTGCTTGTTAGCTCAGCAGGGTTCTTCCAGTTCCTAGGCTATGTTGACAAACCCTTTTCCCCAAGGGCAACAGGTAGTTTTTGGCGTGAATCAAAATACTAGGGCTTCCTCTGGGGGCACCCAGGAAGGGGAAATTCCATCAAACATATACATGATGAGTGCTCACGTGGATGTCGCCACGAGATCCCGTGATTATGGCGAAGATGAGTCTTCAACAGCCAAGGGTGCTCCCGATGCTAATGAGCCGCTTCACATCACGAAGCCTACTATTGAGCCTATACCTCAGATGCCCAAAGCATCTACTAAGCATACGATGATTAATCCAAATGCCAGGGCTGCCCAGAACTACTCTATTGTGGAAGATCTGGCGCAGAGTCCTTGTGCCATGTCGGCTCTTGAGGTGCTCCAGTCTTGTCCGGCTCAGTGCAGTGCTCTGCTCACTGCTCTTGGGGCTGTCGATCCAAAGAAATCTCTTATGATTACATTCGATATGACTAATTTTAAAAAGAGACTCCCCCATCATATGGCTTTTCATATTAAATCATCGTACCGGAAATGCAATATTTTCCAGACGGTCGTTGATGAGGGTGCTTCCACATGTGTGATGTCTCTCACATGTTGGAAGGGAATTGGATCTCCCGTAGCTGTTCCATCTGCTACTCTTCTGACTGTGTTTGATGGTCATTCTCATAGACTGCATGGTATTTTCCCAGCTTTTCTCATCTGTGTTGGGGGAAAAACTGTAAATATAGAGGTTGAGATAGTTGATGCAAGCTTGGAATACAACCTTCTATTGGGGAGAAATTGGATTTATGAGATGGATGCCATTTCATCTTCATTATTTCGGATTATTTGTTTCCCTCACAAAGGGATAATTGTTACAGTGGATCAACTGGACTGTCCTCTTGTAGACCTGAATGCATCTGCTGACTCAACCATTCCAAAGTTGGATAAGGCCAAGTCGCTTGTTGAGAATTTAGGGGTTGGAATGTATTCTTCGTTGATGGGTACTTTTGATATTCCACCTCCTACTATTCATATAAATGCAATTTCATCCTCCAGGGCTCCTCTTTGAAGAGAGTTCTTCAGAACTCATTATTTTTTGGACCCTTGGACCTTACCTTCCCCTACAACCACATTAGCGGAAGGTCAAGTGGGTGGAATGGCATTTCCGATGTCTGCAGCTGAGATTTCTTATCAATCTATTGTTGACTCTGCAGAGTCCATTCCAGCTCCTATTTCACCAGAGGAATTGGATGGCGATGTGGCTCCGGCTTGGAAACTTAGTTCTTCTTCTACCCAGGATTGCCTTGATACCACTCTTCCATCTGAAGAGGCCATCTTGGAAACTATGACTGGTATAGATAGACCGTGGGATGATTTGCATCATCGGTCTTACTTTTAACTGATTTGAGCGAAGTTGAAGCAATTTTTCCAAGTCTTGTGTCTCCTGGTCCTGTTCGCCCAGTCCTGAACCCTTTAGCACTAGCACAGGTATATGTTGAAGGGAACATGGCTGTGATTTCTCCAACTATCCTGGTGAACATTTCCAGAGATCCCAATGTTATAGAGAATGTCTTCATCGGAGCTGAATGTTCCCCTGAAGAGATTCAGATTTACATCGATCTCTTTAAAGAGTATAGGGATGTGTTTGCTTGGTCTTATGAGGAAATGCCTGGCATAGATCCATCTATTGTCCAGGATGAGATCAAGACTTACAAAAATGCTAAGCCTGTGAGGCAAAAAATTCGTCCGGTCAATCCTAGGAAGGCTACAACTATCAAAGCCGAGGTGGAGAAGCTGCTTAAGGCGGGATTTATTTTCTCTGTTCCTTTGACTGAATGGGTTTCGAACCCTATTCCCGTAGATAAAAAACAAGGAAAAATTCGAGTTTGCATCGATTTCAGAGACCTTAATAAAGCATTTCCGAAAGATAATTACCCCACACCATTTATAGATCAGATCATTGATGAGTGTGCCAGTAATGAGATTTTCTCTTTCATGGACGGTTTCTCTGGATATAATCAGATTACTATACATCTTGAAGATCAGCATAAGACTGCCTTTATTTGTCCCTGGGGTGCGTTTTCTTACAAGAAGATGCCTTTTGGTCTTAAAAATGCTGGGGCTACATTTCAGCGGGCCATGTCATATGCCTTCCATGACATCAAACAGATTATCAAGGCATATTTGGATGATTTAGCTGCTCATTCTTGAAAGAGAATGGATCATCCTGCTCACCTCCGTCAAGTATTTGAACGATGTCGTTTCTACAAGATTAGGTTGAATCCAAACAAGTGTGTTTTCACGGTCACATCCGGTCGGTTATTGGGATTCATTGTGTCTAGGGAAGGGATTAGGGTAGATCCCTTCAAGGTTGAGGCAATACTTCAGTTGCCTCCCCCGTCATCTATTCGTCAACTTCAAAGTCTACAAGGAAAATCTAATTTTCTTCGGAGGTTTATTGTGAATTATGCTGAAGTTACCAAAGGATTTATGAGATTGTTGAAGAAGGGAGTTCCATTTTTTTGGGATGACTTCGCTCAGCGCTCATTCGATGCTTTGAAAAAAGTGTTGACCTCTGCTCCTTTATTGAGTCCACCTGATTATAGCAAGGATTTCCTTTTGTATTTTGCAGTAGCAGAATATACCATTGGTATGGTTCTGGTTCAGGAATATGATGCTCCTGTAGAGCATGTTATATACTATCTTAGTCGAGGCTTGGTAGGACCTGAACTCCAGTATACTCCGATAGAAAAGTTGGCTTTAACAGCTGTTCATGCTGTGCAGCGACTCAAACATTACATTCTTCTACAAAAAACTTATGTTTTAGCAGCAGCCGATCCATTTCAATTTGTTCTTAGTAGGCGAGTGATTGGGGGAAAATACAATAGATGGATTGTGATTTTGCAGGAATTTGATCTTGAGTTTATGTCTGCCAAGTCCAAGAAAACATTAGTTTTTGCGGAATTGATTTATGAGTTGCCCTGTGGAGAAGAGATAGTCTATGATGAATCCTTCCCAGATGAACATTTATTCCTCATCTCTCCACAGGATCCTTGGTATGGAGATATTATTGTGTATCTTCAGACTGCGAAGTTTCCCTCTACTTTTTCGAAAGATGAGCATCGTAAGTTGCGTCACTCGGCTAAGAATTACTTGATCATTGGTGATGCTTTATACCGTCGAGGGGTTGATTCAATCCTGAGATGTTGCTTAACTCTCGAAGAAGTTGAGGCTGTGCTGAATGATTGCCACAGTGGAGCTTTTGGTGGTCATTTATCCGGGCTTGCTACAGCCCAAAAAATCTTGCGTGCTGGGTACTTTTGGCCTTCGATTTTCAAAGATTGTGTGGAGTCGGTCAAAAAGTGCCATCCGTGTCAAGTTTATACTCGAAAAATGCGTGCTCATCCAGCTCCGCTTTTTCTAGTCATTACTGTCGATCCCTTTACAAAGTGGGGTATTGATTATACTACTTGTAACTCGCCTTCGACTAAAGGTCACAAGTACATTATTGTAGCAATAGAATACTTTACGAAATGGGTCGAGGCTATGCCTACTTTTGGGAATGATGGTGACACTGCAGCTCTTTTTCTTTTCAACCAGGTTATTGCTCATTTTGGTATTCCTAGAGAGATTGTCATTGATCATGGCAGTCATTTTCAGAATAGCATGATGGCTGAGTTGGCTCTAAAATTAGGTTTCCAGCAGGAGCATTCATCTCCGTATTATCCTCAGGCCAATGGGCAAGTGGAAGCCGTGAATAAATCCTTGAAGACAATTCTTCAAAGGAAAATTAACAAAGCTCGATCCAACTGGCATATCATGCTATATCCTGCACTTTGGGCATACAGGACGTCAGTGAAAACTGCAACTTGCTTTACTTCGTTTCAGCTAGTTTACGGGTTGGAATCTGTATTTCCCATTGAATGTGAGATTCCTTCTCTTAAGTTAGCTATTGAACTTCTTCCTGACACTTCTAGTCTTGAAGAAAATCTCCTTCATCTGGAACATCTCGATGAGCAGCGTTGGGATGCCGCCACGATGAATGAAGCACATAAAAACCGAGTTAAAGTTTAGTACGATAAGGCGGTCAAGCCTAGGGTTTTTTCGGAAGGTGACCTTGTTTTGGTCTATGCCCAAGAAAAATATGCCCTGGGGGCAAGAAAGTTTAAGTCTATGTGGTATGGCCCCTTTATCGTTAAAAAATTCCTTAAAAAAGGAGCATATACCTTGGTTGATTTTGAAGGGAATGAGTTGCCGAAGCCTAGAAATGGGCTCTATTTGAAAAAGTATTATTCCTAGGCTTCGGCCTGGCATTTTGCTTTTGTATATAGTATTTTTTCTTTGTACATATTTGGTTTTTTGATCTTTGATGGGATGGTGATGTTTTTGATCTGCTTTGGCAGGTTGTGTCGGATGTCATGAGTCGTTTTGGTTTTGCCGATGGTGCTAGTAGACACACCCGGAACTTGGCTTCCGTGGCTTGGGTGCTTCATCATCCATCTAGTTAGCTGTTAGTATCAAGAGGAGTCTGTATTGGTCCTTCTTCCAATAATATAACAGAATACACTGCAGTTATATATCTACTCTCGGAGGCAATATCTTTGGGTGTTGATTCGTTGGTAATTTTCTTGGACTCCCAGCTGGTGGTGTCGCAGTTGAACAATACTTATCGGGTTCGAGATCCATTTTTACTCCAATTGTTCTTGAGGGTACGTTTATTACAAAGATCATTACAATTTTTAACTTTCATTCATATTCCTCGAGCTGACAATTGGAGCACAGACTCATTAGCTAATCAAGCAATTGATTGACATATTAATCATTCCATACAATAAAATTTAATCATCAAAAACATCATACATTTTTATACATTTGTCACATCACATCAAACATCGCTGTATATATATTATCAGAGTGTTCAAAAAATATACAAAATTTGGATCCATAAGTCATACAAAATTTGGGCTTATGCCCGATCATGTTCAAATCTCAAAAAATATACAGTCATCTGATGAGTCATATATATCTACTCCTGTGGTCCCTGCCCAGAATTTGTGTTCCTATAGAACACGATCGCAGTCGTGAATCGGAGGAATAACCGCACCCAGTCACGAGGTACTCCTACTACCCGTCTCTGGATGGCCTCGGGTAAATCTTCCACTGCAGCCATAGGCACTTGGCAGGTTAAACCCTCCAAGTTCCTCTGTACAACATGGAGGGTTCTGTCTGAGTCTACTGTATCTGCCTCGCCTCTGCGGCACTTGTGTCGTGGGTAACCATCAGGATGGACTGGTCCAATATCTATATCATGATCATTATAATATTGTAAGTCACTTTGAATCCAAACAAAAACATGTTTTATTTTTTCATACATATTGAAAAAATCCAAAAAAAATCATATAAGTTAAAAATTTGCAATCTTACCGACTATGCCCCATGCCGCGCCAGGTGGAATGATGAGGTCTGGATCGCCATGGAAATCCATCCCGGCATAGGGATAGTCCTCCACAGGGATGATTTGTTCTCCCCACCATTGAAAGAACTCATCATCCCAGGTGGTTCGAGGAACTTCACTTCCCCCCAGTCTCTTCATCAAGTCTGCCCATCGGGCAATTCTTGGGTCCCTTGGACTGCTGATAGAAGAGATCACTTTGGGTCTCAGTCCAGGAATCTTCTCGAAGAAGAATGTCATCAAGATTGTACCATATCCGAAATGTTTTGTCTTTGCTTTTCGGATGGAAGTCAACTGTTGCTTCATGTTCATTAGTAGGGCTGTGCACCAATCATATATATGAGTTAAGCATTCCACAACTATACTCATTTGAGTCCTGGATGCCTGGTGTAGGGAAGCAGAACCTGCTACCCTGCCAATGGTAAAAAGGAGGATTTTCATGTGCAAGTCTCTTAAATCTTTGATAGCAATTTGAGTCCCAACTTTCTTGGAACCCTCTACGCAGTAGACGTGGATGTAATCTTCCACGGTGAGCCCTCCCAAAGGTTTTCCATGTAAATATACAGGCTCCCCCCTCCGGGAGAGTCCAGTAATAAAATAGATATCTTCCACTTCGATACGTATAGGCATTTGATATATTATGAAACAATCTTCTTCCGATTCCTAATAATTCACAAGCATTTCGAGCAACCGGACATTACTCTTCATATTTGGCATTTTGAAAAATTTGAGCAATCCACAATTTCAGAGAATATTGAGCGATAATTGGTCCTGCATTACTTCATTGTCAATGGCACTATGCTCATGTTCTCTCCATGATATAGTCATCCTACAAAAAATCAATAATTTGTCCGTTAGAATCACGTTTTTTCATTTCGGGTTGCGCATACGCGACTTTCTCTGTACACAGTTGCGTATATACGTGGCTTGGTCAATATAAACCCGCGTATGCGCAGAACCGTAACTTTAAACAAGTAATCCTACGGTGAAATTTCCGAATTTTAAACTTATGAACGGACAAAATTGATAACAAGGATGGATTAAGAGCTTACCTAACAAATTCGGCAAAGTTTGACGGTCGATTGCTCATGTTTTGACGAAAGAGGCTTTTTCTCGAGAGCTCTTTTTCCCAATTCAGCAAGTCACAATGAACCAAATGTGAGGTAACTTGTCTATTTATGCCCAAAAAGTTGAAAATTTTCGCAAAAATTTGTTATGCTTATTTTTTTAGTCTATCTTAAGCTGCATAACCCGGATGCTTGGAAGTGCCCAGATTGGTATATTTTCAAGTACATTTTGATGAACTCAAGATTTTTTCCATTTCTTGATCCATGACTGCTGACCCGTCATGGCAGGTTTATGATCTTTACTGGCATATAGGTTAGGGAATCCACTTTCCGTTGCTTTTGCATACTAGCCTCCGTTCTGATCACTTGCCATAGGGTCAATCCCATCAGGTCATGAGTATTTCACCCATTTCACTCGCCGATTATTTAGTCATGACTTGGTGGTAGAAGCCTTCCTTTACATGGGCTTCCTAGTTAGTTCCTCGCTATCACTTGTTTCCCATGCTGCATTTTATGTAGGCTCGGGAGTCCTCTTTAGTCCCGCCATGACTTATGTGTTGAAGCTTCATTCTTCTTCTTCTTCACTATCATTTTTCTGGCTATTACCCTAGAGGCTCCCTGGTGTTGTTGAGTTGTATTATTGCATTGCATATTGGCTACTTGTTTATCCTGGCCTTTAGTCGGCTTCATTTTGGACTCGATGTTTAAGCCAACTTTTGACCTTGACTGTTTGTACAAGTTAACCATTGCATGCATTTAGCTATCGCGACTTGACACCATTTTACCCATGGATGGAACATTCCTCTGAGTATCGCTTACCAGTTTTCGCCACCTTGCATTGAGCATAGGATTGTTCCTATCCCAGGAACTAGTGCATCTGTTTTTTGATACTTGTTCTATCCATTGTACTATAGCATTCTTTTATTCTTTTTCAGGTTTATTATATGAAAAAGACAAAAAAATCAAATATAACAAAAAGAGCGGGAACGGGATGTAACTTCGTAATTTTATGGCAGTACAGTGTCAGTTTGTCGCCCTTGAACAAAGCACATACACTTATATATTTCCTTCATTTGGGATGGTTTTAGTTTTGACCTAGGTTCAACCTATGCCTCGTTTCACTGGTCGGTTCTCCCTCGGTTGGTTATCTCTTCCAATCATATGGAGAGTTTGTTTTTGCCTCCTACATAACAGACTTATACGGTGTCACTTTTTACTGCCATGGTCATCACGAGTCATGCTTTTTTTCAAGGGAAGTCTAACCAGAGTCGGCCATTCTGCGGTGTCTCTTGACTCATTATTCAGTTGGCCTTCCCGGTCTTGTCAGTATCTTGTTTTATCACATCAGATGTTTTGGTCTTCTACTCGTGCTAGTTTGAGAAGGTCCCCATTGACTTCTCGCTGGCGGGTTTGTCTCTCATCGACTACGACACATTGATCTGAGAGTAAACCTAGAGCCGCACCCTGGCCCTATTTCCATTATTGATAGGTGACCTTGTGCTCAACATTTGATCATCATTATGGGTCTTTGACTGAGTGTTTTCCCCTATGTTCGACGTCAGTATACATTATCACACTTTGGATTCGTGCAATACCTTGATTTCCATTTGACCCTATCGGTGGATATCTCGCCTCTATGTCATCTTTCATTATTGGTTGGTTCAGAGGGTTTCTTCCGTGCGCTAGCTTCATCTTGTGCATGTCAGAAACATACTTCGGTTTGGTTCCGTCACTCTGCTTCGTCCGATTCCTTCCAAATTTTGGCTTGTGGGTTACACTCGCGCTGGACTGATGTGGGATGCCTTAATGCCTTCCTTCCAGCAGATCTTTTCCCATCGACTCCGACTCATTGCTCTGGGAATAATATCTAGAGTCTTTTTGTCAGTACCTTAGGGTTTGCAGTCGTCAGTGGCAGACTCTTCGCTATTGACAGTGGGGATTCATCATTGCCTCCTGATTGGTAGATTCTTCCAAGTGTTCAACTTCAACTCATTCATTCACACTTGTTAGATTGTACCGCAGCACCTTGACACTCATTTTCATTATTGGTGGGTTGTCTCACGTTGGTTAACGATTTACATTATTGACCGGTAATCCAACGATTTCTTACATGGTCGACTTCAGCTCATTTATTCCCATTGTGTAGAATTTTGCCATCGAGATCGGTGAAGACCTCGGGTTGCATCAGCATTTTTCGATTCACTTTTGACATTTCATTCAGTTTCTGCCAGTGATGTTGTCCACCCTTATATGTTGCAATGTCAGTACGACAGCATCTTATATGTTGGCTCCCGAGTTGCGTGATTGTACCATGTGTTCCACCCCTTATGATTTGGTACTTGGAGATTCAGTTACTTTTATGATCAGACATCCCGTTTCAGCATCATTGATCAGCTTTCTATATGTGATACTTGGACATTGATTTCGACTTGTACTTCTGGGCCATGCTTAGATGATTCATTGTGTACTTTCAGTTCAGTTATACTTGTATACATTCTGGATTCATCATGTACTTTCTATATGATGTATTTTTTACTGAGCATGGGTATGCCCGCCTCAGCATGAGTTGACTCTCTGTTTTCTTTCATTGGTTTTTGGCAAGCTGAAATCTGGTGAAGTCCTCTCTTGTCCTTGCAAAGTTATTTCTATGTGCATAATACATTTCGGCCATCATATACCCCTTCTGACCTCATATATTAGGGGGCATCTGTTATAGCATCATTTTTCACCCTCATGTGATTCATGATTGTCTCTTTGGCCTTGGGCACCCATTCCCACAGACTTGAACAAAATTCATAAAAAACAGTGTTAAAAATCCCATATGCGGGTATGCCCAGAATTTTCCATGTGTATACGTGAGTCCATACACACTTTTCCACGTATGCGATTAAAATCATTTAAAAATATATAAAAATTCCCTATTTTCAGGATGGGTTGATGGTTACTCCAGTAGTTGAACCACCCCAGCATGTGGTCAACTGTTTCCAACTGATTGAAACTACTTTGAGGGAATATAAAAGCCCCTCATGTGCATGGCCTAAGGGAGAGAGAAATTTATAGACATTATACTCTGTTGGAATCCCAATTCAAGTCTGATTTCTAGTGCCTCCTGCACTTTCCCAAATTTTTAAAGGAAACCCTTGTTTCTTGGAGATGTTCATCAGTTTATATGTCATCTCGTGTGCACAAGTCTTGAAAGTATCCTAGCGAGGCAAGGGCGGGACGGATCCGGACGACGGTCTGTTCGAAGATCGTGGAAGGATTCAGGTGATCTCTCCACTTTTTATTACTGTACATGCTGTTCGTAATGAAGAAGAACCATCTTGTTCCTGAATTCACGTGTTAATATCTGCTTGCATATGTGAAAAGATTATTATTTAAGAATTTATTATTGTTTATATGATGTTTCACATGGATTTCACTGACATTTAGGATAGATATATGTTGTACAACTAGATTTCCGTGCACGTTTCTTCTTGGTTTTCAGGTTGAGGAGGAAGAAGGGTTGCTAGGGGTTTGGACCCCGCGGGATCTACATCAAACGTAGGATTACGGGTGAGTTCTACTATCGATTTTATCTAGTTTTTAGCATACAAGTGTGGTTGTGTGAGTCCTTCTTGAATAGCATGCCCTGATCTGTGGAAGTTTTGACCCAAAAAACCTCTAGGGAGTTATTTCCCGAAATAGATTATGACCGCTGTCATTTTTATGATCCTTACATATCCAGCTGCTTCAAACCCTAGGATTTCTCTTCAGCCTCTTTTTTTTCTTTTCTTAATGTTTTTTTTAACCTATAAAACCCTAAAACAGTAAAAATTCTAAATTTTGTGTGTTTTTGGCCCTATTGCGCAGGTGACAGACATCAGCCGCAATTGAGAAGACACATTCTGTTGAAATCTGCCACTGAGAGTGCCAGAAGTGCAGGTCGCACTTTTTCACCCTAAACCTGCGACCTGGATCTTCAAGACACACTTTTCAGCCTAAAAACTGTGACCTCTGCAAAAAACAAGTCAGAAACTGCGACCTGGACTTTTTGCAGGAGTTTTTCTGAAATTTTTTTGGGTTTTTCTGGGCCTCTATTCAGGGTTTTCTGACCTCCATCTCCGCCCGTTTTTGACCTATACTTGTTTTTTTTTACTCAGCTAAGTGGGAACCTAGCCCCCTAGGGCTTTAGTACCCTCCACACTTTGTGGCAGAGTTTTAGCTGCTGCAGGTTGTCTGAAATTTTCAGAGTGTTCAGCGATTTTTCAGATATGATACCTCACCTTCATATCTGCTTCAAATTGGCTATTTATCCATCCAAATCACCTCATTTAGTTTTTTTTGGGTTTTTCCTCTAGGGTTCACTCTGTTTCCCTCCAGGAGATAGCCTTTCACCACCTCATTTACATCAATCTTTCCTCTGATTTGTTGTTTTTTCTGCACCACTTTCCTACAGATTTTGACCTTTAGACCCCTGTCCCTCCCGACCTTAGATCAATTGGATATTTTGGTGTGTTTTGACTAGTTTTTTACCCACCTACAGACTAATTGTTGAGAGGCCCGCCTCCTTGGGTTTAGATTATCGCATTATTAGTTGTTTATTTACTGTTATTTTAGTTTCATGTACAGTTATCTGCAGGTTTATTTATAGTTACCAACACACATTTTCTTTTTCTCTACAACTGTCTAGGTTTAAAAATTAAAATTTACACACTTTACACACACACCCTAAGAAAAAAAGAGCTTGGTTAACACCGCCAAGAAAATACTCTAAAACATTGAAATCAATTGATCCTGCACCTCTTCGCCCTTGTTTCGACATTGTAATCAGTTGATCCTGTGCCTCCTTCCCCTTGTCGGTCTCTTTTCCCTTTGTGCCTTGTTTGTGTCATCATCATTGTGCCACCAAGGCATTTATCCTGGAGACTTCTTTGCCTTCATCCTCAGTTTCTGGTAGGAAGACTTACTCCTCCGCGTAGGATTCAAGTTAGTCCTCCACCGAGTCTGCACTCTGACTCTTCTTCTGGTTCATTGGGTTCTCCTTCTGCCCCCGGTTCTCCTCCTGTCACCTTCACCATGTCTGGTTTAGGACCTAACGGTGGTGGTAGCCCTGGCCCTAATGCTGGGAATAATACTAGTGGGACAGCAATAGGAACTATCCCTGCTGCTCCCTTGCTCCCCTATATGGCAGGCCTTAGTCTTCCTGATTTTGACCAGTTGATAAATGACCCTATACACCCTAATGCTAGTTGGCCTACTATGCCAACCAAGCTCCCTTCTGACATCCCTAAGTTTGAAGGCCTTGTTGGAGAAGATCCTACAAATCATGTTCAATCTGTCCACATGTGGTGGTCATCTAACTCCATTAACGATGACTATGTCTATCTTCAATTCTTCAACCGTACGCTTACAGGTGAATCTTCTAAGTGGTATGTTGATAATGCCTCATCCTCTCTATTAGCACCTAATTTGAACCTTAGGCTGAAAGAAGGCAAATCAGGGTAACCTCAAACCACGCTCAGCATTGTAGCTAGCCCTACAAGGTCAGGAGAGGGCTCTCTCTAGGAAAAATATTCAATAAAATATAAGAGTAAATTGATTTTAGGCTAGATATAATAATTGGAAATGTTTTTATAAATTTCAGGCTTGTAGGATTAGGTGGGGCAATTTGAATCAGGGGAATTAAATCAGAGATACAGGGTATTTCATGGGGCAAGGTAGGTATGGATTTTAACAACTTAGTTCAAATAATGATGAGATCATTAATACTGGTGAGGAGCTGAAAAGGGCATAGGAGATGGATTCTTTCAAACAACAGAAAACATAGAGTGTTGAATAATTTCCCAAGGCAGAGCATTGTACAATAGATTCTACCTATCTATCTTGAAAGCATTCAACCAGAAATGTGAATGAATGAATGGTGAACATAACAATTAACATATGAACATAAAGGAAAAAACACTGTTAAAATCCATACCACAGGGATCCCACAAATCAGAGTTTCATATCTTTATTACTTCCCTGCCAAACTGTTACAAATGGAGCGTAGAGTGTCCTCAATGATTCCCAACTTATTCCACACTTTATTCCCCCCCTCTTTTACAATGACGAAGAATTACATTAAATATACAGAATTTGAGGGGATTAGATCCACAGAAAAAGGAGTTGTTTCACCAGCCCATAAACCGAAATCTGAACATAGGAAGAAAACCAATAATCTACCCCTGAAAATAAGGAGAAACAATACATTTGATCATCTGGAGGATTTGCAGTTGCTCGAATGGAGGAGAAGAAAGAAAAATTTAGAACCATTTCTCCTTTTCATCGTTGCTATCATGTTCTGTGTTTGTATTTAGCTCTTGGCCTTGACTATTTCTTTTCTTTTGTTGAAAATCCCTTTATGCCGAGAAATACCCTTTGGAACCAATAAAACTGATTTTTTTCCATTTAATAAAGAAAAGTCCCCTTTTTGGGTGAAAAGGAGCAAAGGAAAGCATGGTGGGCCCGCGTTGTGATTAGAAATCACAATCGCAAATCGCAATCGGAAAGGGGGAGGGAGCATGTCGCAATGATAACTCTGCGATGTGATAGTGTATAGGGGGAAATAGGCCTTAATGGGGAAATCGCAATCGCAAATCAGGAATCGCAGCGGAGGAGTGGTCACAATGCATGGCAGGGAGAAAACGCGATGTGTGATGTGCGATGGAGGGGAAGTCTTTATGAAACAAAATGGAAAAAATGGTTTTACATAGGGAAAAACCCATTTTCTTTTGAAAAGGGTGGAAGACTTTAGGTGGGGCCCAAGGGGAATCGCAATCGCAATCACAACCGGGCAGGGGAGCAAGTTTAAACATTATGGAAATCATCGATTGCGATGGGCGATATGAGATCAATCGCATCAGTCGGGAGGAGGAAGCGGGTTTAAGTGCTGGGGGAAATGAAATAATGTGATGCGATGGAGGAAATTATGATGCGATCAAAAACTTAAGAAATATTTTGAAATTGATTTCATGCATTTTACAAAGGAAAAACCATTTTTGACTAGGAAAAGGCAAAAGGGTTTATGGTGGGTCCCAAGCCAATCGCAATCACAAATCAGCGGAGGAGTGGAGCGGGAGCAGGGCTGCGGGGAATGCGGATTGCGATTGTGCAATCACTTGTGAGCCGTCCGATCGGAAGGGCGGATCGATAGTGGAGATGCGATCGATGGGAGTCAATCGCATTAGAGGAAATCAACGGAGCAGGGACAAAGTTTGGGAGCGCTACGAAATTTACGATGCGATTACATGTGGGCCATTGGATCTTTGAGAAGATCAATGGTTAGGATATGATCGGAGGGGGTCAATCGCATTGGAGTTTCTCAATCGGAAGTGGGTTAATCACATCGGCAGTTCGGCAGTATGCGATGCGATGGATCGGAGGAAGGAATGCGATGATGCAATTGTGATCGAAGGAAAGGGTGTGATCAGATCACATGAAAGGCGTTTATAATGAAAAACTTTAGAATTTTATGAAATAAAGTCTAAGGGACAAATGAGAAAAGGGGTAGGGTTAGGCTTTTGGGGACTTTTGTTCACTTAGGCATATTTTTCAATCCAGGAGTCAGTTTTGAGAGTATAATATACCGTTGGAAAGCTCTTTCTGGGCTCTTTCTGATGGACATACTTAGAACATGATTCTGCACTAAAAATACTATATAAAACACTTTTGAAAGGCAGAGTGGTGGCTTTGTGGAGATAGCAACTTCTAAAGTTCAACTTATTACATATGAAGACATAAAATTACATAAAAGATGATAATAAAATAAAATTACCATTTTTTCACCTCAAAAGATGGTTTTGAGGTGAAAATTACATCAAGCTCAATAGAACAATTCTTTGATCTTTCTAGATACTATGCCTTTGAGTTTATTTGACCTCCTCATGACCTTACTGATATTTATTGACACTTGACTCATTAATTTGACTATGATGGGACCCTAGGACCTAATGAGACCAACCCTATGATCTAATAATATGAATTGGGAATGAATTGAATTATGACTAAAGACCATAGAGAGGAGAATCTGCAAGTTTTACATGAGGGGAAACTGATGAAAGACCACTACCATCAATGAATCCATGAGCTAATGGAATGATGAAAATTTATGGTATGGGACTCCTAATATGCAAATGAAAAAGAGTAAGTTTGATCATTGATGGCAGTATGACCAGAATGACATTAACATTGGCTCCAATGGGGATGGTAGCTCCTTGGAGGTGCCAAGAACACCATAAACCAAGTAGCCTTATCCATTGGGAAAATATGGTTAAAATATTGAAAACTTACACAATGCAGACTGACTCTGACTCAAACTGTGACTAAAAACTTAAATAAAACCAACAAACCTTACACATATCATTTAAGTTTTATAGCCTTCACCTCGGGCCCCAAACTTCAATGACTGTGTAATTGAAATCCAACCAAGATAACATGGTATATACAATGATTGTGACATAAATTTCAATCCATTATCTCAGAAGTGGTAGTGCTTCAACAGCCTCCCATTTACTGGTCCTCCAGGGAAATCTTGGCCATCCATCTTTGAGAGCAAGAAAGCATTATGCCCCCTGTATGCTTAAATCTTATATGGTCCTTTCCATAGGTTGTTGAATTTACCATGCTTCCCTTTGTCCTCATTTCGTGCATCCCATATCAACACCACATCATCCAACTAAAACTTTTCTGCTTTGGTCTTACAGTCATAGATTTTCTTTATCTTCTCCTGCAACTGAATAGCATTCTGAGAAACTTCCTCTCTTGTCTGCTGAAGGTGTATCATTTGATTGATCCTTCGTCGATTATCATCTTCTTCGCTGCCAGCCTCTTGCAATAATCTCATGATCGGAACTGTAAGTGACGTGGGAAAAACAGCATCAGTTCCATAATCCAACTCAAACGGTGACATACCTAAGGATTTCTTGCTACTGACTCTATCTACCCATAACGCATTGATGATATTTCGATGCCATTTCCTCTTGTTCTCTTCCAGCATTTTCTTGATTATGTTTATCAGAGATTTATTCGATGATTCTACCAGGTCGTTGCCTTGTGGGTAGTATGTTGTCGAATGGCCCAACACAATATTGTATTTGTCATAGAACTCCACCATCTTTTTTGATCTAAACATTGTTGTGTTATCTGTTATGATTTTGTGAGGGCATCCAAAACGAGACAAGATATTTGATTCTAGAAATTGAATGATTACTGTATCAGTGGCCTGCCATGCTGGAATGGCCTCAATCCATTTGGTAAAGTAATTTGCACCTATAAAGATCCATCTATGCTGTGTCGATGATGCAGGATGGATTTCTCATATGAAATCAAGTCCCCACTGCTGAAAAGGAGCATTTACTGAAACTGGTTTCAAAGGAAGAGGAAGAAATTTCCTTTTTCCTTGGAAAACTTGACACTCATGGCAACTCATCACTGTTTTTTACAGATCTGAAAATAAGGTGGGCCAATAATATCCTGCTCTCAACACTTTGTTAGCTGTAGTTTTCCAAAACAAATGACCACCACAATCACCTTTGTGAAATTCATGCATCACCTACTAAGCCTCATCTTCAACCAAACAATTAAGAAGAATACCTCCTGGATATTTCCAATAAAGAGCACTGTTTAAAATATATAATTTAGAATACTTAAGTTTCAGTGATCTACCTTTGCTTCTAGACATCCTAGGAGGTGGTGAAAGGTGTTGAAGAACATAGACTATGTTTGAATACCATGGTGATTGGAGAAATATTATTGAAACTGGAATAAGAAAACCATCATCCTCATCCTCTGACATTGCTGCTATGAGATTTATATCCAAAGCATGTAGGTTTGATTGGGCCATTAGCTTTTCCAAGCCTTGTCCTTTGATCAACTTTGTGGGTTTGATCTCCAAATCATATTCCAACATTGCTGCTATCCACTTACCTCTTTGACCTTCAAAATCAGTTTGCATCAGGACATCTTTCACTGTTGCATTAGGAACATATGCTATAGTATGTGAATGCAGAATGTGTACTCTAAATTCCTTCAATGCTTTTATAAGGGCCAATGCTTGTTTCTCAATGATATTATACCGCAAAGCAGCATCTCGAATGGTCCTACTAAAAAATGCAATGGGTTGTTCTATCTGATCTCTCTTTTGCATCAAAACCATAGCCATAGTATGCTCCGATGCAAATGAAAATATAATGAAATCTTGAGTGTAATTAGGACTAATCAAGACTGAGGCATTGGACAGAGAAAACTTTACCAGATTAAATGACTTGATAGCCTCCTCACTCCATTTGACAGTGCTATCATTTTTCAACATGTTAGTCATTTCTCTTAAATGTTCAACCAAATTGGGTATAAATCTGCGCAAAAAGTTCATCTTACCATTGAATGCCTGAATCTCCTTTTTGTTATGTGGGAGGTCTATGTGATGAATTTCCTCCACTCTTGAAGGATCGATGCGGATACCATCTTTAGAGATGATATACCCCAATAGATTGCCTTCATCCATAGCAAACAGAATTTTCTTTGGATTAAGAGAAATCCCAAAATTTTTGCATCGCTGAAATACAACCCTCAAGTGGTGCAAATGTTCATCATCAGAACCAGAAAATATTGTCAGATCATCCAAATAAACAACAATAAAAACATCCTTTTCATTGGAAAAAGAAATATCCATTGCTCGCTGGAAAGTGGCTCCGGCATTCTTCAGCCCAAATGGCATTTTGGCATACTGGAAAGTTCCCCAGGCTGTTGCGAAAGCAGTTTTGTCTTAGTATTTTTCATGCACCAAGATCTTATTATAGCCTGAGTAGCCATCGAGTAGTGACATACTTGATGCTCCAACTACTCTCTGCAGAATATGGTCCATCTTCAGAAGTGGATAGTTATCCTTTAAAGATGCTTTATTCAGATTCTGGAAATCTAGACACAACCTTATCTCTCCTGTCTTTCTACATACTGGGACCAAATTTGAAATCTAGTTAGAAAATCTAATTGGGACAATGATACCAGCTTTATACAATCTATTTACGTCTTTTTCAATAGATGACAGCAGCTTTGGGTTGATTCTTCTCAGCTTCTGTCTAAATGGCTTCTGATCTGGCTTGATGGGAATAGTATGCTGAATTATATTTTTGTCATACACCCTCAAATCTAAATAATCCCATGAAAACACATCATAGAATTTAGAAAGTAATTTAACATACTGTTCCTTTACCTCACGGGACAATGTTTTTGATAATTTCACCAGCTTAGGCTTGTCGGTTGTTCCAAGATTAACATCCTCAACTCCTTTATCAGTAGGCACCAGACCTAGTTTCTTTGCAACATCATCTTGATCAAAAATCTCCTCTAAAGGTATGAGACCTCTAGGAATTACATTATCTTTCAGCTGCAATACATCCATCTGATTTTCTTTGATTTCTTGATCATCAACCTCATAATCACCTTCTATAGGAGTATCCTTTAATTTTCCTTCACTCTGCAAAAAAGCATTGATTTCACTGTCATCCCAAAACACTTGCCAATATCTTAAATTATCCAAAACAACAAGCTGATGTTTGACATAAATTTCAAATTTGTTGCTGGAATTCATTGGAATCTTCAAATTGCTTGCAGTAGTGGCAAGAGAATCAGCAATAAGATTATGCATTCAACGTACTATTGTCAAAGTGTATTTAGAAAATGTCCTCAAGATGTCTAGGACTACATTTCTATAGGCCCTCAATCGCGTATGCTTTTCTTGGTACTCTTCTTTTACTTGTTTGATTATCAACTCTGAATCTCCATAGATAGAAATCCTTTTTGCCTTTAGCTTCTTCAAAATTTTCAATCCTGCAATCAAAGCTTCATAGTCCGCTTCATTGTTAGAGCAGTCAAAAGCCAACTTGTAAGCACACACTCTAACATTACTAGGAACCTTTTCAGGTTGGAAAATAGGGCTCCAAATCCATATTCTTATACTAGCACCGTCCTTACCAACAACTCCATCAAAATCCATGCTCCAAAGGCCTTCTTCTTCTTCTTCTAAATGCTGAAATTTTTCTTTCTTCTCTACTTTATCTTGACTAATTTCTGCATTTTTCTACTGTTCATTGTCCTTTTGTTACTGGCAGGTAGGAAGCTCAGAAATTCTTGCTACTTTTTCTTTTTCCCTTTTAAGGACTTCCCTAAATTTTTCTGAAATTTCTGATATCTCATCTAGTTCTACCAACTGAACATTTTCATCATTCGAACCACCATCTGAATATAATAAAAATGACTCCAGATCTGTGTGGACTACATTAATGGGATGATTAACTGGCTTCTCTTTTCTGGTGATCATGTATTTCATTTTCTTCTCCCTATATAGTTTTCTTAATTGACCGCACACGGGAATGGTGGCATAAGAGAAATCAAGCTGAAGGGTCCCTTTCAATTTTGCACCCCATGACCTAGACAAAAGCATTCCAAACCATGGTGGAACATCAGCAACAACTACATCCATCAAAACATTTTTGGCTAGGATTTGGTCTATAGATACTACCAAGTCTTTGATAAGACCAATACAATGGACCCTACCAAAGTCAAAAGAATACAAATCATGGTATTTGCGGGTAATATCAAGTCCCAACTTCTCCATAATGGCTTTAGGCATAAATTTATGCGAGGCTCCAGAGTCCAACATAACATTATGTAAAATGAACTCATGCAATCTAAGACTCAGGTAGAAGGGAGGGACTTCACTTTATTCAGACTGGCCTTCTATGGCTGGACCAAAAATGAGTTCAGGATAATCATCTTCAACATTTACCATATTTGATACAGAGTCTATTTGCAAAATTCTAGACACCTAATGTTTATAAGTGTTATTTTTCACCAACTCAATCAATGGCATGGACACCTTCAACTTAGAAATTTCATTTTCCAAATTAAAAGATGGGACTTTTTCTACCTCTTTGACGGGAGGATCTTTCTTCTCTACTTGCTGCTTTGCTGCGCTATGCTGGTTCTTTTCATTTGCAACGTTAGTCAGTGAGGATGCCTTGGTGGGAGAAGGATCAGTAGTCTCTTTCCCTTTTCTTTGAGTATTTGAGGAGTCGTTTTTCGATTGCAGCTCTTTTCTCTTCTAAATAGGAGTGATCGGCACATCTCTGCTCCTCAAAGAATATTGTTTCTATTGCGCTGACAAAGCGTTCATGTATCCTCTTTGATAATTATCGGACTCTTCTTCTAACACTACATCATTGGCCAATATGAAATCTTCGTCCTTTCGAATGTCTGCAGTTGTTGTATATTCCTCTTCTTCTGTGAGAAAGATGGGCACACCATCAGCAGTGAAGAAGTGGTTGGCTTCAATTACAGGATCATCATCATCATCTATCTCCATTCCTTGACCATAATTTTGCTGCAATGGAGTTCTAATATGCTGTTGTGGCGTTGCTTGGTCCTATGTTCTATGTTCCCTCTTCTTAATTTGGAATTGTGGTTGTTTCTGTCCTCTGAAGTTTTGATTCCTGATTTGCGCTTCAGGTCTATCCGAAATAGTCAACCGGTCAACCATTTTCTCCACTGTCCAGATCAAAGTGTACATCTTACTGCCTAAAGGGGATGCTTCTTCATTCACAATTACTCTCTTTTCAACTTTTTTCCGCGCTCTTCTGGCTAGCAAATTTTCTTCAATTCTCACATCTATCTTCTGCATGTCCTCAAGTGTGGTAGGATCTCTTTCTCGTAGCTGATACACCATATCAGCATCGAAACCATCTAGAAATTTGAGCAAATATAACCCCATGGGGGGCTTTAGATTCGCCGGAATAGCATTATACACAGCATTAAATCTCACACAATAATCCTGTATAGTTTCACCCACATTCCTTTTAATATTCTCATATTTAGACAAGATTTGGAGTGGATTTTTCTTTACCTCCCACCGGTCTAAGAATTGTCTATGTAACTCTTGCAAAGTGTGGATAGAGCCTACTGGTAAGGCTCTAAACCATTTTCGAACTTCACCTCTAAATCTTTGGACAAAAAATCTTGTGGTCACATTTTTTGCCTCTACCTCGTGAAGTTCAAAGAAGTCATTCATCTTATCAACATGTTGTTGGGTTGTGATGCTTTGAGTGGCATCAAATATAGGTATTTTACTTTGGTAATCAGAAGGCATATCATTTAGATTCTGAGGTAAAACCAAGGGTGCATACCAGGCAGCCATGACTTGAGGTGGATTTACAACAGTGTTTTTGCTACTAGGATTCAAGGGAGGTGTTGATGGAGGAGTCGAAAGCTGAGAATTGACTTTTGAAACTGGTGGGAATGTTGATGAATTAAGGGCAGGAAATGGTGTTTTAGATAAATCTGAAGGGTCAAGGATATTAGTTACAGTGACAGATGTCTGAGGGGAATTCAAAATATAATCATCAATTGATTTTCCTTTTGAACTTCGATATCTACAAGAAATTTTGGATCTAAAACTGTGTCATCAAGTGCAGTCTCAGATTTACTTCTGAACAAAGAAAGCTCAAAACACTCATCAAAAGAAAGGTCTTCTACAAACAACCACTCACTGGGCGAGGTGTGCGATCTGAAAATAGGTCTAAGACTTAGTGATCCTTCTTGTATTCTGACTATCCTTGGAATGAGATTAGGATTTTCAAACACAGGGGGAGGATTTAGATCTGGATTGGCCCTTGTGTATCTCCTTGAAGTCAGTGTGGTCAAATTTCTACTTTACAATATTTTATTTCAGCCAAGAAAAATCTGAATCTCATCATCCAGTGTCCAAGAATTTATATGGAAAATATTACTAGGGTGATCATTATTTTACGCTAAATAGTCCCCAGTACGGTCACCAAAAATTTTAGCACCTAATTTGAACCTTAGGCTGAAAGAAGGCAAATCAGGGTAACCTCAAACCACGCTTAGCCTTGTAGCTAGCCCTAAAAGGTCAGGATAGGGCTCTCTCTGGGAAAAATATTCAATGAAATATAAGAGTAAAATAATTTTAGGCTAGATATAATAATTGGAAATGTTTTTATAAATTTTAGGGTTGTAGGATTAGATGGGGCAGTTTGAATCAGGGGAATTAAATTAGAGATACAGGGTATTTCATGGGGCAAGGTAGGCAGGGATTTTAACAACTTAGTTCAAATAATGATGCGATGATTAAGACTGGTGAGGAGCTGAAAAGGGCATAGGAGATGGATCCTTTTCAAACAGCAGAAAACATAAAGTGTTGAATAATTTCCCAAGTCAGAGCATTATACAATGGATTCTACCTATCTATCTCGAAAGAATTCAACCAGAAATGTGAATGAATGAATGGTGAACATAACAATTAACAGATTAACACAAAGGAAACAACAATGTTAAAATCCATACCACAGGGATCCCAAAAATTAGAGCTGCATATCTTTATTACTTCCCTGCCAAACTGTTACAAATGGAGCGCAGAGCATCCTCAATGATTCCCAACTTATTCCACACTGTATTCCCCCCCTCTTTTACAATGATGAAGAATTACATTAAATATACAGAATTTGATGGGAGTAGAACCATAGAAAAAGGAGTTGTTTCACCTGCCCATAAACCGAAATATAAATATAGGAAGAACACCAACAATCTACCCCTGAAAAGAAGGAGAAACAATACATTTGATCATCTGGAGGATTTGTAGTTGCTCGAATAAAGGAGAAGAAAGACTAATTTAGAACCATTTCTCCTTTTCATCGTTGCTATTGTTGATCATGTCAGCATTCTGTTAAATTCCATTAAATTCTGACAAACAATCCCCTTCAAACCCCCCTCTGTTTGGCCTAAAAAATCATTTTTCCGCCTATCGTTTCCCTTTTCTAAACCCAAAATGGCATTAAAAAGGGCAAAAAACCCACATTTGAAAATATATATGGTCTGGCACCTTTCGTCCCTAGACCCTCAGTCTTTTTCTCCACGTAACCTGGGTGTTAGACCAAGCTGCAGCCCGAAAGGCGCTTATCAAATGAATATCAGGTGCGTTCATAACCGTCAATCTGTACAGATCGGACGGCGTTCGTTCATCTCTACCGTGCCCATAGCCTACTTGCCTACCATCTGATCAAACCGTAAAATCAACGGCCCGGAGTCTATCTATCCCAGTGGTCCCCGCCCCATGTCCACTGTTCAAAACTGCCTGCTATCTATCGCACCACCTTTCGTAGGCGGGCGGTATTGCTCAATTCAGAATGATTCCATACATCGCACGACACGTGGCTCCGTCACTATTACAAAACTACTACCTCATTGCGCATTATCGTTCGACTGAGGATACGGAGCGATATGCATTATAGCAATCCGATCTGGGGGTCTACATCCAACGGTTGTCGCTCCTCGAAGCTACGTGGAAGTTAACACAGGGAAACCGTACCCCTGGCCCACGGTCCATCGCCCTCCGACGCATTCTCAGCCATCGATCTCATCTTGAGATCGAACGGTCCAGATCATTCACATGCTCCGCCGTTGACTCGGTCTTCCTCCACGTCACTCGTTCCACGTGGGTGTCACATGTTTCCTCCTCCCGTATATATTCCAGACATAAGTCAAATCTTCATTTGTTTTACATTAAAAACCTCCGCCCAGTCCGTCCACCATAGTTCCACTGCATGTTTCGTCATCACCTCTCATTTTTCCACCATTTCATCATGCCGCGTTGCTACACAGTCATCCCCACTCCATCGCCATCCCCATGCATTTGTTTTCCTGACGATTTTGTGGGTTTTGCAGGTTTACAGCGGCAGAAAACTATCATGATTCACCGTCTCTATTACTATGATAGAGAGCACGTCAAAAGGACCATTTTTCAGAGATGAATTATGAAGAAAGGCCTGAGAAGGCAAATCAACAAGACTTCCATTAAAGATGCAGGGTTAAAATTTGTCAAACCCTGCAGGGACATTCAAGACGCCTATTTCGCAGATGAGGATATTAATGGAGCAGCAGAGAAATATCAGTGAATGATCAAGGAATTCAACGTTCAGCATTGAAGATGTTCAGCTGTAATTCAGGGTTTTAGAAGGCAAAAAGTACCCTTCACAGGTAAAACAACTCAAGGCTTTCTTTTCAGCACCATTTTCTTTCAGGAAAGGACGGAATGTTTATGTGATTTTACTGCTTTGTCGTGTTCCTGGAGAGATTTCTACCCAGTACATTTATTTTAGTTAGCAGGCCACAGGGTACAAACAAAATTACAAATTCATTGAGCAGTATGGGTGTGCAGGTCTCCGCCATTTTGTTTTAATGAAATAATTAAATGTTCATCACCTACTCCCTTTTTGGAGCTTTCTTGTTCTCTTATAAAGCTCCCAAAGAACAGATGATTTAGGGTTCCAGATTTTATCAGAAAATTATGCAGTGAAAGGAATTTTTGTATACATTTTGTAAAACCCTTGTATGAAGGCTTAGAGCCCATAGGGTCTCAGTGAGGAGGAGTTCCATCTGTTAAAGAGGATTCTGGTCTTTGGTATTTCACAGTCTGTAACTTTCTCTTACGTGTTATTTAAATAGATCATTTCATTTCATCCATTTTTCTTGTATCATGTTTTGGAATGCGAGTGGCTCACTGATTTTTGGTATGGATTTATCCTAGTTGATACCCATGCTCGAAATAGTCAAGTGCTTTAAATATGGCTCATGCATGATATTATGTTCCACTATTCATCTAAACCATATTTCTGCTATATTAGTTTCTTTGCGAGGGTGTTTTTAAAACACTATTATTATGTATGGATTCTTAGATTGGTAAGCCCATGCATGGTGGTATTTTGTATTTGGATATCAGCTCAATGATAACTAATATCTTCTCAATATTTCTTTCACTACATACACCTTCTGATATTTTATTTCTGTGAGGTATTTCTGAATTGGCCCTCTTTGCAGTAAGTTGTCTCTGAATTGTCTGTTGCTTTATTATATTGGAGTTTTGCATGTTGCCTCTGCAATATCCCTATTTCTGTGTCAGTTTCTGAAGGTATTGGTCCCATTCAGATGAATTTTCCTTGTTTTACAAGAGATAACATTATAGCTTGTTATTGATAACTCCCTCTGTTATACCATATGCTCCTTGCTATATAAGATGTCCTAGGCACTGGTCTATCACAACTCTAGGTTGTCTCTAGGAGCGACAACATCTTTCTGGCACCATTTCCAGGGATTAAAGTTGAGAAAATTAAAATCCCCGGGCCTCGAAAAAATCTAATTCACTCTTCAAGTAGGTGAGTATGGAGAGTTGAGAGTTGTAGATCCCTCACCTTGGAGACTCCACATTTATTTATTTGATAAATCTATTTGCAGTCCTGGCTCCTCGTAAGCCACACCTAAGGTTAGATACGTCTCAGCCAAAGACACCTTCAGTGTCTGACCCTTAAAAGATCATACATAGAAGAAATTGGAGGGAAAGAAAATCAGTCCACTCTGAAATCCCTTAGTTATCTATAGAATAATTTCCATCCTCTTCTTCTCAAGAAGCTCAAGTGCCAGATCCTGACTCCACTATGGGAGATGTCGATTATTACTATTCAGATAGCCCTCCCCGAGGAGGTATCAGAAATAAAGATAGTTTTCACCCTACCCCCGAGGTTGAAGAGGTCAAAGAAGTCACTGAAGTATCTGCTATTAACAGACCATTATTCCCCTCGACACCTCAGCCTGTTGTTCATTACATTCCTATTATTATTCATACTCCACTTCCACCTCCTCCTCCTCCTCTTACTCATCAAACTATTGCACTACCTCCACTCCCTCCAATGGCCAATGTTCCAGGATTCTTTCTAAATAAATATTCCCCTATGGCATTACCCCAAGTGTTGAATGATTTGCCACAGGATTATTTGAAGATTTTACCCCGATTCAATGGAGAAAATGAGATTGATGCTCAAAAACACCTTGATTTCTTTTGTGATTTTGCAGATAATTTTAATGTGGAACATTTAGATGTGGTGTTAAGGCTGTTTTTCCAATCTCTGGATGGTGAAGCTCGAAAATGGTTTAAGACATTGGCAGGTCGTTCTATTACCACTTGGGAAATAATGGAAGATACTTTCCTCAGAAAATGGGGAGAGAAGAAGGACCATGGACATTGTCTTACTGAGTTAAATACACTCAAGAAGAGACATAATGAAGGGGTATCAAAATTTATCAAAAGATTTAATAAATTGTATTTAAGTCTTCCTGCTGAGATGAAACCTCATCAAACTGCTGCTAAAGTTGTTTTTGTAGCAGCTTTTGATTCGGAATTTGGTTTCTCTCTCAGAGAAAGAAAGTCTGCTACTCTGGATGATGCTCAGTCAGATGCACTAGATTTGGAAGCAAACTTTGCCTCCACTGGAAAATCAAAGGGAAAATTTGAACAAGATACCAGAAGGAGGGGCAAAGAGGAGGTGTCCACCTCTTATCAAGACAGAGATTTGGCAAATGATAGAATTGAAGAAATGAGCAAAATGATTAAGAACCTTTCTGGTAAACTGGTCAAGCTTGAATTGGAAACCAAGAATTCAGCCCCCAAGAATTTCCACAATGCTAAAAATAGAGGTTACAATCCTCAGTATAGGAAACCACCCCTGCAAATATTGCCAAGGGAAGCAAAGGAGCAACAGGATCAGGTACCACACCCATTGTACCTAGAAGGTCCAGTAGATGATTCTACTGAAGACACTACCTATGGACTGGAGGATGAAAAGATTTCCTTTTCAAATAGTGATGGAGAAGAATGCCCTTTGCAGGTAAATGAAGGAGCTAAGTGCCCATTGCAAGAAGAAGAAAAGACCAGAGACACAGAAGACGCAGAAATTGATCATTATTGTAAACAATTTGCTGATTTTATGCAAGCACAGTTCAATAGAAGATATGATCTCAGATCTTCTAGGAAGAGGACTCGTACTCAATATCAAGAAGAAGAGCTACCCCAGAAGGAAGCACTTGCTCAGAAGGAGTCTACAACGCAAAAAGTCTCAGAAAAAGGTAAGGGCCATCTAAAAAAACCTTCGTAGTCTAATGATAAGAGTCCTTCCTCTTCAAAAGTATTCATTCCTCCTAATACCAAGTATGTGTCAAAAGAAGTTAAACCCTCAGCTGAAAATAAAGAGTTAAAAGAAGTTGTAGTAGAGAAATCTTCCCCTGTTTTCAGCCTGCAAAAGGAACTTGAGAAAGTCAAAATCCCTATCCCCTTGACTGAACTATTAAATCATCCTGCCTATCAATCCCAAGTCACCACATTCATGCTCCCTCCAGAAGCAACACTCACCCCAGGTAGTCTCAAACTTCAAAAAGAAAGACCCATGGTTGTCTTTGGTCCACATGTTGAGGAATTAGATGCTTCTACTCCTCCCTTCTATGTATCTCTAGTGATTCATGACTTGCTATTACATAACTGTATGTTAGATTCTAGAGCTTCCCATAACCTACTACCTTTGTCAGTCATGGAACAACTAGGACTACAAATCACGCGTCCATACAAAGATCTCTATTCATTTGATTCCAAAAGAGTTAAATGCTTGGGGATGATCAAGGATTTGGTGGTCAATTTGGCCCAAATCCCAGCAAAAATTGTGGTAATGGACATCGTGGTGGCTGACATCCTAGCTCGCTTTGGCATGTTTCTGTCAAGGTCCTGGGGAACAAAAATTGGTGGGTCAATTAAGTTGGATTTAACATATGCCACCATCCCAGTGTTTGGTGGCCAAGAGAGGAGATTGTACAGGGAGACTAGATTTGTCAAGATGGTGACTAAGGCTGATAACTCTGTAAATTCACCCGTTTACAGTAAAGAAAGAGATTTCTCATGCTTGATGCTGGAAGAAGATCAAGATTATGCTCATGAACCATCCTTCTGTCAGATCAAGGCTGAGCAGTCCTCAGAGAGCCATGAAGCAGAAATCTGGATACTTCATTTTGATGGAGAAAATTCAAGAGAAGGTAATGGAGCTAGAATATTATTAATTTCTCCTACAGGAATATGGGTTCCATTTTCTTTTAAGCTAGAATATGAAGCTACTAATAATTTGGCTAAGTATGAAGCACTTATGTTAGGATTGCAGACAGCCAGGAACATGAACATACAAAGCTTAAAAGTTCTAGGAGATTCAGAACTGGTGGTTAGACAAGTCAGGAATCAGTGTCAAACTAAACATCCACGACTAAAGGCTTATAGGAATAAAGTTTGGGACATGGTAGAAAATTTCTTCTTGGAATTCAATATCCAGTTCATGCCCCGAGAACATAATAGGATGGCGGATTCCCTTGCTGTGGCTGCTAGTACATTTCGACCACCGCAGAACCCTCTTTTAAGATACGAAGTTGAGGTGCGTTATCAGCCGTCAATCCTAGACAACATCAAACACTGGCAGGTATTTGAAGATGAAGAAAAAATGAAGAGATTCCTGGAAAAAGTAGGGGAATTCTCCAATATGGAGATTGATGCTGAAGAAGAGGTTGAGTCTGAAGATACTTTAGAAAGAAATTGGGAGAAGAAAGTGGCAAGTAATAAAGTGTTGCAGTTAAAGGGAAACATTATACCTAGAGGGCTGGTGCCTCTAGAAAGACTATTTGACAAGAATGATATCCCACTGCAGCCAGGAAAAGTGGTAGAAGAAAATCAGGTAGAAGACCTGAATCTTGGTACTGAAGTTGACCCCAAAATTTTCAAATTGTCCAAGAAAGTCCCAGAAGAATATCAAAAGCTATATCAGAAATTGTTTCAGACTTACAAAGATGTGTTTGCATGGTCCTATCAGGATTTGAAAAATTTTTACATCAGTATAATGCAACACAAAATCCCACTAAAGGGGGATGTAAAGCCTCATAAACAAAAGCTCAGACAAATAAATCCCCTGCTGCTCCCTTCCATTGAGAAGGAAATCAAGAAGTTGTTAAAGGCCAAAATAATTGTACCATTGAGGTACTCTGAATGGGTGGAAAACCTAGTCCCTGTCAGAAAGAAGAATGGAGAAATAAGGTTGTGTGTGGATTTCAGAAATTTAAACAGAGCATCCTTAAAGGATAATTATCCACTGCCTAAAATGGATCACAACCTACAGAAGGTGGTTGGAGCTTCTAGGATGTCAATGATGGATGGATTCTCTGGTTATAACCAGGTGGCTGTACTTCCAGAAGATAAAAAGAAGACTGCTTTCACCACTCCATGGGGTACATTTATGTATGCCAGGATGCCTTTTGGGTTGATTAATGCAGGAGGCACTTTTCAGAGGACCATGGACATTGCTTTTGTTGGGGAGCAAGATAAATTTCTGGTAGTCTACCTTGATGATATCACTGTATTTTCAAAGAGTGATACTAAGCATATTGAACATCTATGTAGAACCTTTGAGAAATGCAGAAGGTATGGTCTCTCTATAAATCCTCAAAAGTCTTTATTTGCATTAGAAGAGGGAAAAATTTTGGGACACATTGTAACAAAATATGGGGTGAAGATAGATCCTAAGAGGGTAGAGGTTATAAATGGTATTGCTTTTCCCAGAAATAAGAAAGAGGTACAAGTATTCCTAGGGCGCATTAATTTCCTGAGAAGGTTTATTCCTAACTATGCTGAAATAGTTAGGCATATAATTGACATGCTGAAAAAGAATAATGAAGTCAAATGGTTTTAGGAATCACGAGAGGCATTTACCAGGATAAAAAATTATTGTGCAGAAGCCCCTATGCTAGTTGGACCAGATTATGATAAACCTTTCATGATCTTTTCTTTTGCATCACCCCATACAATAGCAGGAGTTTTATTGCAGAAAAATGAGGAAGGGTATGAACAACCCATTGCCTTTTTCAGTCATGTGCTCCATGATGCAGAATTAAAGTATAACATATTAGAAAAGCAAGCATACACCCTATTAAAATCCCTCAAAGCATTCCGCATATATATCTTGCAGTCCCATATCACTGCATTTGTGCCTACAGTTGCAGTAAAAGATATTCTTATCCAGGGGGATAGTGAAGGAAAAAGGGGGAAGTGGATCGCCAAGATACAGGCGTATGAATTAGACATCCGCCCTACTAAGCGGATCAAAGGACAAGGGCTTGCTAAAATGTTATTTGAATCAAACTATCAATCTTTGGGCATAAATCTTTCCATAATAGCAAATGAGGAATTTGAACAGAAAGAAGAGCGACAGGGAATTGGGGTAGCTACTCTCGAAGCACATATAAAGTACCTCACCAATCAGTGGTACAAAGAGATAGTAGAATATCTCCTCACACTCAACTGCCCTCCAAGCTGTGATAAAGCTAAATACAGAACACTAAGAATGAAATCATAGAAGTATATAGTCGCCAATGGCCGGCTGTACTGGCGAGATCCCTCAGGTATCTTACTCCTGTGTCTCACAGAGGATGAGGTAGAGAGTATAATAGCTGAATTCCATGAAGGAATCTGTGGAGGTCACTACAGTTGGAGGGCCACTACTCACAAAATCCTGAAGGTTGGATTCTATTAGCCCAAGCTTTTTGCATATGCTTTTGCCCAGGTTAGAGCATGTGGAAAATGTCAGAAATTTGCTGAAAGGCAGAAGTTGGCACCTCTACCTATGATTCCTGTGCACGTGGATGAACCATTCAGACAATGGGGAATTGATTTTATAGGTGAAATACATCCTCCATCAAGTGGTCAGCATAAGTGGATTTTAACCGCCACTGATTATTTCACAAAATGGGTGGAAGCCATACCTGCGAGGAATGCAACAGATATTGTCATAATAAAGTTCATGGAAGAAAACATCATATCCAGGTTTGGCTGTCCTGCCAGAATAGTGACTGATAATGCACAAGCCTTCAATTCTGCAAATTTTGTGAGTTTCTGTCAGCAATATAACATCACACTAAGTCACTCTACAGCCTATTATCCACAGGGAAATGGCTTGGCAGAGTCTTCTAATAAAACCTTGGTGAGAGCGTTGAAGAAGGCTATAAATGAAAATCAGAAAAATTGGGATTCCCAATTGAAATTTGCTCTATGGGCCAATAGAATTACCAACAAGAGAGCAACTTGGAAATCCCCATATGAATTGGTATATGGGAGGGCAGCAGTATTTCTTATTCAATTAGCCCTACCAGTAGCTTGACTCATGCAGGAAAGTCAAGAAGAGCCTGATAATATGACCAGGCGAATAAACCAGCTGGTGGAATTGGAAGAAACACGCAATCAGGTAAATCAAAGGCTGAAGGAATATCAGGAGAAGATGAAATACCTTTTTGATCAGCATGATAAAGATAGGAATATGTAGATTGGTGATTTAGTGCTCAGGTGGCATATCCAGAGGGCTAAAAAAGGAAAATATGGTAAATTTGATCCACTTTGGTTCGGCCCTTTCAAGATTGTGGAGCAGGGAGGTAACAATACTTTCAAGTTGGAAAATTTACAGGGTGACTTGCTTGATGCCCCTGTAAATGGTCAGTTTCTCAAACCCTACTTCCAGTTCTAGTGTAGGCAAGGACAGCGTGGTCTATTATACTGTATATTAGTTTTCTGTTTCATCTTTATTTGAATAATGTGGGTGTCGTGATGAATCATGAAAAGAAAAATGGAAGTGCTGAAGAGCAGTGTCCGCATAGAAGATTTACCTATGGTCTGCGAAGTTCTCGACGTGCCCAGGGATGAACGTGTCGTCCCCAGGTGGAGCCAATGTTGATCATGTCAGCATTCTGTTAAATTTTGTTAAATTCTGACAAACAATCCCCTTCAAACCCCCCTCTTTTTGGCCTAAAAAATCGTTTTTCTGCCTATCGTTCCCCTTTTCTAAACCCAAAATGGCATTAAAAAGGGCAAAAAACCCACATTTGAAAATATATATGGTCTGGCACCTTTCGGACCTAGCCCCTCAGTCTTTTTCTCCACGTAACCTGGGTGTTAGACCAAGCCGCAACCCGAAAGGCGCTTATCAAATGAATATCGGGCGCATTCATAACCGTCGATCTGTACAGATCGGACGACGTTCGTTCATATCTGCCGCGCCCGTAGCCTACCTTCCTACCGTCTGATCAAACCGTAAAATCAACAGCCTGGAGTCTATCTGTCCTGGTGGTCCCCGCCCCGCGTCCACTATTCAAAACTGCCCGGTATCTATCGCACCGCCTTTCGTAGGCGGGCGATATTTCTCAATTCGAAGCGATTCCATACATCGCGTGACACGTGGCTCCGTCACTATTCCAAAACCTCTACCTCATTGCGCGTTATCATTTGACTGAGGATACAGAGCGATATGAATTATAGCCGTCCGATATGGGGGTCTCCATCCAACTGTTGTCGCTCCTCGAAGCTGCGTGGAAGTTAACATGGGGAAACCGTACCCCTGGCCCACGGTCCATTGCCCTCCGATGCATTCTTAGCCGTCGATCTCGTCTTGAGATCAAACAGTCCAGATCATTCGCATGCTCCACCATTGACTCAGTCTTCCTCCACATCACCCGTTCCACATGTGTGTCACATTTTTCCTCCTCCCGTATATATTCCAGTCATAAGTCAAATCTTCATTTGTTTTACGTTAAAAACCTCTGCCCAGTCCGTCCGCCATAGTTCCACTACATTTTTCGTCGTCACCTCTCATTTTTCCACCATTTCATCATGCCGCGTTGCTACACAGTCATCCCCACTGCATCGCCATCCCCATGCATTTGTTTTCCTGACGAGTTTGTGGGTTTTGCAGGTTTACAGTGGTGGAAAACTGTCATGATTCACCGTCTCTATTACTGTGATAAAGAGCACGTCAAAAGGACCATTTTTCAGAGATGAATTATGAAGAAAGGCCTAAGAAGGAAAATCCAAAAGACTTCCATTAAAGATGCAGGGTTAAAATTTGTCAAACCCTGCAGGGACATTCAAGACGCCTATTTCGTAGATGAGGATATTAATGGAGCAGCAGAGAAATATCAGTGAATGATCGAGGAATTCAACGTTCAGCATTGAAGATGTTCAGCAGTAATTCAGGGTTTTAGAAGGCAGAAAGTACCCTTCGCAGGTAAAACAACTCAATACTTTCTTTTCAACACCATTTTCTTTCAGGAAAGGACGGAATGTTTATGTGATTTTACTGCTTTGTCGTCTTCCTGGAGAGATTTCTACCCAGTACATTTATTTTAGTTAGTAGGCCACAGGGTACAAACAACATTACAAAGTCATCGAGTAGTATGGGCGTGCAGGTCTCCGCCATTTTGTTTTAATGAGATAATTAAATGTTCATCACCTACTCCATTTTTGGAGCTTTCTTGTTCTCCTATAAAGCTCCCAAAGAATAGATGATTTAGGGTTCCAGATTTTATCAGAAAATTATGCAGTGAAAGGATTTTTTGTATACATTTTGTAAAACCCTTGTATGAAGGCTCAGAGCCCATAGGGTCTCAGTGAGGAGGAGTTCCATATGTTAAAGAGGATTATGGTCTTTGGTATTTCACAGTCTGTAACTTTCTCTTACGTGTTATTTAAATATATCATTTCATTTCATCCATTTTTCTTGTATCATGTTTTGGAATGCGAGTGGCTCACTGATTTTTGGTATGGATTTATCCTAGTTGATACCCATGCTCGAAATAGTCAAGCACTTTAAATATGGCTCATGCATGATATTCTGTTCCACTATTCATCTAAACTTTATTTCTGCTATATTAGTTTCTTTGGGAGGGTGTTTTTAAAACGCTATTATTATGTATGGATTCTTAGATTGGTAAGCACATGCATGGTGGTATTGTGTATCTGGATATCAGCTCAATGATAACTAATATCTTCTCAATATTTCTTTCACTACATACACCTTCTGATATTTTATTTCTGTGAGGTATTTCTAAATTGGCCCTCTTTGCAGTAAGTTGTCTCTGAATTGTCTGTTGCTTTATTATATTGGATTTTTGCATGTTGCCTCTGCAATATCCCTATTTCTATGTCAGTTTCTGAAGATCTTGGTCCCATTCAGATGAATTTTCCTTGTTTTACAAGAGATAGCATGAGAGCTTGTTATTGATAACTCCCTCTGTTATACCATATGCTCCTTGCTATATAATATGTCCTAGGCACTGGTCTATCACAACTCTAGGCTGTCTCTAGAAGCGACAACATCTATCGTGTTCTGTGTTTGTATTTAGCTCTTAGCCTTGACTATTTCTTTTCTTTTGTTGAAAATCCCTTTATGCCGAGAAATTCCCTTTGGAACCAATAAAACTGAAGTTTTTTCCATTTAATAAAGAAAATTCCCCTTTTTGGGTGAAAAGGAGCAAAGGAAAGCATGGTGGGCCCGTGTTGCGATTGGAAATCGCAATCGCAAATCACAATCGGAAAGGGGGAGGGAGAATGTTGCAATGATGACTCTGCAATGCAATAGTGTATAGGGGGAAATAGGCCTTTATGGGGAAATCGCAATCACGAATCAGGAATCGCAGCGGAGGAGTGGTCACAATGCATGGCAGGGAGAAAACGTGATGTGTGATGTGCGATGGAGGGGAAGTCTTTACGAAACAAAATGGAAAAAATGGTTTTACATAGGGAAAAACCCATTTTATTTTAAAAAGGGAGGAAGACTTTAGGTGGGGCCCAAGGGGAATCGCAATCGCAATTGCAACCGGGTAGGGGAGTGGGTTTAAACATTATGGAAATTGCCAATTGCGATGGGCAATATGCGATCAATCGCATCGGTGGGGAGGAGGAAGTGGGTTTAAGTGCTGGGGGGGATGAAATAATGCGATGCGATGGAGGAAAGGTCGATGCGATGAAAAACTTAAGAAATATTTTGAAATTGATTTCTCGCATTTTACGAAGGAAAAACCATTTTTTTTGGGAAAAGGCAGAAGGTTTTATGGTGGGACCCAAGCCAATCGCAATCGCAAATTGGTGGAGGAGTGGAGAGGGAGCAAGGAGGGAGCAAGGATACGGGGAATGTCGATTGCGATTGTGCGATCACTTGTGAGCCATCCGATCGGAAGGGCAGATCGACGGTGGAGATGCGATCGATGAGAGTCAATCGCATCGGAGGAAATCAAAGGAGCGGGGACAAAGTTTGGGAGCGCTGCGAAATTTTTGATGCGATTACATGTGGGTCATCAGATTGTTGAGAAGATCAACGGTCGGCATATGATTAGAGGGGGTCAATCGCATCGGAGTTTCTCAATCAGAAGTGGGTTAATCGCATCGGTAGTTCGGCACTATGTGATGCAACGAATCGAAGGAAGGGAATGCGATGATGCGATTGTGATCGAAGGAAAGGGTGCGATCGGATCGCATGAAAGGGGTTTATACTGAAAAACTTTAGAATTTTATGAAATAAAGTCTAAGGAACAAATGAGAAAAGGGGTGGGGTTAGGCTTTTGGGGACTTTTGTTCACTTAGGCATATTTTTCAATCTAGGAGTCAGTTGCAAGAGTATAATATACCGTTGGAAAGCTCTTTTCAGGCTCTTTCTAATGGACATACTTAGAACATGATTCTGCACTGAACATACTATAGAAAAACAATTCTGAAAGGTAGAGTGGTGGCTTTGTGGAGATAACAGCTTCTGAAGTTCAACTTATTACATATGAAGACATAAAATTACATAAAATATTATAACAAGCTCAATAGAACAATTCTTTGATCTTTCCAGATACTGTGCCTTTGAGTTTATTTGACCTCCTCATGACCTTACTGATATTTATTGACACTTGACTCATTAATTTGACTATGATGGGACCCTAGGACCTAATGAGACCAACCCTATGATCTAATAATATGAATTGGGAATGAAAGTGAATTATGAATAAAGACCATAGAGAGGAGAATCAACAAGTTTTACATGAGGGGAAACTGATGAAAGACCACTACCATCAATGAATCCATGAGCTAATGGAATGATGAAAATTTATGGTATGGGACTCCTAATATGCAAATGCAAAAGAGTAAGTTTGTTCACTGATGGAAATATGACCAGACTGACACTAACACTCTCATACCACCTCTGTGACTCTTGCTTGGGATTTTCTATCTTATTTATAGCTTCCTCTTCATTATGACACTGGTACCAAACTTTTGACTTCTTTCCTGCAATCGTCTACAACCTTCCTATCCGATCATGTCCAAGAATGGCGGAGAAGAAATATCCTATGTCGATCCCCTACCTTTGAAGACTGTGTCTACATGGATTGGTTCCTTAGATATCTCTTGCCCAGTATTGGCAAAGATGTCGCATCGCATTTCCCTCAAACTGAAGAAGCCACCCTCCAAATTGCGTTAAAATATGACCTGTTCTACGCTCAGTCGGGTTATTTTTATATCGTTCTACCTGATCTTCCCAAACCCAGTGGTGCCAACGTACTGAGGGCATCTCATGCTGCTGACGGTATCACTGGAGCTCTCTCACATCCATACGCTCAGCCTCCCATGGGCTATGGTTTTCCTCGGGGAGGGGCCAAAACCTCCTGCACTTTTCCCCCTCCCGGTAGCATGTATCCAAGATACGGCATGCCTCCTTCTTTTTCCCAACCTCCTGTTTACCACACGGTTACCCAACCTCCTTATTATCTATATCCACAACCTGGTGCTCCAGCTCCTCCAGCATTAGCACTTCCTCCTCCCTTGCCTTCTCAACCCCCACAACAGCAGCCATCATCCCCTCAGAGGTAGGTGTATGCACAGCAGGGCGCGACTAATCCTCCTCCTTCCAAAAAGAAGAGGAAAGGCACTCAAAATAAATCTGCTCCCGGTAATCTTGGACCTAATCTGCCAAATAATGCTCCTAACACTACTAACCAGCAACAAGGCACTCAGCCCAAGCAGGATAGGCCTGTTCGCACGAACAAGCCTTGTTCTTATTGTGGTGTTTATGGTCATTACACGCATGATTGTCCTCTTTTACCACAGATGAAGAAGATGTGGGAGTCTCAAGCAACACTGTGAGGACAACAAGCCTCCCCTTCCGTCCCTCCTAGTGTTGTGCCTAGTCAGCCGATTATGCTTACTAATCCTTTCCCTCAGCAAGGATTTGTGGCTACCCAACCACCTGAAGGTCAGGTAGCCACTCAACCTCTTCCATCTGGTACCTCCGATTACCAGATTCTCATGATGAACTCTGATCCTCCTCTCCTTGCTTCTGTCACCTTTCAAATCCCAGTCAAGATCTGGAATGCAAACGTTTCCCTGTGTACCATTGATGAGGGGGAATCCACCTATGTGATGTCTACTTTGGTTTGGAAGAAACTCAGATCACCTGAGTTGGCTCCTTCCATGATCACTCTACGAGTGTAGGATGGCCACGCCTCCCAGCCCATCGGCCTATTCTGCAATTTTCCTATTACTCTTGCGGGCAAGACTGTTTGCTTTGACGTAGAAGTCATAGATGCCCCCTTAGATTACAACATTCTATTGGGTCGTAACTACATTATGTGATGTTTGTTGTCCCATTTGCGGTTCACTGCAAGATGTCCTTCCCTCATAATGGAAATATAGTCACCATTGACCAGTTGACATATTACAAACCGAAGTCTCAGACCTCCCCTGAGTCCATCATCTCTTCAGTGACCAATAAGCAAATCGTCAATCCTTTGACCAATGTCTCACCTGGATTCTACAAAGATTCCTCATTTCTTGGTACATTCCCTGGTCTTCCTCCTCCTGTCTCTGATCCCAACTCATTGAATGTTTGCATGATACAATCGTCTCAAGCTACCCTCAAGCGGCCCGCTTCGTCTATTTAGCAACCTCCTCGCCCTCTGCAGCCTACTTCTAGCCCTTTGATTGAACATTCTAGACCTCCTCCTCCTGGCCCTTCAACTAGTATCCATGAGCCTCTTTACCCTCCTGGAATGGTTCCTCTAGGCCTTAACCATTTAGGAGTTGTCCCGCCTAGCCATTACCCCTCTGATCAGATATCGTTCCTAGCTCCCCCCCCCCAAGGAGTGTACACGATACCTGTCATGGCCACCCTCTCTCTTCCTAACCTCAACCATGGGATTCCCATTTGGTACCTTGATCCTCTAACCACTACCCTGCCTAGTCAACCCAAACCTTATCTTTCTTTGACCCTAGTTCAACCGGTCCCCATGACTTCTCCCGCGGCTCCAGTGCCTCAGCCACCTCAATAGGAACCAGCTCCTGTTGCAACCGCTTCGGGTAAGAAGGGCAAAGCTCGAAAGGAGGCAACCAAAGAAAAGGCCACCCCGACAAACCTTGCCTCTCCGCGGCTGCCAAAATGAACTATCCAGTGTGCTTTTTGTGATGTTTTCAGTCATGCCACCCATACTTGTCCAGAGTTGCCTCACCTTAAGTCCATGGTCAATGAGACATTTCTGGAGTCTGAAATCCCTTAGGTTTATGTCACTATACTCGATTCAGTCCCAAACATCAAAACCTTGCGCACCAATCACCCTTGTGCTTTGTGTGATTTTCAAGGTCATTACACTCACCTCTGTCCCCGCCTTGAAGAGTATTGTTTCGCTTTGGAAGCATTCCGCCAATTCGAGGCCAAGCATGACAAGTTCACCTCTCACTTTTTTGTGAGTTCTGCTCTGGCAGAGCCAGAGAATCTGCCTGATCCCATTGAAATTCCACCTCCTAATGTCGATAACGGAGCCTTCGACCAATATTTTCTACCTATCATCATCCACGATACCCTTTGTGGAAGTCCCCTTGGAGAATTCCCCTGATGTTTCGCCTGACCTCCCTTCAGCGATCACCCTGGGCTCAACATTGGTAGATCCCTTATCTGCTTACTCTTCTGTCATCCCCCATGATGTTGCGCATGTGAGCCTTTCTTTACATGATGATGGGTCAGGTAGCTCTACCGCGTCAGGCGGTCTCTCTTCCTCCAATCACCCCATATTCTATTCCGATGAAGACATTATGGAAGCTATGGCTGAACCTAACTTTCCATGGGATGAAATTCACCACTGCACATACTTCCTCCCACAACAATCCCATGACCAATATGTTATGGAAACGAAAGACTTCATTCCTGATGAGGTCGATTGGTTTAGAAATCCCATCCCTACACCTGATGCTTTCGAACAAGGAAATATGGCCAATATCTCTCCTACCATTAAAATTGACATTTCTACCAAACCAGGGATAGAAGAAAATATCACCTTGGGCGCCCATTGCACCTCGGAAGAAGTTGAGGCTTACACCAAGCTATTCAAATAATCATGTGATGTTTTTGCCTGGTCCTATTCAGAAATGCCCGAACTTGATCCTGCCATTGTCGAACACCATATCGATACATGGCCTGATGCCAATCCTATCCGTTAGAAGTTGAGACCCATTAATCCTTCCAAACAAGAAGCTGTCAAAGCCGAAATCGATAAGCTCAAGCAAGTTGGTTTATCTATCCCATTGAATACACCACTTGGGTCTCCAATCCAGTTCCTGTTCTCAAGAAACAAGGCACCATCCGTGTCTGCACTGACTTTTGCAATCTGAACAAAGCTTTTCCCAAAGACAACTTCCCCACACCATTCATTGACCAAATCATTGATGAGTGTGCAGGGCACGAGGTTCTATCCTTTATGGATGGTTTCAACCAAATTTTTATGCGTCATGTTGATCAACTTAAAACCGCATTCATTAGTCTGTGGGGAACCTTTTCCTATCGAGTCATGTCGTTCGGCCTTAAAAATGTCGAAGCCACTTTTCAGCGGGCTATGTCTTATTGTTTCCATGACCTGGCTCATATTATCCTTGCTTATTTAGATGACCTCACTACACATTGTAAACATCAGGCGCAACACCTCCACAATATGCATACCGTCTTTCTCTGATGTCGCAAGTATAATATCCGCCTCAACCCGCTGAAGTGTGTCTTTTGTGTACCTGTTGGCCGTCTTCTAGGCTTCATTGTGTCTAAAGATGGTATCACGCTTGACCCTTTGAAATTTCAAGCCATCCTTGAGCTTCCTATCCCTCGTACTTTACGCCAGTTACAAAGCCTCCAAGGCAAAGCTAATTTCCTTCGGCGGTTCGTACCTGACTATGCCACCATCGCGCATGGGTTCCTTAGACTCCTCCGCTCTAATATTCCTTTTGCTTGGGATGCCTATGCTCAAGAGTATTTTGATGCCCTGAAACATGCTCTCACGTCCACTCCCTTGATTCGTCCCCCTGACTTTGATAGGGATTTCATCGTGTATATCTCCGCTTCCACCTACTCGGTTGCTGGAGTCCTCATTCAAGAATATGACCATGTAATTGAGCATGTTATCTGTTATGTCAGTAAGAACCTGGTAGGACCTTCTGTATCCTACTCACATGAAGAGAAATTATCACTGGCTATCATGTTCTTGGTTCAGAAACTTCGTCATTACATCCTCATGAGTTCTACCAAGGTCGTTACTAATTCCAACCCTATGGCCTTCCTATTGACTCACTGAATCATCAATGGGAAGTACGCTCGTTGGATCGTGATCCTCCAGGAATTTGATCTTGAATTTGTCACACCAAAAAGCAAGAAAGGTTTAGCCCTCGTTAAACTCATTTCCAAACTACCTACAGGTACGCAAGATCCTCCAATTAATGATAATTTCCCTGATGAACATTTTTTTGCCTTTACCACTGATGACCCTTGGTATGGTGACATCCTCACTTATTTGTGAACCCAATAGTTCGCCCTCCATCTTGACCATGATGCTTGACGATGTATCCGACACCAGGCCCCCAGCTACCTTCTTATCGGTGATGACCTTTATCGTCATAGTGTAGATTTTTTCCTTCGTCGTTGTCTCACACACGTTGAAGCAGAAAAAGTCCTCAATCCCTATCACAGCGGCGCTTGTGGTGGTCACCTCTCCAGTCTGGCCACAACCTAGAAAATCATGCATGCTAGGTACTTTTGGCCTTCTCTCTTTGGTGATTGCATTGAGGTAGTCAAACATTGTCCCAATTGCCAACATTTTTCCCCTAAGAAACAAGCCCCTCCAACTCCCCTCCATCTTGTCATCTCAGCTGGTCCCTTTTGTAAGTGGGCCATAGACTTTATGGAGTGTCGACCATCATCTAATAGTAACCATAAGTATATCATTGTGGCAGTTGAATATTTCATCAAATGGGCTGAGGCCATGCCAAAGTTTAACAACACGATAGCTACTACAGCCCTCTTTTTCTTTAACCATGTGATCGCTATTCGAAGTTCCAAAACAATTGGTCTTTGACCATGGCCGACATTTTTAAGATGAGATATGGCATGAGATATCCTCATTTTTGGGCTTTGAGCACGAATATTCCTCCTCCTATTACTCCCAAGGTAATGGCCATGTTGAAGTAGTCAACAAAATCCTTAAAACCATACTTCAACAGACGATGGATAAGCACAAAACCAACTGGCACCTTATGCTCTTCCCTACTTTTTGGGCCTATAGAACTTCTGTTAAAACAGCCACTGGGTTTACTCCTTTCCACCTTATTTTTGGAGAGGAGGCAGTCTTACCGAACGAGTGTGAAATCCCTTCCCTTCATCTAGCCGTCGAACTTCTCCCTGACACCCAACCTTTAGAACAACAAATTTTCATGCTTGAGCATGCTTTCGAAAACCGTTGTGTTGCATTGCAAACCATTGAGGTAGCTAAGAAACGTACCAAATCTTAGTATGATCGAAAAGTCCACCCTCGTACTTTTCACGAAGGTGATCTTGTTCTGGTGTATGACCAGACCCATGATGTCCTTGGTCATGGAAATTTTGACTCATTATGGCTAGGACCTTACATCATCAGTAAGGATGTAGGTAAGGGGGCATATCTCTTAAAGGACTTCGAAGGCCATCCCCTTCCCAATCCTTGCAATGCACTCTATCTAAAGAAATATTAACCATCACATTTCCTTCTGGAAATGCATGTTTTATTTCTTTAGGTAGCCAGCTCATCATTTTGTGATTTGATACTTCACCAGGACACATTTTTTCCATGAAACGTTACTTCACCACTCCTAAAATCAAATTTATTCACTTGCAACACTTGTACTTGGGGCACCACTTTGCCTTCATACTTGTCCATGCTCATGTCGATTTTCATCGTGAGACACCATCATGTACTCATGTTTTTATGGTCCCCATTGGACCTTTCCTGTGTGGAAACATCATCGAGTAGCCCTTGTTTATAGCATCCAAGTTGAGTCATCATTACATTCATGGAGTCTATCCCAAGTCCCCTTGTATCCCACTATATTCCTCCATCCTTCATTGCTTGGTTCCTCTCTCGTGTCGCACATTATGGCCTTCAGTCCTTCTGTCCCCTATCCCTTATGATATTCTGTCAGTTGATGCCAGGTCATCCATGCCCTTTATTCTCTAATAAGGGAATTCTTCCATCCGCTACTCAGTACCCCCCATTTCATCATCATCCCTGGTGTCAGTCTGTCAGTCACTCTACTATTTTCTCTCGTGCCTTAGTTGAGGAACCCTTATTGCCTCACCTACAGTGGACCTCCTTCTGTCGACATCAGATCATTCATTCCAGAAGACAGGTCTAGAGGGTGGTGTACCTTGGTTCCATCTTCCACTCTTGTTTTGTGCCTCAGATCAGGAAAAGGGACTCCTTATTACCCTTTGACTTTATTGTTTCTCAGCTCTAGCTCCTTTCAGCATGATTAAGATCCATATACTTAATGGTTCAATGATGCAACAGATGATACTGGCGATTCTCGGGTGTGTGTGAGATGTTTTCAGCCCTCATGAGGGGGTGGCCCTACAGGTAGCCCCCCACATGCCCAGATGACCTCTTCATTACAGCCTTTGATGTAGCTCCATATATTTGATGATGTTGGCCTCAGCCACTTGCAACGCCTTTTTTTTTGCATGTATCAGTCATATTTTCAGAGCCCTTTCCTGTCTACAGGGGCATTTGGTTTGTATTTGTATCTCATGTACTCAAATATTATTTTATAAGTCCTGGTTGTTATCCCAAGCACAGTTTGTATGTGGGATTCATTATCATGTTTTACCTGGCTCATGTTTATGTCAGCATGTACTATATTGTTCAATCCCTTGTTTACTGGACGCATTATTCTTTGTACTTTGTCTCGGTGAGCATAGGTATGCCTCCCCCGCCGCCTATAACATAGGTACTCACTCATAAAAGAGAGTTGTCGCACCTGTAAGTCTTGCTTCCTCAGGGTCTAGTCCTTTAGCGCTCCGATCTACCTTACATTTCTCTCTCTTTGACTTCCCCTTTAGTGTCTAGTGATTGAGTTCTTACAACGTACTTTGGTCATACGATTAGCTCCTAATGCTCGTACGCTGGGGGGTAATCTATTACACCATTTTTTGATCATCTAACCTGTTACTATTAGATGGACCTAAGTACACCATGTAAGACCAATTTTAAACTAAGTAAAATTGCTTTCACTATGAAAAATAACTTAGTAAAACACCTTTATTAAGTTGTTTATGGTCTAAACAGGAAACCCCATGAGGAAATATGAAATAAATCCACATTTGTTTGATTTTCCTCAAGGAATAATTAGTTAAACAACAGTTTCAATTAATATTCCTGGTCATATTTAACCCAAAACAGGAAAATTAATTAGATAAATTATTATTTATCTTATTATTTTCTAAGAATAATTATTTAAACCTTATTTAAATAATATTCCTTGTTAAATTTGACTAAATCACTCATAAATAGTTAAATAAATCATTATTTATTTAATTATTACTCAACCACATCCTTAAAATGATAAATAAATCTTATTTATTTATTATTTACAAATAAAGGAATTTAACCCAAGTCAAATTCCTTTTCCCTCCAACAAAAATAATAAAATATTCCATAAAAGTTGGATCTTGATTTGGTTAATAATATTTTAATTATGCACCAATATCTAGACTAACTCAATATTTTGTTATAAATAGAAGGGTTTTTCCATTCATTCACCACCTTTTGTTGCCTAAAGATCACTCTAGATCTATACTTTTGGTCTGACTTTGATCCACCATCATTGTCAAATTTTCCTATTCTTTTTCTCTTGAGCTCCCTTTGAGTTCCTTTTTTGTCTGGGTTTTCTACACCATCAAGAGAGAGGAATTTTAGATCTGAAGTGCTGAGGACTTCCAAGAACCCATCCCATTGAGGCAAACTAGTAACATCCTTCTATGTTTTCCTCCCAGGTGCCCTTAATATAAAATTCATTCAACATATTCTTGTCTTTTATATTGGATGCATGGAGTAAATCTTGTGTTTATTTACTGCTTAATGTCTTCTAATGAATAGATCTAGATTTTTGCAGCATTTATCTTGATCAACTAATTGCAGATCTGAGGATATTGGCAACCATATTTGTTTTTAGGGTTGTTTGTTATGCACATATAAAGTGGTATTTTTTCGTACACTTGGAATTGAGATTCATACTAACAAAGTTCTTCATCAAAGGACTGGACAATAACACCAAGAAGAAGTAGGTTATTCTTCTTCTGTTGCTTTGAATACAAACTAAGAAAGGGTTAATTAGATAGTCTCGTGCGTTGCCAGACCTACTATAGAGCTAGGGATATCACCTTTATCCGCGGAAGGGATTGTCTTCAAAACAATTATATACACCAAGTTTTTTTAGTCTGAAAAAAAATAAAATAATAAATAAAAAATAAAACCAAGGTGGGATCAGACTATTTTGTCCAGTGAGTAAAAGATGGTGGCCATATCATAATTCGTTTTATTATGGAAAATATTGAAGTATTTTTATTATAGTCCTTGTGAAACATATATAATTATATATTTTTTATATATGTTAAGGTGTGTTTTTTTTAATTAATTAAGTTTGCGCGCTTTTTTTAATTATTATAAATAAATAAAAATAGAGGTGATTATAATATTTTTAAAGTAGATTAATTTTTGGCACTTTATTTAAAGTTTGGTAAAGACAAATAATTAAATTCTTACTTTGTAAGTGGAAACTTGATTTTTGGGGGTTTGAATTCTATTGAGAATGGAGACCGCAGCAGTAACTAACATGGAGAAGTTAAGCAGGGCTAATTTTTCCCTATGGAAATCACAGATGGAGGATATACTGATCTTAAAGGATCAATATTTTCCGATTGAAGGTGTGAAAAAGAAACCCTCATCGATGACGAATGAAGAATGGAATAAGCTAGATAGAAAGGTGATTGAAACAATCCGCCAACATCTGGCAAAGAATGGGTATTTCAATGTGTCTAAAGAAAAGACGACAAGAGGATTATGGAAGAAGCTCCATGACCTTTATGAGAATAACATAGCCTCAAACAAATTGTTCTTGATGAAGAAGCTTTACAATCTCAAGATGAAAGTGGGTGCTTCAATTGCTAAGCACTTAAATGAATTTAATATTATTACTAGTTAACTTTCCCCTGTAAAAATAATTTTAGATGATGAAATTAGAGCTATATTGTTAATTTTTTCTATACCAGACAGCTGGGAAAATTTAATTGTAGCTATGAGAACTTCGGCACCTGTAGGGACCCTGAAGTTTGATGATGTTAGCAGCATTTTGGTGAATGAGGAGTTGTGGCGCAAGTCAATTGCAGAAAACCAGGGAGGAGAAGCTTTAGCTCTAGCTGATTATGGTAGGAGAATTGATCAAGGCCGAAAAGGGAGATCAAGATTGAGAGGTAGATCAACATCAAGGAGGGGAAGGCTCATTTTTTTTCATTGTGGAAAACTCGGAAACATGAAGAAAGAATTTCGAGTATGGAAGAAAGGAGAAAATGGTCAAAAACCATCTAGTACAAATCACAAGTCATCCAGCACAAATGAAGATGAGACCACTATTGTAGTCACAGATGGTGATGTGTTATTTATTGTTTCAGTAGAGGATGCATGTTTATATACATCTAGTAGTAACTTTTATTTGATCCTTGACTCTGGGGCATCTCACCATGTAAACCTAGGCAAAGATAGTTTTTTGCATATAATCCTGGTAATTATGGTAGAGTGCATTTGGGGAATAATCACTTTTGTAGTTGTTGGAGTGGGAGATGTCCAGATCAAGATGAAGGATGGACAAGATATATTTTTGAAATAGGTCAAGCATGTACCAGAAATGCGCATGAGTTTTATCTCTATGGGACGGTTGGATGATGAAGCCTATTGTACAAGATTTGGAAAAGGATGGTGGAAAATTAGAAAAGGATCATTGATCGCGTCAAGGGGACCCAAGACAGGAACATTATATACATTTAAGGAAATGATAGGAAAATTATATTTAGTTGTTGTCACAAAATAAGTCAAATTAGTAAATCTGTGGCATAAGTGCTTGGGTCACATGAGCGAGAAGGGTTTAAAAATCCTTGTTGGTAAAAATTTACTACCACTTTTAAGATCCTACAATCTTGATCTTTGTGAGCATTGTATATATGGTAGACAAAGAAGGGTTTCATTCCTAAGAGGTCAGTCATTACATAAATAAACATTTGTTAGAATTGATACACTCATATGTGTTTGGGCCCGTTAACATCAATTCATTAGGAGGAGCATCATATTTTGTAATATTTATATATGAGGCATCCTAGAAGGTTTGGGTCTACCCTATGAAATGTAAAAGTGAAGTGTTTGAAATATTTCAAAAATTCCATGTTGTTGCTGAAAAAGAGACTAATAAATTTATCAAGTGCCTAAGAACATATAATGGTGGAGAATATTTCTCAAATGCATTCAAGGAATATTGTAACAGGTTTGGCATAAAGCATGAGAAGATTGTGTCTGGTACTCCTCAATAGAATTTTGTTGCAGAAAGAATGAATCACACCATTATGGAGAAAGTCAGGAGTATGTTGTCCAATTCAAGTTTGGAGAATCATTTTTGGGTAGAAGCATTCAGGAAAACGAGCTACCTTAGAAATCAATCTCCAACTACATCCTTAGATAGTGGCATCTCTCAAGAAGTTTGGACTAGTAAGAAGTTGAATTAATCTCATTTGAATTTTTTTGGAAGTGAAACATTTGTACATATTCCCAAAGAAAATAGAACTAAGCTAGATGATAAATCTATGAAATGCATTTTTCTGGAATATGAGGATGAAGAATTTGGTTATCGTTTATGGGATCTAATCAAACATAAATTTATTAGAAGAAGGGATGTTTAAGAGGATTGTAGGTGAGATGAAGGTCAAGAAATTTATTGACGGGTTTGAAGAGCAGCATGAAAACATCTCACCAATACAAGAAAATGGGCAGCAAATTCAAGAGCAGGAAGAATGACAAGTGGAAAGTGATGAACACCAAGAAGAAGTAATCTTATAGGATCCTTTACAAGAGATTCAACCTAATAATGCATCGCAACAGTTGGTTCGCAGATCTTCTAGGCCTCATAAGCCTTCACAAAGGTATCCTTCTTCAAATTATATCCTATTGACTAATGAATGTGAGCCTAATTATTTTCAATAGGCTTATAAAATTGAGCACAGTAAAGAATAGAAGAAAGCAATGGAGGAAGAAATGAACTCTTTGCTGAAAAATAAAACTTAGGAGTTGGTCAAGCTCCCAAAAGGTATAAAGTCCTTACAAAACATATGGGTGCATATGATTAAGCATGAAGGTGAGGAAAAGAATGAGAGGTATAAATAAAAATTGGTGGTGAAAGGATTTGCCCAAAAATAAGATATTGAATTCACTGAAATTTTCTCACATGTTGTCAAAATGTCATTCATCAGAGTCATTCTTGGTCTTGTTGTTGCTTTAGATTTAGAATGTGAACAACTAGATGTAAAAACTGTTTTCCTTCTTGGAGAATTAGAGGAAGAAATTTATATGGAGTGGCTAGAAGGCTTCATATAAAAAGGAAAAGAATACCTAGTTTTCAAGTTGAAGAAGAACCTCTATGGGTTGAAATGGGCACCTCGATAATGGTACAAGAAATTTGATTCATTCATGTTGGTACATGGTTTTCATAGGTTGGAAGCTAACCATTTTTTCTATATCAAGAGGTATAATCGAGGAAAGTATCTCATATTATTTTCATATGTGGATGACATGTTGATTGTTGGGCATGATAATAATATGATCAATAGGTTGAAGAAGGATTTGGGCAGCAAGTTTGCAATGAAGGATTTGGGTCCAACACAACAGATATTGAGCATGAGGATCATGTGTGATAGGAAAAACAAAAGGTTGTGGTTGTCACAAGAAAAATATATCAAGAAGGTGCTTGAGAGGTTTAATATGAATGATGCGAAGCCAGTTGGTACACCCCTTGCAACCCACTTCAAGATAAGTATTGAGTTATGTCCCAGTGATGACAAAGAGAAGGAAAAATGAGCAATATTCATTATGCTTAGGTAGTTGGCAGCTTGATGTATGCCATGGTATGCACACGACTAGACATTTCATATTCAGTGGGAGTAGTGAGCAGGTTCCTTGCCAATGTTGTTGCCAATCTAGGAAAACAACATTGGCAAGAAGTACAATGGATTGTGAGGTATTTCAAGGGTACTATTCATTAGTGTTTATGTTTTGGTCATAATGAGACTGTGCTTGAAGGATTTACAGATGCAGATATGTTGGAGATATCAACACCAAAAAGTCCACTACAAGTTATTTGTACACATTTGAAGGGGCAGTTGTATCTGGGTGTCAAGGCTACAAAGAATAGTATTTCTCTCTACAACAAAGGCAGAGTAAATAGTTGCAACAGAGGGTTGCAAAGAGATGTTATGGATACAATGATTTCTAGGAGAGATAGTGATATGGACTTATGAAAGAACGCAATAAAATACAGAAATACACATAAACACAGAGATGCAGTAGAAAGAAGACATAACTTCATTAATATCACATAACTGAAATATGCTTACAGACAGAATGGAAATAAACTAGCTAGGGCGCTAGTAGCTTATCTTTGAGAAGAGATGTGGCGTCTACAAGCCTGTCAATTATGTTACAATGAGTCTCGAAGGCCTATTTATTATTGAGAAATAATGGAAAACCCTAGAAACATTAAAAAACCTAACCCTAGGAAATGAATTGCCAAAACTATGGGCCCCGTTTGGGTAAAGTGGTACATCAACTTCCCGTGGATGTAACTTTGGCATACACTATTCAATTGATGCGCACAATGCCTCATTAGAAAGATCTATCCGAGGACTACAACTTTTGAGCGGGCAACATAGGTTGACTTGTTTCTCATGGTTTTCCCAAGAAATGTCATTTATGGTATAAAAAGGCTCTAGGATTTCAAGGCTCGAAAAAGTACTAAAAATAGTAAATTGTGCTACGATTAAGGAAACTGAAAAACTGAAAGAAACAATGGTGGGGCCCCAAGTGGAATAGACGGGTGGCCACCAATATCTAGCTGGATCATATAGGAATAAAGCAGGATAAGTATGTGTTATATTGTGATAGTTAGAGTGCCAGTCATTTCGTGAAAAACCCAACATTTAACTCAAAAACCAAGCACATTGACTTAAGGTACCATTGGATCCGGCATGTGTTGGAGGAAGGACAATTATCCTTGGAAAAGATCCATACAAATAAGAACCATGTTGATATGCTCACTAAGATTCTGCCAAGAAATAAATATGAGTCATGTAGAGGCATGGTAGGACTTAGTGTGACTTGATTTAAGATTCTTCATTCGGCTTCAAGTGGGAAAATGTTAAATGTGAAGCCGTATTGAAAAATGTTGGTGCTGAATTCTGTAATCAACCTCATCGTCCACAACCAACTCTTTGACAATCACATCGACTGTTGCCCACCATTACTGAATTTTTGGCAACCATGAATTTCACATGAGAAGAAATCTAGAACTCTTATCCCATCTATAAATGTGTAAGCTTGCCTTTGCCTTAGCAATCCAAGCCAAGGCAAGGCCTTCCATAAATAATAGAAGTTTATATTTTTAGCTTTTTTATGTTTCTCCATGCTTATCTTTGTCTTGTATTGTCCATTTGTACTGTAATCTCTATTAATATCTCTATTGTATTCTTAATCCTCTGATCATGTGTTTTAGATTTCTCTAATCCCAATAACCTATACATATTACAATTGCTTCTTCCTTATCCATTTACTTTTCTCAATGAGCTTAGGACATGGAATAAAAAATAAGATTGAACTTTAAACCTTAGCCTTAGTCTTCGTATTAGTAGTACACCATGGTTTGAAAAAGTTAGTAAAAATCATTTGGTCCAACACATATATCATGAACTCAATGTACTAGACTATGCAATTCAAAATTGGATGTCATTGGTAATTGTCGCCTTTCAGCACCTATATGATGAACTCAATGTACTAGACTATGCAATTCAAAATTGGACTTCTTCGGTAGTTTGGAATGTTCTATGAAAACGACATCAAATATGGGCACCGAGCATGACTTTGACCCTTTTTTAATGTCTGGATGGAACATTTTAAATTAGGACAAAATGCACTTTCATGTACTCTATATGTTGAACATCATGTAATAATAATAAGGGGTTTTTCCTTTTTTTAATCCGGCGGGGAGATGGTCGACTGCGCCAGACGGATGATGGAGCAGGCCACGACTAGTGGATGTATTCTCTTCCACGGTGGCGGCGGCTGCACGACGATTTTTTCTTCCCGGTTTATATATATATATATATACCACCTCCCTAGCACGGGCCGTTTCACATCTACCCATCAACGTCAAAGGGAGAATCCTATTGAGGGTGTGGCGATGGAAGGGGAGCGTGAGAGGAAAGAATTGCAAAAATGTGACTGAAAATCCACCAAACGCACACGCGCACCAACCTCTCAACGAGGGGCACCCATGATGAATAATAATAGCTAAGAACAGAGCACCAGAACCAGAGTTTATATCTATCCATTGTTGTCTGTAAATTAGAGTGTTCTCTGCTCTTATTTGTTTCAAGGGGACAAGTAAGTTGGGGAGCTTAATTTAATCAAGTGTTTTGTCTTTAAGATTTGGCCTCTCTTTTTTTCCTTGCTAAGAGTAGCCATAATTGAGGTACAGTCAGCTCCCGCCATGGCACGGCCCACTGAGAACCAGAATCACCAACACGATGAGGCAGTATTGAATGAGGGGGGTAAGGATTTTGTGTATCGGTCAAAGCTTCCAGACATATATATTCCATCCCATATTCCATTGCACTCGTATTGCTTCGAAAAGTTGGATGAGTTCAGAGAGAAGCCATGTCTGATACAGGGCTGCAACGGGAAGGTTGACAGCTATGGCGAAGTGGAATTGATATCTCGCAAGGTGGCCGCGGGTCTGGCCAAATTGGGATTCAAAAAAGGGGACGTGGTCATGCTGCTGCTGCCCAATTGCCCCGAATTTGTGTTTGTTTCCCTAGGGGCATCCATGGCCGGTGCCATATTTCTGTCATAGTCACTTTCCACTCACTTGCGAATTTCTCCGACTCCATTGCATTTGGTTTATGTGCTTCATAAATTCAATTGGTATTGGATTACGACACATGTAAAGTATATGTATTGTGATTCTGCTACGTGTCTATAAGTATATCGCAGGGATAGGCCGCTCACACTTCCATAGCCTACACGTTATATTTTTATAGAGTTGCGGCTGCTGGTCGACTTGGATGCCTGGAAAGGAAATATGGCCGGAGGTTACGGTGCTCTTTGGATTCTCCTGTAAGCATTGTATTTTTCCTTTCTACTAGTGGCTGTGAACACTTCATTCATGCTGCTTCTGGATGTGTCTTATAATGCTTATGATGGAATGCACTGGATGGACGTGGATTACTCCCTTCTGATGTTTAGAATATCTCTTTCTTACCGGAATGGTTTTGGTCTGATACTTCGTGCCATGTTTCATTTGTATGGCTCCGGGATGTTATGAATCGTTTATTTGGCTCTGAGGATCACTTATTGTTGTTAGCAACTCGCTGCAATGAATTATGATCCTTAATGTTTATTATGTGCTACTGGATGACAACACAATGTATTATTCTGAACGCCTCACTCTGGGGGAGGGAGTGGAGATTGCTATTCTAATCCTTTTGTTTATGATTGCCGCCATTATTTTGAGCTCCATTTACCAAATTCACTTTATAAATGGTTGGAGGATCAGACAGTGAAGTTATTTCTACATCTTCGATCGAACAATCAGTGTCCTCTGACTCATTTTTTTGCCGGATTGGATGTATACGACTATGGTATATATTAAAGAACAAAATGTCTGCTTTCTCAAGACCATGCAGAAGTTTTAGTTACAGATTTCGCAAAAGATGGTGGACCTTTCCGGGATGCTGGTGTTGCTGCTGCTGTTTGCCATAACTTTTATTCTTCTCTCTGGTTTTTCCGAGGGGTCGTCATTGCCGCCGATTTCTTTCCTTTGCCGGAAAATTTGAATTCAGATCCGTTTATCTAAACACTCCTTTAATTTCTTACCCATCCTCACCTACCTTCTGTCCTCTCCGCATTATACTGACTTGCATCGGGTAGATTGGGTGGTTTTTTATGGTTTTCTGATCATTCAGACACCACTATGTCCTTGATTCTTTTTTATCATTTTCTATGGGAAGTGATGAAACCTGGCTTCTTGGGAGGATAAAAGTTTGGATATTGGTGGCGGGTATTAACTCCTATCCTTATCTTTTATCCTGGTGTATCAGTCTCTCAGATTCTTTTTCAAATCTCTGTCTCATTCCTCTGACATCACCTCACGGCGTCGATCCTCGCGGATCTTATTGACAACTTTCCCATCATGTCTCTGGGCTTTCCTTCTCCCATTTTGCTTTCCAAAGGCAGCGTCCTAAGTACATGATATCCTTTGCATGATCTAATTTGGCCCAGTTGATGTTTTTTTATTATTATTCTTCGATCTTCCTCGCTTGATTATCCCGCCCATCTCTGTCCGTGACAGCTGTTGAGGGTCAGCCTCTTGATTTTGCCACCTTTCTTGCTCGCGTAGTGTACGATTATCATACCATATGGCGGGATCTATAGGACCGAAGAATAGTCGCGTTCACTCAAATTTGCAGAAGGAGAATTCTCGGCGTGATGAGGTTGATGATACTATTATCAAGCAAGGGTTTAATGTTTCTGGTTCTCATGTGCATGGGCACATAGGAGGATATTACCAGAAGCGTGGCGCTCGACGCAAGAAACGGAAGACCTGTTTTAAGACCAACATGGAAATTAAGGAGGTGAGTTTAGATTTTGATGATCTTTGCAAACGGGTGTCGAGTTTACAGAAAAGAGAGGTGATCGGCAGATGGCTTTTTCCAGAGAGCTGTGAATTTGATACTGCTGCATGGATTAAAAAGAACTGGAAGACTATTTTAGGGTATACGCCTATTGTCAGTGTCCTCATTAACGGATGGTTTAGTGTTCATTTTGTTGATGCCAAGGATGTCTACAAGATTACCAGCCGCACTTGGGTTCGTGGTCGTAGCTTCATGCAACTAATTCCATGGTACGTTGGTTTCAATCCGGTGCAAGAGGCGCCCCGCAACCGCATCATATGGATGAAGTTTCCTGGCCTCCCTCTGGAATTCTGGACCATGAAGGCGTTACAGGCGATTGGTGATTCAGTTGGGAAAACAAAGTATATAGATCCAAGCATCATTGGCGCTTGTGATAAACGTATCGCTTGGATTTTAGTGGAGCTCGAGTACACTGGTGGTCTGCCTGGTGATATCGATCTTGTATGGGGACATCGAAAGCATCGTCAGCGTATTGATTTCTGGGGTATCCCCTTCCGGTGTCTCATTTGCCACCGTACCGGTCATCTCAGGGAAAATTGCCCCTATCGTTTCAGGATGCAACGAGCGGATGCTTCTGCCAGAAGGGTTGAAAAAAGTAAGTTTAATGATCCAAAACCATCTCCGGAAGGTTGTACAGGTAATCCTTGTCACCATTTCTCTGATGATGATGGTTTTTTTACTGCTCTGGATCTCTCGGATGGGGGGTTAAATCACCAGCGTATTTTGACTCCCGAGTCTAATCATTCTCCTGCTTCTGATGTTCCTTCGTCGACTGCCAATGATCCTTTGCCCGACTATCCTTCTTCTGACCCTGTTCATTTAGATACAGTTAACTATAAAGATCCATCTGGTCCTGTTGCCCCTACCTTCGCCTATGTTGATGATTTTGTTAAGGGTGTGGCCACGGCGTCCCAGCATTTATCATCGGAAGATCCTCCTCTCTTTCCTTCTTTAAATTTTCAGGTTGGTGAGTGTTCCCACTCAACTCCGGTGTCCTCGTCTTGTCCTCATACCATTCTCGATATCCCCCCTGCATATTCAGATTCCATAAATGAACAGGACTCTCCCAGGAATACCATAGAATCTGACCTTGAGGCCATTCTAGCAGATCCAAATATTGACATAGCAGCCCTCACGGTCTTTGACAGGCCACCTGCCTCTGATGGAGGAAAGTGCAATGATAATGTCCTGACAAAGGGTGCTAGTAGATTATCCAAAGGCAAATTCAAAGCTATTTCCCTCTTTACTGGCCAAGATGAAAACCTCACTGAGATCCCGATATCGATCAGTGATGGTCCACTAAATGACTCTCGGGCGCTTAGAGCATGCAACCCGGAACCTGAGTCAAGATGAATCACATCATATCCATGAACATCAGGGGGTTGGGCGATGTCCCCAAGTCACATTGCCTTCGAGAGATTCTGTTATCAGGGGATCCTTTCATTTTTCTTGCTCAAGAGACTCTATGTTCCAGGGAGAAGGCCATTAAGTCGTTTCTCAGTTTCAAATTGGGATGGATGGCGGCGGCAGTGGATGCTGTTGGACATTCGGGTGGGCTCATAGCTATATGGAATCCCAGTATGGCCTCTTTTTGTGCCTATAAGTTTTTCGGGGGCATATTACTGGCGGGTCATATCAGGGGTTATAAGGAGGCTGTTTATATTATTAATTTATATGCCCCATACAGGAACAAATTATCTTTCTGGCAGCACTTTGCTGCATCTGGTATTCTTGCATTGCATAATCTTATATTGATGGGGGATTTCAATATTTCTCTACGACCGGATGAAGTATGGGGCGCACATGCCAGGGTGGACTCTCTCTCACCAATCATTAATGATTTGCTATACAGTTTTAATTTGTTCGATATTCGCCCAAATCCATTGTTACCAACTTGGACCAATAAAAGGGCCAGTGATCAGTTTATTGCCAAGCGAATGGATAGGGCTATGGTCCACGTCAACATTATTGATCGTTGGTGTCAGATTCGCTCAGATGTCATTAGCTCAAATATATCTGACCATATGCCTATTCGACTGTCATGGAAGTCAGACTCTGTGGTTCGAGGACGCCCTTTTAAATTCAATCGGGTCTGGTTAGAGGACTTGGAATACTCCAAGCTGGTCCATAGCATATGGATGCAGAATTATGAACGGACTGGTCTTACGGGATGGGATCGATTCTACTACAAGATGAATCGTGTCAAACAAGCGTCCAAGGCATGGGAAATCCAGAAGAAATCCTTACTCAAAAAAGAATTGTCTGACATAAACGCCAAAATGGATGATATATTCGCTTCTTTTGCTTCTCGGTCTCCGGATGCTGCTTCATTGGGTTTATTACAGGAGCTTGGTTCAAGGAAACGCGAAATCCTTCGCATTGAAGAGATTTCATGGCGTCTAAAAAGCAGGATGCTCTGGCTAAAGGATGGTGATCATAATACTAAATTCTTCCACAGAACAGCAAATGCCAGACGCAATCAAAACGCTATTTGGCGTATACGGAAGGAAGATGGCGAATACGCTTTTTCTACGTCAGATATTCAAAAAGAGGCTTTCTCCTATTTCTCCAAGTTCTATTCTGTCGACTTGTCTATAGATGACTCGGACCAGGCATGGGTCCTGGATCAATTCCCCTCGTTTCTTGATGAGAATGATATTGATGTTCTTGATAGGGTTATCTCAAGGGAAGAAGCTTTAAAGGTCCTGAAGTCTTTTAAACATGATAAGTGTCTGGGCCCTGATGGATGGCCATCTGAATTTTTTCTTCACTTTTTTGATATTATGGGTGCCGAGATTGTAGAAATGCTGGAGATGTTTCGCTGCAGGGGATACATGCCGGCCAACCTCAATTCGACCTTTATTGCTCTCATCCCTAAAGCCTCGAATCCGCAGACTTTTACGGAATTTAGACCCATTGCCTTGTGCAATTTACTATACAAGCTTTCTTCTAAAATCATTGCCGAACGAATCAAGCCAGTTTTGTCTGCCAACATTTCAAGGGAGCAGTATGGGTTTTTGGGGGGTAGGTCAATCCATGACGCAATTGCTATTTCTCAGGAGGTAGCACACTCTATGCACTCATCAAAGGAAGAAGCTTTAATTATGAAGGTTGACCTGTTTAAAGCATATGACTCGGTGGATTGGGCTTTCATTCGTTTGATGCTGCTCAAGGTTGGCATTCCTATTCGAGTCTTGCGGTAGATAATGTCATGTGTTACAAATGTCCGATATCCAGTCATTATAAATGGTTATCCATCGTGTTTCTTCAAAGCAGGCAGGGGGCTGCGTCAAGGGTGCGCACTCTCCCCCCTTCTTTTCATATTGGTGATGGACGGGCTCAGCAGGCTGATGCATTTTGCTGAACGGAGAGGTTTTATAAAGGGGTTTGCTTTCTCAAACTCGATCTCTACCTCTCATTCCTTATTTGTGGATGATTTATTGCTGTTTGGATACTTGCGTCGGAATCATTGGTTTTATATACACATCATGTTTCGACGCTTCAAGAATGCTACTGGTCTTTCCATCAATTGTGGGAAATCCTTCCTTTTATTTGACTATGGTGACGAATTGGAGATTTCTTTCATTGCGGATTTTATGGGTATATCTAAGCGTCATCTATCTGATGGTTTCAAGTACTTGGGGTTCTTTATTAAGCCATGCGGATATAAAAATAAGGACTGGATTTGGATTATTGATAGATTCAGGGCAAGGATTCAGAGATGGAATCATCGGTGGCTTTCGATGGGAGGCAGGTATGTCATGGTCCAATCGGTTCTTTCACAGCTATATGTCTTCTGGGCTCATCTTTTTTTCATCCCTGCAGGCATCATCACCAAAATGAACAGTATCATTTCAAACTTTATATGGGTTGGTGCCAATTTGGAGAAAAAATATCATTTATGCAGTATGAAAGATATTTGTTCTCCAAAGGATTGGGGGGGATGGGGCATTTTAGATTCAAGGCTTTTTAATTATGCTCTGTTGTCTAAATCCTTATGGCGGGCTATCACTATCCCAGGATTATGGTATGATATAAATAAGGCCAAGTATATTCCGGAAAATGCCTTGCTTATGATTAGCTGCAACTCTTTCTCTTATCCGCGCCACATTTCTTGTATCTGGCGTAGCTTCAGAAGGATTATTCCTCTTATAGCTCCACGTCTCCGGTGGAATTTTCGGGATGGTGGCCTCATTCCCATTGGCGCGGCGTCCTTGCAAATGCCAATGGATGGTGGTCCATCTCCAAATCTTATCCATGCTCTGGCTGTTAAGGGTTTTCACTTTCTTTCTCAGATTATCCTATGTTGGACGAATGCTGCTCCTATCTTCAAGACAGCGGATCAAATTGCATTACAGGAGGATATGGAGGAGGAATGGAACAACTATCGGGATTCACTTCGTCGAGCTGGATTTTGCTATGCCACTGGGGGTGATCAAGTGGTTTGGGGTGGTTCATTGAGAAACAGATCCATTATAGTAAAGGATGTATATCAGTCATATATTTCTTCGGTTTTCCCCATGCAGTGTCCAAGCGTATTCAGGATTTTTTGGAAAAGAAATATTCCTATTAAGATCACGATATTTGGATGGCTCACTTGGAAGGGCCGTATTCTGACATGGGATAATTTAAGGAGGCGTGGTCACCAAGGTCCAGGAATGTGCGTTTTCTGCTTAGCTGATGAGGAGTCTATTTCACACATATTTTTCTCATGTCCTTTTGTCTTGCATATATGGAACTTTTTCAGATTTATTTTCCCGGATCCGGCATGGAGGCCTGTTGACTTCATATCCACTACAATTGAATGGGACAAATCTTATAGTACATTCAGGTCGCTGCCTTTTTTCTTCATCTGGGAGATTTGGCTCGCCAGAAACAGATGGATTTTTGATCGGATTCCCTTCCAGATCCATAAAATATACTCAGCCATTAGATCTTGGATGGACATTTCTCCTACAGTTTTAAACGATGCTTCTGATGGCTCGCGGCGCATTCGACCACATCACATTATGGTCCCTGCTTTGTTCTTTGATGGAGCTGCATCAAACGATACTACAGGATGCGGGGCTTGGATTAAGATTTCTGAAATGGAACGTTTTCACATTCACTGGAATGGGGGTGCAGGGTCCAATAATAAGGCAGAGGTCATGGCCTTATGGGGTGGTTTATTCATTGCATATGATCTTCAATTACAGATTGCGGGCATTTATGGGGACTCGAAACTGGTGATTGGATGGTTATCTGGTGAGGCCCATATGGATTCCCCAATACTTCATGGATGGATGGACAGGACCAGATCATTGTGGAATAAGATGGGCTGCCCCCCTCTTATGCATATATATCGCGAACTTAACACCAGGGCTGATCGATTGTCTAAGAAAGGTTTGATGGAGGATTTTGGTATTTTAAAGGTCGCTCATTTCATAAGAGGCTCTATGATTGACTTACAGGATATTCCTCTTCCTTAATATCACAGTCATAAGTTTTTATCATCATGCTTGGAGCTGCTTTTGTCTTGGCCGATTTTGCAGGGAGTATAAATGCATTCACCTATTTCTGGCGCGGCATCCACCTTTTTGTTTCTCTACAGTCGGACAGATTGAATTCAGATGTATTATGTTTTGATTAATATATGGATTAGGTATCCTCCACAGGTGAGCGTGAATACTCCTCAATACAGGGCAGGTGCGGATTTCCTTATGTCAAGCGAGCCGGAATACTTTACAAGCGAGCGTGTATATCAGGCGAGCGTGATTTTATACATCTATTCCTGTTTCTTTCATCCATTCGCTCTGATCAGCATCTTTACTTTTTCATCATCTATGCTGAACCAGAATTATATTTTCTCTCCTTTTCCCAGTATCATTATGAAAGATGCTTTCTTTTGTTTGTATGGTTGCGCAACAGGATACTGGAATTGTTTTTGTCCTATGTTCATTATTTTCCTGACTTCCATTTCCTGTTGGCATTAGTATACGGGTCGGATCATGACCTGTCGATGTGGTAGCCCATTTTATTGTTTTTTGTTCAACCATGAGCAACATTCTTCTGGGCAATGATGGTGGAATTCTCAATGTGTTTTTGCTCACACAGTTGAGATTATCTTGATCATGTACTGTATATATTCTTAATATATTCAGCGTTTTTTTCTTTCTGAAAAAAAAATAAGTATATCGCAGGGAAAATTTGTTTACCGATATTTTAAAATTTTTTTAATAAATTAAATTAATTATAATTATTTTTCCTTAAAATAGAATAATGATGTCATATATATATTTTAAATTTTTAAATTAATATAATAATATGATAATCATTAACATTTGCTAAGATTAATAGGGCTTATTAGACTTCAAGAAAGAAAAAAGAATTTAAGTTTCATTCCTCAAAATCTTGTTTCTATGACTAAAGGATCAAAGAGAAGAGAAATAAGCGCTCCAAGATCACTATAGGTAGGTTGGCTTAATAGGTTAAGAAGATTGGAAGTGTGATAGATGTTAGGGAATTGAGAGGAGATGTGAGTAAGATGAAAGCAATCTAAAAGAAAGTGTTTTTCTTCTTCCACCTACTTTGTTTTCATCTTCCACCTACTTCATATCACAAATCTGACAAATTCTATCCTTCTAGGGAGTCTTGGGAATAGACCACCACCCGGACTCACTCTAAAGCTCATGAGAATTAGTTCTTATCCTAGAGATGTTCATTTTTTTTTAGTAATGGTCAACATGGAGAGATAATTTTGATTATCAAGGATGGGGTTGATCACCTCCTTATAGTATCTTAGCTTCCTTTTACCTTCCAACTCTTGATCCTCCCACAACTTGTCCTTAAACTTGGAGATAATAGTATTTTGACATTATCTTTGCTTCCCATACTGAGCTCCTCCTTAATTCCCCATTGGTTAAGCCAAGATTGGGCATCCTTATGCCACCCGCATTTGAGGCAAAGATGGGGGTTTTGGCTATAGTTAGAAGCAATTTTAGGGAGCCCTTTGGATTTCATGTTGTAAAGCTTATTTTTGTACCTCAAATATCTAAACATAGTCGTACTTTCAACGGGGGACAAACCAACATCGATCAAAAGGATAAGATATGGAATATTTCCCTTGATCTTAAGGTTGTAGATTATGAATTTCTTTTGAATCATCTCAATCTTCCTCCATGAATTTATGGATATATTGCAACCCCAAACTTCACATATGTATAAGACAATAGGGGTGACAACAGTCTCAAAGAGGAACCTCTTTTTACTCCAAATGTAAATATTGACCAACTTACAGTTGTTTTCAAACTCATAATAAGCTTTTTAGCCTCCAATAATAATTTTCTCGATGCTCTAATTCATGTTGAGATGATGAGGGAAGTCATTCCCAAATATTTATAAGAAGAAACCTACTCTAAGCACTGGTTATTATACACGAAACTATCATGGGTGATATTTTTGGATGTAATGATCATGACTTTAGTCTTGTCGATATTAACTGTCATACCCATCTTGGAGTAGTAGACATGCTTGTCAAGGTCATCATGGCTCTTGGAAAGAATAACAATATCATCAGCATAAAGGAGAGAGTACTGAAAACACTAACAAGCTCGGTGCCTTCGCATCTTGCAGTTTCCAGACACTCGTCTAACTTATCGATGTATATGCCAAAAAAAATAAAAGATAGGGGACAACCTTGCTTAACACCAATATTGTATTCACTGTCTTTAGACCACCTCTAGTTGGTCAAAAGCTTAACAATTAAATAAATATAATTAAATAATTTTAAAATTTTAAAATTCATTTATACATATAAAAATATATTTTTAATAAAGAAAAATATTAAACATATAAAAAATTATAAAATTTTACTAATTAATATGTGATTCTTTAATATTAATTTGAAATATGATATTAATCTAAAACATGGTAATAATAATTTCTTAAACCTAAGGTACATATTTTAATATAAAACTTAATAATAATAATCTCCTACACTTAACATAAAACAATTGAGTAAATGTTACAAATAATTAAAAAATATGTAAAAAATATCCAACTTAACTTGGAACTAAAAGTTTAAGATAGCGAGAAAATTTCATTGACATACATAATTTATCACCTCAAAAGTTGATCATATCATATTTTAATAATTATAAAATATCTTTGTATGTATGTTTCAATATATTATGTTAATATTAAGATGGAAAAGTTTCAACAAAAATTGACATATAAATAAACTATTATATTATCAATCATATATTTTAATGATATATTACATACTATTAATATAATAAAATAAAATTTTATACCTAATCATTATGTTTTAAAGTTTTGGACTATTTCAATATAATGAGACAAGCATGTTAGACTAATCTTTTTTAATGAAGAAGGTTAAGGATTTAACTTCTCATTAACTTTTATTCAACCTAATAAACTACAAATAAAGCTTAGGACACAAATTTCTTGTAAAGAATATTACAAGTTTGATTTCAAGGATTTCATGCAATAAGGGTGGGTTTTTGTTGATGGGTGTTGGAAATTCGTCAACCAAAGGGATTTTTCTGATATGAAGTTTTAATTAGATCTCATATTGTTTGGAGTAGGAGCCTCATCCAGAGTATCAACCCAATTACCATGTATCCTTGTAGATTTTCCTTGGTTACAAATTCAGCATAAGAGAGTAATACACAAGTATTTTTGGATCAACAAGTGAGTATGCCTAATGAAATGTTCAGTTGTCGAAAGTATCGAGGTCCTTCTACCGAAAGGGAAGAGAAAAGTGTGCCCTTTAAAGATAAGTAATAGTACTAATCTGGAAAATGCACACAAGCATATACATATCAATGAATTGATGATCAACTAGTGAAGTAGTTCACAAGGAAGCAATGATTGTTAAAGCAAGGACAACACACCTTCAACAAGATAAGTACCGAAGACATTGAAATAATTCAATTTCCTTAGTATAGATTAAAATAACATACATCGTAAACATTCAAATAATGGTCTTACAATATTCACGACATATCCATGAAAGTGTGTTCTCTCACCGAGCTTCTGAATTAAGTAAAAGTTTCAAGGTACGCCAAGATAGTGAACACCACTAGCCCCAATGGTAGAACATTAGAGTAGCCACTCGTTCCTCCAAAACAATTATCTTCCTCTCCAATGCCTAGTAGGAGGGGCCAAGGTGAAAAGTACTTTGCATGAACAATGAGGGTGTATATATAACAAATGTGTTGATCATTCACCTCCCTTGTGACTCTTGGACTACCCTCATGATTATTTGAATTATGTAAGACCTTTCGACTCTCACATGAATTTTCACATTACATGGATGACTCTTGGACTTCCACTTTACATTACATTCTCCATTATAGAATTTACATAATCCACAAATGATGTGGCACATGATGACTCATGGCTTGACATGACATGCCACTAATGACATGGATTGCATGATGACATGGCAATGTCAAGTCATTTTTTGTTTTTGTTGTCTTTATTCTTCATGAGAGATAGTGCATGTTCTTCTTCTTCCTCCTCCTCATGACTTGAAGATAAGGATTCTTCAATGTGATCTTTATATTTTGTCTTCTATTGTAATCTTGTGTTATTTTGTCCTCTCGCCTGATGATAATATAATCTTTTCAACTCCATAGGTGTCTTCTAGCATGATATCCCTCTCCTTTTCATCTATCATCATCTTGTCATGATGAGATAGAGTACCTGTAACTAAAAAACATTCATGACAAGATGACATAAGTCCAAAAAACCCCTAATGATCTGGATTTATGCAAGAACACAATGAAATACAAAAATACATATAAAAGCAGAGATGAAGCAGAAATAATATGCTTACACATGGAATGGAAATAAACTACCTAAGGCATTGTTAGCTTATCTCTGAGAAGAGATGTCGCAGCTACAGGCCTTTGAATTGTGTTACAATGAGGCTCGAGGGCCTATTTATTATTGAGAAACAATGTATAACCCTAAACATCTAAAAACATAACACTAGGAGATGAAGTGTCAAAACTATGGGCCCCGTTTGGGTAAATTGGTACATCAATCTTCTCGGGGACGTAACTTTGGCAAATGATCTTTGTTTGACACGCACAATACCTCGTTAGAAAGATATATCTGAGGACTACAAATTTTTATGTGAGAAACATTTAGGAAATCCCATGTTGCTCTCGGAGTTTCCAGAAAACGTCGTTTAGGGCCTCAAAATGGCTCTAGAAGTTCATGGCTCAAAAAAATTCTAAAAATAGTAAATTGTGCTACAATTAAGGAAATTGAAAAATTGAAAGAAACAATGGTGGGGCCCCAAGTGGACTAGGTGGGTGGTCACCAATATCCAAGTGAATCATTCCTCCCCCCTTTGGAAGCAATGGTCCCCATTACGTTGAGTTCCTCCGTGAGATGAGGAAACTTCCGCTGAACTTGCTCCCTAGTGAACCATTTTCCTTGGTGCAGGAGTTAGGCAACTTTGACAACCCAATACAGTTGGATCTTCTGCTGGTGAGTGTTCTTGATTTTCATGTCCATGATATGATCCTTGGTGGCATGTTCCATGCAGTTTGGGTTTAACTCTATTGATGTGAGTTGTTCTGCAATGTTGGAGGTGTCCAGTAGAGGTGGGAAGGGCAGAAGGCGGTCCACATTGAATTTTGGGTGCAGACTAAGGAATGGTGGAATACTGAGCTCGAAGGTATTGGACCCTACAACCTTGGAGATGGTGTACAACCCATATCAGAGCGAGAAAATCTTGCGGTGGGGTCCAGCGAGGCACACCTTCTACAAATGTAGCCACACTTTGTCGCCCACTTGAAATTTGTGTGACACCCAACGTTGATAATGTCGTTGCTTGTACTTAGCATTGGCTCTATCCAATATTTCATGAACTTATTGGCGGATGTGTTGAATGTGCTCAATGAATTTGTTCACCTTATCAACTTCAGACTGGACATGAGCCGAATCGACCTGAGTAGCTGTAAATTACATGGCTACGTTAATGGGACATAATGGTTGGAATCCTAAGCCCACCTGAAAGGGGTTTTGGCTGGTTGAGCTGTGGAGAGCCTGGTTATAACTGTGTTGTAAATAAGGAAGGATATCATCCCATGTGCGTGTATACTTTGAATTGTACATGCGAATAATATGTATGATCATCATGTTGACGACCTATGTCTGGCCATCAGTTTGGGGATGGAAATTTGTGGACTTGGTGAGCTTGGTGCCCAACATTGACGAAAGGTTGGACCAAAATGTGTTGAGGAACTTGCTGTCTCAATCTGAGATGATAGACTATGCACTCCCAAAGGGCACCCACACTCATTCTAAGAAGAGTTTAGCAGTGGCTTCTGTTGTGATATTCTTCTTGTATACCGTCATAATGGCCATCTTCGAGAATCTTTCGATGACCACGAAAACACAGTCATTTCCATGCTTAGTAGAAGGAAGGCCCAACATGTAACCTATGGAGATGGATTCCCAATGTCGACTAGGGGTAGTTAGCAGAATATAGAGACCTTGCTTTGATCAGGAGCTTAGTATTTAGCTAAAAAATGAAAGTGCTTAGAAATGCTTCAAACCTGAATGACCGGATAGAGCTCGTCACCAGGATTCCAACGCAACTCGTTTCATCAAAAACCGAGTTCGTATGAGTGATTTATGGTATGTTGTTCGTTTTCCCAAATAGGTAAAAATTGTGCAGAACAATGACAGACTGATGACTTGGCAGTCCAGTCAGCAACTTAGGAATCTTCAGGGAATATTCTAAAATTTTCAGCTAGTGACATTGTGACAAGTGTGAGAATCAGATTCACCAATGTTGCTTGGGGAAGTTGAATTTTTCCTCCTATTCCTAAGTTGGAAATTTATACTATGGTGGCTTATTATTATTATGGTGATTTTTCTTGGGCCAATGGGGAAGGGCCACATGCCCCCCCCCCCCCCCCCCCCCATGGCAAGGTGGTTGGCATGTTAATTTTTATGCAATGTCAAGATTGGGCGCATTATACATATTATAAAAAAGGTTGGAACCATATCAAACGAGCGCAATACATATTATTCAACATATACATTATAACCAAAGTATTAACTATGGTCCAAGCCTTTGCACTTTCAACAAATTTTCTATGGTCGGGGTCGAGGTCGTGGGTTGCCTTACCACCTCACCTGACACTAAAGTTCTTAACCATAAGGGCTTTCACATCTATTTAAAGAGTGTTAGCACCATATATGGGGGTTTGGAGGGGGCTAGCCCCCTCCCACATGTCCACACGCTCGAGACTTGGAGCTTAAGCAAATCTGGCGGGAAATTTAAAATGCATTTAAACCATGTTAATTATCGTTAATATGTGGTTAAGCCATGATAATATGTCATTTGCGCTAAGTGCGGATTAGCACTAAACGTGCCTGCTTATCCACTTAAACATGTACTTATCACTTAATTAAGTGCACATTAGGTTGGCGAAAGGATTAGTGGACCTGCCAAATGCGGAGTAGCTCCACATTTAGTGGAATTAACCTGCAGACTTCTAGATTTAGTGGAGAAAAACTAGGAAAAAATGGTTTTTCCATAACTAAGGCAATTTTGGCTGAGGAAGAGTCATTCTTGGTAAATTTTGATGTTTTAGAGCATTGGAGCACATTGCAAAGGCAATAGGATACTATAAACAACAATTTTTCACAATTGAAGCTAATAAAAAGTTCCACACTATGAAGCTAGACCAAGGAGATGTAGCCGAGGAGGGGTGAACTCCTTCATAAAAAACTTTTGTATTTGTCTCTGTTATTTTTGCTTGATGTGTTTTACTATGTTTTTGTTCAACATTGAGTTTCCATGCTTTTAAGTTCATGAAATACACTTAATATCATCAAGTTTAATGAATTATCAATCATAAACACATGTATAAACCCTTGTATGATAAGAAAACCAAAGCACTTTCATGTTAATTCTGAAACCGATATTAGCACAACATTAAATAAAAATCAATTTCATATCAAGTTGGTATTAGAGCATAAGGTTTCTAAAGTTTTATTGCTTGCTTTGATTGAGATTGTGCAAGAAGGGTTTTAATAGTTGCAATTTTGTGATGCTTACAAGGTTGAAGTTGCAGAGAGGAGAAGGGAAGATATTGGCTGTCAATCCTGAGATTAGGAAAAGGAGAAAGAGAGCTTAGAAAGCATCATCTTCACCCAAATTTCCAGTCAAAGTTGCACTTGAAGCACCTCAAGTTCTATCTCCAGTATTTTAGATTGAAGAGGCACAAATTGCACAAGAAGCTGAAGTGATTGAAGAGGTACAAGCATCATAGGTTGAGCTTGAATCCTTAGCCATTATTTTAGGATTTGGACAGAATCATGGACATTTAGAAGAAGAGGGTGTCAAGAGAGACTTTAAAGACATACAAAGAATGGTTAAAATCATGTTTGATGCATTCACTGCAGAAAGAGCAGGAGAAGGTTCTAAGCCTCCACATGGAGAAGGATCTTCAAATGGTAAGAAGGATGAAGAGAAGAGTTCGAAAGGTAGTGAAGGAAAGCCACCTCCATCTCCACCATCATCATCCTCATCATCTTCATCAACATCTTCATCTTCCACATCCACCACAAAAATCACCCACACTCATTCAAAAATCACAAAAGGAAAAACTTCATTACTCAAGTTAGACATCAAGTTTTAACTTTCCATGTACAATGGTGAGGTAAATTAAGAGAATTTAGACAATTGGATTTTTCAATTGGAAGTATACTGCAGAATTCAGAATTTACAAGAGGATGACATAAAGATTCAGTTAACTTCATTATGGTTAGAAGGAGCAACACTAGTTTGGTCAGAGGCAAAGACTCAAGATGAAATTTGAATTCATGGTAACATATCCATTTCTTGGGTTGAATTCATTTCTTCCATTAAAATACAATTTTATCCATTAGCCTATATGAAAAAATAAATAATGAGTTAGAAAAGCTTTAGGCAACTCTAGTTTGGTCGGAGGCAAAGACTCAAGATGAAATTTGAATTCATGGTAATATATCCATTTCTTGGGTTGAATTCATTTCTTCCATTAAAATACAATTTTATCCATTAGCCTATATGAAAAAAGAAATAATGAGTTAGAAAAGCTTTAGGCAACTCAAAGGCCAAACTATTCAAGAGTACACTCAAGAGTTTATAAAGAGGGCTTTAGGAGTAAACTTGAATTCACAAGACAGAATCTTGAAATATATTGGGGGTTTACATTCCTATTTGAAACATATTATCCTTATGTTTAACCCAACAACTTAGATTAAGTATGTGTACAAGCCACACATCTTGAAGCAAGGGGAAAGGAAGAGGGTAGTAAGAAGACGCCATTCAAGGATAACGAAAAAGAGAAGGGAGGAAAATGGAAGGGAAAGAAGAATGCAATAATCAAGAAAGAAGGGGAGAAAACTACATGCAAACATTGTTCCAAAGAGGGGCATGATGAAGCCCACCGTTGGAAACTACATCCCGAACTAAGGCCAAAGAAACCAAATAACAAAGGGAAACAAAAGATGACTTCCACCACACAACAAGGTCTTGGATCCGATTTAGGAGATGAGACCAATATTGTAACCATGGTTAACAATGGAAAGGAAGCCATAACAAGTACTAGTTCCTCAAATGATCACAACAAAATTTCAAATGAAGACACAAGGATAAATTTATCCATGTTAGAATGATTTCAAATCATACAAAGATTGATGCATTGTTTGATAGTGGGTCACAAGCAAACCTGGTTTCAAAGGAATTTGTCAAAATCTTAACCTTGAAACCATACTACATCATAAACCACACCCTTTGGGTTGGATAGTCAAGAATGCTAATTTACAGGTTACAAGGAAATGCATATTTTGATTTGATATTACTGCAAACTTTGTTGATGAAGTCGAGTTGGATGTGGTTCCACTAGACATTTCCGGGATTATCTTGGGAAGTCCATATTTGTATAATAGGAAAGCGGTGTTTTATCACCACGAGAACAAATATTATTTGCTTAAGGATGGGGTGGAGTATATTGTGAGAGCTTATCGCAAGAAATTGAATATTTCTTTAGTTAATGCAGGGCAAATGAAGAGGCTAGTTAATGCTTGAGTAAATTTTTTTTGCTTCTCATGATCAAGAAAAAGGATGATGTTGACTATGAATCTTTTGAAGGATGTGATGACAAATTAAAATCTGATTTGTTTGATGTGGTAAGTCAGTATGGCAAGATGTTTCAAGAACCAAGTGGGTTACCTCCCAAGAGGGGAATTCTACATGAGATTCAGCTACAGTAGGACATTCCACTTCCAAACATTGGTATGCATCACATGTCAATTATGGAGAGTTTGGAAATCAAGAATCAAATTCAATAATTGCTAAACAAAGGTATCATGTGCCCATCTACTTCGACATGTGGTTCACCAATTGTTTTGCTACCAAAGAAGGACGAGACTTGGCGCATGTGCATAGATTTCCGTGCACTGAATAAAATCACGATAAAGATTCACTACCCACTCCCACACATTGATGATCTTCTAGATCAATTGAAGTATGCAATATATTTCACTAAGTTGGACTTGCGAAGTGGTTATCATCAAGTTAGAATAGTCGAAGAGGACATTTGGAAAACTACTTTCAAAACTAGACAAAGATTGTTTGAGTGGTTAGTTATGCCATTTGGTCTAACAAATGCTCCAACTAATTTCATGAGAGTCATGAATGATGTACTTAGAACATTTCTAGATGAATTCGTCATTGTTTACTTATATGACATACTTATATTCAACAAATCAAGAGAAGAACATAACATGCACGTGAACAAGGTACTTGATGTCTTGAAAAAAGAGCAATTATTTTTAAAGATGTCAAAGTGCGAGTTTGGCAAGACTTCTTTAGTGTATTTGGGACACATTGTTGGAGGAGGTGAGTTGAAGATAGACACTTCCAAAGTAGAGGTCATTCTAAATTGGCCCAAGCTCAATACAGTTACAGAGGTAAGAAGCTTTCTTGGGGCAACACAGTATTGGAAGAAATTCATTGCTAATTTTTCTTCCATTGTAGCTCTGTTACATGCATTGACAAGTGTTAATAAAGTCTTCCAATGGGGAGATATGTAGCAAAAATCATTTGATGCTTTAAAGCAAAGCAATAATTTTAACACCGGTATTGGCTCTTTCGGATCTTAGATGGCCATTTGAGATCCAAACAAATGCAAGTGATTATCTTATGGGAGCAGTTCTCATGCAGCATGGTAAGCCTATTTCGTTTCATTTTGAAATTTTTAATGGAACTGTGACTAACTATCCCACCTATAACAAAGAGTTATATGCATTGGTACAAAATGTAAAGAAATAGAAGCATTATTTTTATATCAGTATCTTTATTATCGTCTCACACAAACTTTATACTTTCCATTGGACCCATTGACCCATTATCCTAAAAATTATACTCTACTCTTTTTTTACAATATATACACTCTCTATTCTCTTGTGTGTCTCCTTCTCCTATTTAGACATATACTAGTTTAAATTATATTAAGGTAGTATTATGTAACTTGTATGTCTTTTTTTTTTTTTTTTAATTGAAATTAAGATGTATAAAACTTTTAGTTTTGGTCAGTTTTAGATATTGTTTTTCTTGTTAAAAAAATTGACAAAAGTATGGGAAATATCAAATATACATATATATTCAAAAATATATGCAACAAATGGTACTATCATATTTCTATATAACTATCATATGTCCTTTTTTTTAAAATTAAAATTAAAATTAAAATGTATATAAATTTTAGTTTTAGTTAATTTTAGATATTATTTTTCTTGTTCAAAAAATTGACAAAAAGGTTGAAAATATCCAATATACATGTACATTCAAAAATATGTATGTAACAAATGGTATTATCATATTTAGAAATATGATAAACATTAATATTTGTAAGTATCGAAAACAAAACCGTGTAAGTGATATTATTTTAATATAATAATACTATCATAATACCTTATAGTTATTCTTACAAAGATTATTCGATTACTTTTTGTATAAAGATTACTTTTTATTAAAAAAAAAAATACTAATCAACACCTATACATATTACAATGGTTTCTTACTTATCATTTTCTTTTCTCAATGAGCTTAGTACAGGGAATAAAAAATAAGACTACACTTTAAACGTTAGCTTAGTACATGGAATAAAAAATAAGACTGAACTTTAAACGTTAGCTTGGTACATGGAATAAAAAATAAGACTACATTTTAAACGTTTAAAGGTCCGTGTGACTTTTCAGCACGTATATCATGAACTCAATGTATACTACACTATTCGATTCAAAATTGGACTTCATTGGTAGTTTGGAATGTTCAATCAAAACGAGATCAAATATGAGTTGTTTAAGGATTCAACGGAACGGAATAGTTTGGCTGGCAGTTTTTTTTGAATTTGGTAAATAAAAATTTAAAAAATTATGCAATTGAACTGTTTGAATTTAGCACTATTAAAAATCCATAAAATATTCAAAATACTAAAATTTAAGCATTATAAACAAGATTTTAATAAATCTTTACCAAATTTTTCAGATTCTCACCAGAATTTCTAGATTATTTAAATATGCCCACCTAACTTGACTTTGACCTTTTTATTTTAAGGTCTAAGGTCTGGCCGAATATTTTAAATTACGACAATGCACTTTCAGGTCCTCTTTCCACGGTGCGGTGGCTGCAGGGAGATTTTTCTTCTCTGTTTATATATATATACCACCTCCCTAGCACGCCCCATTTCACATCTACCCATCAATGTCAAAGGGAGAATCGTAGTGAGGGTGTGGTGGTGTGAGGGGAGCGTGAGGGGAAACAAGTTGCAAAAATGTGACTAAAACTCTACCAGACACGCACGCGCACCGGCCCCTCCCATGATGAATAATTATAGCTAACAACAGAGTACCAGAGCCACAGTTTATATCTATCATCTATCCATTGTTCTGTAAATTGCTCTCTGAGTGTTTTCTGCTCTTATTTGTTTCAAGGGGATAATTCAATCAAGTGCTTTGTCTCTAAGATTTGGCCTCTTCTTTCCTTTTTTTTTCCTTGCTAATAGTAGCCATAATTGAGGTACAGTCAGCTGCCCCCATGGCACGGCCCACTGAGAACCAGAATCACCAACATGATGGGGCCAAAGATTTTGTGTATCGGTCAAAGCTTCCAGACATAGATATTCCATACCATCTCCCATTGCACTCGTATTGTTTCGAAAAGTTGGATGAGTTCAGAGAGAAGCCATGTCTGATACAGGGCTCCAGCGGGAAGATTTACAGCTATGGCGAAGTGGAATTGATATCTCGCAAGGTGGCGGCGGGTTTGGCCAAATTGGGATTCAAAAAAGGGGACGTGGTCATGCTGCTGCTGCCTAATTGCCCCGAATTTGTGTTTGTTTTCCTAGGGGCATCCATGGCCGGTGCCATTGCCACCACTGCCAACCCCTTTTACACGCCATCCGACATTGCCAAACAGTCGGCTGCCTCGGGCACCCGGCTGATCGTCACCTACGCTGCCTGCATACACAAGTTGACGGACCTCATGGAGAACCATGGCGTCCAAGTCATCACCATCGATAACCCTCCCGAGGGCTGCCACAGCATCTCGCTCTTGTTGGATGGCGACGAGAGCGAATACTGCGCCAACGACCGGGATGTCCAACAGGACGACACAGTTGCGTTGCTCTATTCGTCGGGCACGACGGGGCTCCCCAAGGGTGTGATGTTGACACACAAGGGGCTCGTCTCCGGCATCGCTCAACAGGTCGATGGTGAAAATCCCAACGTGTATATGCATTCTGAGGACGTGGTGCTCTGCGTGCTCCCTCTCTTTCATGTCTTCTCGCTCAATTCTGTGCTGCTCTGCTCGCTCAGAGCCGGCTCTGCTATTCTGCTCATGCAGAAGTTCGAGATCGGGAGCCTGCTGCATCTGGTGCAGAGGTTCAAGGTCACGGTGGCGCCTGTTGTGCCTCCCATAGTTCTTGCCTTTGCGAAGAACACGCTGGTGGAAGGGTACGATCTGTCGTCCATTCGGATTGTGCTGTCCGGCGCTGCGCCTCTCGGGAAGGAGCTGGAAGATGCATTGAGACTACGACTTCCCAAAGCCACTCTTGGTCAGGTGGGGTTCCATGAACTCCAGTAAACGGATACAATAAAATACGGAGATATTTTTCTAATTTTCCTATGTGGTATTGATACTGGGCAGGGATACGGGATGACAGAGGCAGGGCCTGTGCTATCAATGTGTCTCGCGTTCGCTAAGGAGCCATTTCCAATGAAGTCCGGGTCGTGTGGAACGGTTGTTCGGAATGCGCAGATGAAGATCGTCGACCCCGACACGGGCGCGTCTCTTCCCTACAACCAATCGGGAGAAATTTGCATCAGAGGCCCCCAGATTATGAAAGGTAACACTCACTATATTCCTTCCTCCACTTTTGGTTTTACAGTAGTTTGTGACCTGGCAAGCGTTAAAATCTTAGGTAGCAAATACTCACGGCGTTGTCTATAGAGGTGATCAATTTGTCTGGAAAGTCAAAAAGATCGGGAATATCTGGTCAAATATTTTTTTTCCAAAAAATCAGATTGGATTGTAGTGGATAGATAAAAAAATCAAATAGCAGTGTTTAAATAGATTTTGTACCATCAAAATTCAAAATCTTGAAACTAGATAGTTGTAACTTAAATTTTTAAAATTTTTATTAAATTTTATTATAATTTCTAAGATAAATACAAATTAAATTTTTATCTTTCTAATGTTTTTGAGACAAATTTGAAACTTCTTTAGACTACATTGGTGTAGGACTTGGGTTTTTAATTTCGACTCCATACCCCTTTAAAAATTACATATTTTGTCTACTTTATCTCAAATTTGTGAAAGAAAACTTGGACTGAAAATTGAAGTACTGTACACTGAGAGTTCACGTATCTGCCATATTTAAGGTTAAATGTTATTGGTTTTTGTTATCTCCCGGATTCAGCCAATTTCTGCCACTGTATTAAGCTTTGACTCAGGGTTTTTTTTCTCAGGGTATCTGAACGATGCTGAGTCTACAGCCAGAACTGTCGACGAAGATGGGTGGCTGCATACTGGGGATATTGGTTATATTGACGACGATGACGAAGTTTTCATTGTTGACAGAGTGAAAGAAATTATCAAATACAAGGGCTTTCAGGTTTGGATTCTTTTGATTGAGCTTTGTTGGTAGATTCCAAAAAGTATTTTCCAGATAAGATATTTTATATATATATATATATATATATATATATATATATATATATATAGCAGAGTCAAATAGTTTGACTTAATATAATCAAGGTCAAATAGTTTGATTTTATTTTCAGGTATATGAAGAAAGTTAAATAGTTAATTTTGTTTTAAGATTTTGAGAATATTTTTAAATCTGTAATAAAAAAATTAAAAAATCAAATAATTTGAAATATTTTCAAAATTTATAATAAAAAGTTAATTTAAATAAGAGATTATTTTGGATATTATTTTTTTAATTTGTGTATCAATCATATGAATCTTATTTTTAATGGGTCATTCATTGTTGATGTACAGGTACCTCCTGCAGAATTAGAAGACATTCTCATAACCCATCCATCTATCGCAGATGCAGCAGTTGTACCGTGAGTCTCTGATCTGATTAATGAATCTCATACATTTTAATTCCAACTAAACCTTTTGCAAACAATTTAACATCATCATCTTTTTTTTTAACTTTGTGGGCAGACAAAAGGATGAAGCAGCAGGAGAGGTTCCAGTAGCCTTTGTGGTGAGATCAAATGGATTTGATCTCAAAGAAGATGAAATCAAGCAATTTGTGGCTAAACAGGTAAATTATTTTTTTATTAAAACAAAATTTATTTATCTGAAATGAAAATTGAACACTTTAATGTATGAAATATTATGTAAAAGCATGAAATTTTTTATTAAAACAAATTTAACTTATTGGAAGTGGAAATTGAACATTTTAGATGTTTAATTGTTGATTTCCATGTCATGAAATATTATGTAAAAGCATAAAATTCAAATTCAAATTGCTCGGAACCCCACAAAAATTAATCGTCTTTGTTTTGATAACAAATTTTAAATTTTCCATTAGTCATTTTTATCTTATTTTAAGCTATTCTAGAATATCTAGATTACATATTCTCAACTATTTTAGAAATCTATTTTGATTTTAGATTCTAGATTATTCTCCAAAAAAAATTTAAAATCTATCTTTATGTTAGACTGTTCCAAAATATATATATATATATATATATATATATATATATATATATTAAATCAACCATTTGAGGTATCCATCAAATTTACCAAATATTCTAAAATGTTCAATCAAATGTTACAGGAGTGTAAATATTTAATTAAATGAAACTTATTGTCAAACCTTGAACAGGTGGTGTTCTACAAGAAGCTGCACAAGGTGTATTTCATCCACGCAATTCCCAAGTCTCCTGCTGGAAAAATACTGCGAAAGGATTTGAGGGCCAAGCTCTCTGCCCTCACCCTTGAAATAAAAAAATGACATTTTTTTACTAATAGATTTGTATGACCTCAAGAAGGATTTGTGGGCATGTGATAGACGCAGGGCGGCCCATACCAATACCCGTCACTCCAATAATGTCACCGCTTTCTTGACTCCTTTTTCGATATACATATATATATATATATTTTCCTGGTTCTATATGAGGGAGCCATTCATAGTAAATAGGATAGAGAGAACCTTGAATAGGGTGCCATATTTCTGATTCACATCGCTTCTTGCACAGTCTCTTTTCCAGTTAGTTGTAAGTTTCTCCACCTCCATTGCGTTTGGTTGTTACGTGGTTTATGTGTTTCATAAACCCAATTGGTATGGGATGATCACACATGTGAAGTATATGTATTGTCCTATGTGTTTATACTTAATTTTTAAGTCAAATTTGTTTAACGATATTTTTTTACTATAATTATAAATTTTTTTTCACTCGCTACTAAGTGGACTATTCAAAAATCACATCACTACAATAAGGTTATTTTAAAGATATTTTTAAAAAATTTTTTTCTTAAAAAGCTACTTTTTATTTTAGTTATTTTATATTAAAATTTAATATGAATTGATTTGTTTTAAATATAAAATTTAAGACAAAAATAGTTTGAAACACAACTTTATATTTAAGACAAACAATTAAAGACAAAAATATTTAAGACAAAACTTTAAATTTAAGACAAAAGTAATTTGAGACAAAAACATTTTAAGGAAAAAGCAATTTGAGACAAAAATATTTTAAGACAAAATCACTTTGAGACTTTATATTTAAGACAATGACAACTCAAGGCAATAACAATTAACAAGAAACTCATTCAAGGCAATTAGCAATTAAGACAAAATCCTTAGCATTTTGAAATTTGCATTGAAATTCCATAAGTGGATAATGGATATATATATATATATATATATATATATATATATATATATTTTGAAAATAGATATTCAAACCACATGAAATTTAATCATGTCATATATATTTCTTTTATATTATATTTTACTTTTTTCATTAAACCATATTCTAAAAATATAATAAATAAATAGATAAAAAATATTATTTTTTGGTTGGCCACTCAAGGGGATTTGAACTTTGAATCTCATGTTTTAACATAATACTTCATAACGAGATGATTGTCAATTGAGTTAGATTCCATGAACTAAAATTGTTTATTTTTTTAAATATGTGAAAAAATTTATACTAGCAATTGCACCAGATGTTGCAAAGGAAACACCCCAAGGCATGAAATAGAGAAGAATCCTGACATATAAGAAATCATTGAATGATAAAAATTAGTAAACAAAACGTCATTCAATAAAATATTCAATGAAGAAGGTTCATTAGGTACAAGGGATGAAAATTTGGTTTTCAAATAGTAAATTGGCATTGGACATTCACCGATATGAAACATCAGATTATTCGAAAAATGTTATGGGCACAATAACATAAATAGATTGTTGGGGGTATAGAAATGATGTAGTTGAGTGAGTTGCTGAGGAAGTATTGCCTGATGAAGGAGAAGGTAGTGGTCCTTAAGGGAGACAAGTTGTCAACTTTAGGAGTAGGGGGTCATATATTTACATTTTGCATGTTATTTTTTTTTTAGTGGTGTTAGCAACTTGATTCAATATACCATCAACTCCTCAACTCACTACTTGAATGTCTCCTCAGAGCTTATGTGCTAGTTGATTGAGCTCATGATAAATGTGGGTGAAGGATGACCATTCTAGCTCCTGAATGCGTGGTCAAATTTGAGACATCAGGGATTGAAGCCACACATTCTACCTATAAAACTTGCATTAGCCCAGTAAACAACTATTTAAGATTCCCATCTCTTGCAACCTCTTCAAACCACAAGCACTTTCCAAATAAATAACAACAAACAATGTTGAGAACTCAACCTTTAAATTGAAACCAAGAGCCAGAGTATATCTAATATGAATGAATTGAAATGAATTTATATACAAAACACAGTGAAGAGCAGGAATAATCATCATATAAGGAGAAGCATACTTTTTTAATGACATCACCTGGATATTCTTTGATAATTTGAGTGGGATTTCTTTCAAAATTCCTGCAAGATATAGTTTCTGGTCAGATGTATGAAAAAACACGAGACATTATAGCTATGTAACCTGATCTTACAGGAAAAATGAATTGCTTCACCTAGAAAACTTTATTATGAATACCATTTTCGTGTGATCTTCAGATGTGGGTAAAAGTGCATTATATAAGAAAATAAAAATGTTCATGAACTTCCCATGAAAGTGAGTGCATCGATCGATTTTAAGCTTGTTGTTCCATGTTGTTCTCTCTACTATAGAGTTGTGGGATAGTTGTATCATGTGACTATTTAAATACTCTTGCACTTACCCTGATATTTGAGGAGTAGTGCATTTTTATGTGAAACAATATGGCTTGCGATCTCCTAATTGTGAACTATGTATAACATATCTAATTGGATGTTAGCAAAATTTTTCCATAGGTATAACATACCCAATTTTCACCCTCTGAGAGTTGTCTTGCCCATGATCATAGACAGCTTCTGATGTTTGCTATAATAAGGACACTTGCAATGCTTCTTCTAGAGTTTAAAGGAAACACCTCCTTGAAGAATAAATAAATAAAGAAAAAAATATCGTAACAATTTATTTAGACAACAACTAACAACCCACATGAGGTGGAAAATTCCAGCCCAATTGAAAGAAGTGAGACAACTTAAGGTATTGCAGAAATAAATCAGGACAATTGTGCAAATTTTTCAAGTATGCAACAAGAACTTTTTCTGTACAGAATAGGCAAATATTTGCAAATGAGGAGAGACCATAGTGGGCATGCACAAGAAGAACCAAAGAAATCAAATTCAATAAAGGAAGCACAACCACCACTCCAACTAGCTTCTCTAAAACACATACAACCACAATAAAACCCACTGAAGCTTACAAATTTATCAAACCCTAACTTACTAACAAATTCAACAAGCCAACATGCTACAATTTGTTGAGTCACCCCCAAATCAAATAGTAATTATCCCATGAATGTACATTTGTTTGTAATTTTATTTAAAAGGTTGAAATTCTCTCAAGAGCATATAGAATATATCCAAGAGTTTAAAAAATGGAAATTTTGCCTACTTCCACAAGGTATCATCACACCCGGATAGGTGACAACATACAAGTCTAAATATTCTACCTCTAAGTCTCAATGGCATTTCAACATGTCAATAACATACTTGCAACAATGCTTAATGAGTTTTTTCTATTGGCTAAAGAGATGTACATCCATCCATCCAGAAATAATCATCTCAATTAATACAACACCATACATTGTGCTAAATAGTTCATCATGTTATTTCAAATATTACAATATGGTATTATATTAGCTCACATATTCCTTGAAGATTTGAAAGCCAAACTGCCTTAGCACAGTAGACCAAAAAGATTCATACTCTAAAAGACAAAAAAAGACAACAAACTAAAACAACAACTTTAACTCTAATCCAAACACTTCATTCTTAGCAAGATGATATCTAATGAATATGATACATAGAAAAAAAGACTTCATATATTTTCTATCACATGTCAAATCGAGTGAACAAACACATGCACAAAACACATCCGAAATAGTGTTCATAGATCAATTTGTAGTCTATGGTTTCAAACCCTTCTTCTCTCCTTCAAGGGGGTTTCTTGAGGTCTTCAAAAAGACTTGCTTTTGCTAACCAAATGGATTGTTTCTTTCACATATGTATGGAAACGTAATTTCCAAATCATATCGTAATAGATTCATAAGAGGATATTATGTTATTACCTGCACCTTATTTGGATACATCATTTTTATTGTAGGGATTGATACCTTTCTATTGGATATGGTTGGTGATGTGAAGACTACTCAACTTCTAGTAAAGATTCATACTAAATATAAGAAGCTTATGGATGCTTGTTTACAAAGGGAGACCCCTCTAAGCTTAACTCATTGGATTCTTTGTTTGTTCATGCTAATTATTGTTCTCAACTTTCCTTCTCCAAGGGGTTGAGACTATTTGCTTCATTTATTTTACATGGCCTAGTGAAAGAAGAAGAATGGAGATTGTCTCCACATCTTTCCATTTCGCTAAGTTAAAAATAAAAAGAGTCAAATTCTATAGCCAATAGAATAATAGCCTCTTGATACACCTTTAGTGAGCTATGCATAACTCTCACCTATCACTGTAGCTCAATGAAATGAGATCTAATAGCTCCAAGACACCATTATAAATGGAGTAGTTGTGAATTTGTTGTTAAATGATCACCTCCAAATGTTCAATTCTCATGAATTTTTGGCGAGGGGGACCTTTTGGTGTATTGAACGGGGCAAGGGGACATAAGGGTAGCATATATACGTAGATGTAAGAGGTTCGAGCATGGTTTACTGAGATCTATAATCCTAACATTAGAGAATGAGAAGGAGCCTTAAGGCCATATGGCGTAGGGGCTAGGGGACCTATAGGTAAGGCAATGACATAAATTGATAGGGGAACCCCCAATAGTTGTAACAAGGGGATTAGGGGCCATATTTTCACAGCCCATACACACTTAACCCATAACCACTAAAGTCCCTATCATCTAGCTCCAAAGCTACAATCCCTTAACCCCTACACTCATAACTCATAACAAATTAACCCCTTGATCCCTTAAACCCAAAGCCACTAACCCCTTAACCCCTTAACTCATAACCCAAATCCACTAACCCCTTAAGCCCTAACCCCTTGATCCCTTTTTGGTAGTGTTTCCTCAAATGGAGAAGAAACTTGCAGAATGACGAGTTGGATATGGTTCAATGGAGATATGGTCGAGCTCTCTCTTTTGGAGCTCTTGGTCCTATCATTAGGGAATTTTTCCTTGAGAAGTGGGCCTTCCACGTTCCTTTATGGATCCCTAACTCCTTATCCATGCCTATAAATTGAATTCCATCCTTCAACTACTGGTTGGTCTTACCTGATCATTAATCCTTTGCATCCCTATGTTGTGATTATGCCTAATTTTCCACTTGGGAGAAGTATTTACTGAAGAGATTTGATTTTGACTTGGACATAACCAAAGGGAGGTCTCCAACATGAAGGCCATGGCTGTATGCTTCCTCTTTATATAATTAATAATACATATGATGTTTCACTTTCCATATTTGTCTAGATATTTATGCAAGTAGCCTAATTCCCATTGATCTGTTAGGTAGTGTGTATTCAATGTATGTTATGTATCGTGTCATGCCTCTTGTTGTCGTATCTTGATCTCTTATAGGTATTCAAACGCCACAAGATGTGAGGAGCGAGCCTAAAGGATCATGGAATCAAGGTCTTCATCAAAGGACTGGACAATAACATCAGGAAGAAGTAGGTTCTTCTTCTTCTGCTACTTTGAATACAAACTAGGAAAGGGTTAATTAGATAGTCTCGTGCGTTGCTAGACCCACTCTAGAGCTAGTGAGATCACCTTTATCTACAGAGGGGATTTTCTTCAAAACAATTATATACACCAAGTTTTTTTAGTTTGAAAAGAAAATAAAAAGAAATAAATAAATAATAATAATAATAATAATAATAAACAATAAATAAATAAAAACCACGGTGGGATCATACTGTTTTGTATAGGGAGTAAAAGTTGGTGGCCACATCATAAGCTGTTTTTATTATGGAAAATATTGAAGTATTTTTATTCTAGTCCTTGTGAAACATATATAATTATATATTTTTTATAAATGTTAAGGTGTGTTTTTTTAATTAATTAAGTTTGCAAACTTTTTTTAATTATTATAAATAAATAAAAATAGAGCTGATTATAATATTTTTAAAGTAGATTAATTTTTGGCACTTTATTTAAATTTTGGTAAAGACAAATAATTAAATTCTTACTTTGTAAGTGGCAACTTGATTTTTGGGGGTTTGAATTCTATTGAGAATGGAGACAGCAGCAGTAATTGACATGGAGAATTTGACCAGGGCTAATTTTTCCCTGTGGAAATCACAAATGGAGGATATACTGATCTTAAAGGATCAATATTTTTCGATTGAAGGTGTGAAAAAGAAACCCTCGTCGATGAAAAATGAAGAATGGAATAAGCTAGATAGAAAGGTGATTGAAACAATCCGCCAACATCTGGCAAAGAATGGGTATTTCAATGTGTCTAAAGAAAAGGCGACAGGAGGATTATGGAAGAAGCTCCATGACCTATATGAGAAGAACATAGCCTCAAACAAATTGGTTTTGATAAAGAAGTTTTACAATCTCAAGATGAAGGTGGGTGCTTTAGTTGCCAAGCACTTGAATGAATTTAATATTATTACTAGTTAGCTTTCCTCTGTAAAAATAATTTTAGATAATGAAATTAGAGCTATATTGTTAATTTTTTCTATACCAGACAGCTGGGAAAATGTAATTGTAGCTATGAGCACTTCGGCACCTGTAGGGACCTTGAACTTTGATGATGTCAGCAGCATTTTAGTGAATGAGGAGTTGTGGCGCAAGTCAATTGCTGAAAACCAGGGAGGAGAAGCTTTAGCTCTAGCTGATTGTGGTAGGAGAATTGATCGAGGCCGAAAAGGGCGATCAAGATTGAGAGGTAGATCAACATCAAAGAGGGGAAGGTTCATTTTCTTTCATTATGGAAAACTCGGGAACATGAAGAAAGAATTTAGAGTATGGAAGAAAGGAGAAAAGGGTCAAAAATCGTCTAGTACAAATCACAAGTCATCCAGCACAAATGAAGGTGAGACTACTACCATAGTCAGAGATGGTGATGTGTTATTTATTGTTTCAGTAGAGGATGCATGTTTATATACATCTAGTAGTAGCTTTGATTGGATCCTTGACTCTGGGGCATCTCACCATGTAACCCCATGCAAAGATAATTTTTTGCATATAATCTTGGTAATTATGGTAGAGTGCATTTTGGGAATAATCACTTTTGTAGTTGTTGGAGTGGGAGATGTCCAGATCAAGATGAAGGATGGACAAGATATATTGTTGAAACAATTCAGGCATGTACCAGAAATGCGCATGAGTTTGATCTCTATGGGACGGTTGGATGATGAAGGCTTTTGTACAAGATTTGGAAAAGGATGGTGGAAAATTAGAAAAGGATCGTTGGTCGTGGAAAGGGGACCCAAGATAAGAACATTATATACATTTAAGGAAATGATAGGAAAATGATATTTAGTTGTTGTCACAAAAGAAGTAAAATCATAAATCTGTGGCATAATCGCTTGGGTCACATGAGCGAGAAGGGTTTAAAAATCCTCGTTGGTAAAAATTTACTATCACTTTTGAGATCCTACAATCTTGATCTTTGTGAGCATTGTATATATGGTAGACAAAGAAGGGTTTCATTCCTTAGAGGTGGTCATTACAGAAAGAAACATTTGTTCGAATTGATACACTAAGATGTGTTTGGGCCTGTTAACATCAATTCATTAGGAGGAGTATCATATTTTATAACATTTATATATGAGGTATCTAGGAAGGTTTGGGTCTACCCTATGAAAAGTAAAAGTGAAGTGTTTGAAATATTTCAAAAATTCTATGTTGTTGTTGAAAGAGAGTATAATAAATTTCTCAAGTGCCTAAGAACATATAATGGTGGAGAATATTGGTCAAATTCATTCAAGGAAAATTGTAATAGGTTTGGCATAAAGCATGAGAAGATTGTTTCTAATACTCCTCAACAGAATTTTGTTGCAGAAAGAATGAATCGCACCATTATGGAGAATGTCAAGAGTATGTTGTCCAATTCAAGTTTGGAGAATCATTTTTGGGTATAAGCATTCAGGAAAACGAGCTACCTTATAAATCGATCTCCAACTACATCCTTAGATAGCGGCATATCTCAAGAAGTTTGGACTAGTAAGAAGTTGAATTAATCTCATTTGAAATTTTTTGGATGTGAAACATTTGTACATATTCCCAAAGAAAATAGAACTAAGCAAGATGATAAATCTATGAAATGAATTTTTCTGGAATATGAGGATGAATAATTTGGTTATCGTTTATGGGATCCAATCAAACATAAAATCATTAGAAGAAGGGATGCTACTTTTAATGATTCAAAGATATTTAAGAGGATTGTAGGTGAGCTGGAGGTCAAGAAATTAATTGACAGGTTTGAAGATAAGCATGAAAACATTCCACGAATGCTAGAAAATGGGCATCAAATTCAATAGTAGGAAGGACGACAAGTGGAAAGTGATGAACACCAAGAAGAGGTAATCTTGCAGGAACCTTTACAAGAGATTCAACCTAATAATGCACCACGACAGTTGGTTCGCAGATCTTCTAGGCCTCATAAGCCTTCACAAAGGAACCCTCCTTCAAATTATATCCTATTGACTAATGAAGGTGAGCCTAATTGTTTTCAATAGGCTTGTAAAGTTGAGCACAGTAAAGAATGGAAGAAAGCAATGGAGGAAGAAATGAACTCTTTGATGGAAAATAAAACTTGGGAGTTGGTAAAGCTCCCAAAAGGTATAAATTCCTTACAAAACAAATGGGTGCATAGGATTAAGCATGAAGGTGAGGAAAAGAATCAGAGATATAAATAAAAATTGGTGGTGAAAGGATTTTCCCAAAAATAAGGTATTGAATTCACTGAAATTTTATCCCATGTTGTCAAAATGTCATTCATCAGAGTCATTCTTGGTCTTGTTGTTGCTTTAGATTTAGAATGTGAACAATTAGACGTAAATTTTTTTTTCTTCTTGGAGAATTAGAGGAAGAAATTTATATGGAGCAGCTAGAAGGCTTCATAGAAAAAGGCAAAGAATACCTAGTTTGCAGGTTGAAGAAGAACCTCTATGGGTTGAAATGGGCACCTCAACAATGGTACAATAAATTTGATTCATTCGTGTTAGTACATGGTTTTCATAGGTTGGAAGCTAACCATTATGTCTATATCAAGAGGTATAATCGAGGAAAGTATCTCATATTATTTTCATATGCGGATGACATGTTGATTGTTGGACATGATAAAAATATGATCAATAGGTTGAAGAAGGATTTGGGTAGCAAGTTTGCAATGAAGGATTTGGGTCCAGCACAACATATCTTGAGCATGAGGAACATGTGTGATAGGAAAAACAAAAGGTTGTGGTTGTCACAAGAAAAATATATCAAGAAGGTGCTTGATAGGTTTAATATGAATGATGCCAAGCTAGTTGGTACACCCCTTGAAACCCACTTCAAGCTAAGTACTGAGTTATGTCCCAGTGATGACAAAGAGAAGGAAAAAATGAGAAATATTCCTTATGCTTCAGAAGTTGGCAGCTTGATGTATGCCATGGTATGCACACGACCAGACATTGCATATTCAATGGGAGTAGTAAGCAAGTTCCTTGCCAATGTTATTGCCAATCTAGGAAAACAACATTGATAAGCAGTACAATGGATTGTGAGGTATTTGAAGGGTACTAGTCATTATTTTTTATGTTTTGGTCATAATGAGACTATGCTTGAAGGATTTATAGATGCATATATGGTTGGAGATATCAACACCAAAAAGTCCACTATAGGTTATTTGTACACATTTGCAGGGGCAGTTGTATCTGGGCGTCAAGGCTACAAATAATAGTATCTCTCTCTACAACAAAGGCAGAGTACATAGTTGCAACAGAGGGTTGCAAATATATGTTATGGATACAATGATTTCTAGGAGAGATAATGATATGGACTTATGCAAGAATGCAATAAAATACAAAAATACACATAAACGCAGAGATGCAGTGGAAAGAAGACTTAATTTCATTAATATCACATAACTAAAATATGCTTACAGACATAATGGAAATAAACTAGCTATGGCGTTGGTAGCTTATCTCTAATAAGAGATGTGGCGGCTACAAACCTCACAACTGTGTTACAATGAGGCTCGAAGGCCTATTTATTATTGAGAAATAATGGAAAACCCTAAGCAATAAAAAACCTAACCCTAGGAGATGAATCGCCAAAACTATGGGCCCCGTTTGGGTAAATTGGTACATCAACTTCCCATGGACGTAACTTTGGCATACGATATTCATTTGATGCGCACAATGCCTCGTTAGAAATATCTATCCGAAGAATACAACTTTTGAGTGGGAAACATAGGTTGAAATGTTTCTATGATTTTCCCAAGAAACGTCATTTGTGGCCTCAAAATGGCTCCAGAATTTCAAGGCCTGAAGAACAGTTAAAAATAGTAAATTGTGCTACAATTAAGGAAACTGAAAAAATGAAAGAAACAATGGTGGGGCCCCAAGTGGAATAGGCAGGTGGCAACCAATATCCACTTGGATCAGATAGGAATAAAGTAGGACAAGTATGTGCTATATTGTGATAGTTAGAGTGTCATTCACTTCGTGAAAAACCCATCATTTCACTAAAAAACTAAGCACATTGACTTAAGGTACCATTGGACCTGACATGTGTTGGAGGAATGACAATTATCCTTGGAAAAGATCCATAAAAATAAGAACCATGTTGATATGCTCACTAAGATTCTACCAAGAAATAAATATGAGTCATGTAGAGGCATGGTAGGACTTGGTGTGACTTGATTTAAGGTTCTTCATTCGGCTTCAAGTGGGAAAATGTTAGATGTGATGCCGTATTGAAGGATGTTGGTGCGGAATTTTGTAATCAACCTCGTTGTCCACAACCAACTCTTTGACAATCACACCAACTGTTGCCCACCGTTATCGACTTTTTGGCAACCATGAATTTCACATGAGAAGAAATCTAGAACTCTTCTCCCATCTATAAATGTGTAAGCCTATCTTTGCCTTAGCAATCCAAGGCAAAGCAAGGCCTTCCATAAATAATAGAAGTTTATATTATTAACTTTTTATGTTTCTCCATTCTTGTCTTTGTCTTGTGTTCTCCATTTATACTGTAGTCTCTATTAAGATCTCTATTGTGTTCTTAATCCTCTGATCCTGTGTTTTGGATTCCTCTAATTATCCCATCAACCTATACATATTACAATTGCTTCTTCCTGATCATTTACTTTTCTCAATCCGCTTAGGACATGGAATAAAAAATAGGACTGAACTTTAAACCTTAGCCTTAGTCTTAGTCTTCGTATTAGTAGTACATCATGGTTTGAAAAAGTTGGTAAAAATCATTTGGTGCAGCACACATATCATGAACTCAATGTACTAGACTACGCAATTCAAAATTGGACTTCATTAGTAATTGTCGCTTTTCAGCACGTATATCATGAACTCAATGTACCAGACTATGCAATTCAAAATTGGACTTCTTTGGTAGTTTTGAATGTTCAATCAAAACGGCATCAAAATTGGACTTCTTTGGTAGTTTGGAATGTTCAATGAAAATGACATCAAATATAGGCACCGAGCTTGACTTTGACCCTTTTTTTTAAGTCTGGATGGAACATTTTCAATTACGACAATGCACTTTCATGTACTCTATATGTTGAACATCATGTAATAATAACAAGGGTTTTTTCTTTTTTTAATCCGGCGGCGAGATGGTCGACTGCGGCAGACGGATGATGGAGCAGGCCACGACTAGTGGATACATACTCTTCCACGGTGGTGGCGGCTGCAGGACGATTTTTTCTTCCCGGTTTATATATCTATATACACCACCTCCCTAGCACGGGCCGCTTCACATCTACCCATCAACGTCAAAGGGAGAATCCTATTGAGGGTGTGGCGACGTAAGGGGAGCGTGAGAGGAAAGAATTGCAAAAATGTGACTGAAAATCCACCAAACACACACGCGCACCAACTCCTCAACGAGGGGCACCCATGATGAATAATAATAGCTAAGAACAGAGCACCAGAACCAGAGTTTATATCTATCCATTGTTGTCTGTAAATTAGAGTGTTCTCTGCTCTTATTTGTCAATAATTAGAAGATATGGAATATCTGGTCAAATATTTTTTCCAAAATATCATATATGAGTGCCCAAATAGATTAAGTACTATAAAAAATGTTTAGACAACCAAAATCTTCAAATTGGATCGCTGTAACCCAAATTTCCAAAATTTTCTCAGGATATCTGTACGATGCTGAGTCTACAGCGAGAACTGTGGACGAAGATGGGTGGCTGCATAGTGGGGATATTGGTTATATTGACGACGATGACGAAGTTTTCATTGTGGACAGAGTGAAAGAGATTATCAAATATAAGGGCTTTCAGGTTTGGATTCTTTTGATTGAGCTTTGTTCGTAGATTCCAAAAAATATTTCCAGGATATAACATAATTTGACTTGATATAATTAGGGTCAAATAGTTTGATTTCATTCTAAGGTATATTAATAAAGTTAAATAATTAGTTTGACTTGATATAATTAGGGTCAAATAGTTTGATTTCATTCTGAGGTATATTAATAAAGTTAAATAGTTAATTTTGTTTTAAGATTTCTAAAATATTTTGAAATTTACAATTTAAAATATTTTATAAATCTAATATATTGGAAAGAAAATTTAAACAATTTGATGATTCATATCTTTCTCCACTGTTTATTAAAATTTAAAAATATTCTAAAATTTATAATAAAAAATTAGTTTTAAATAATTTTTAATTTATATACCAACCATATGAATCTTACTTTTAATTTTAATTTGTATATCAACCACATGCATTAATTGGCCATCCATTGTTGATATACAGGTACCTCCTGGTGAATTAGAAGACATTCTCATAACCCATCCATCTATCGCAGATGCAGCAGTTGTACCGTGATCAGTCTCTGATCTGATTAATGAATCTCATACATTTTAATTCCAACTAAACCTTTTGCAAACAATTTAACATCATCATCTTTTTTTTTAACTTTGTGGGCAGACAAAAGGATGAAGCAGCAGGAGAGGTTCCAGTAGCCTTTGTAGTGAGATCAAATGGATTTGATCTCAAAGGAGATGAAATCAAGCAATTTGTGGCTAAACAGGTAAATTGTTTTTTTATTAAAATAAAATTAATTTTTTAAATTAGAAAATGAATATTTTTAAATATTTAATTGTTATTTTTTTGGTTATGAAATATTATGCAAAAATATGAAATTCAAATTTAAATTTCTGAATAAACTTTTTATTAAAATAAATCAATTTATTAAAAGTGAAAATTAATCATTTTATTTTTATTTTAAATTATTCCAAAATATCTAGATTACATATTCTCACCTATTTTAGAAATCTATCTTGATTTTAGATTTAGACTATTCCAAAAAAGAGTTCAGTCAACCATTTGAGGTATCCATCAAATTTCCCGAATATTCCAAAATCTTCAATAAAATGTTGAATGACTGTAAATATCTAATATTAAAATGAAATGAATTGTCAAATTTTGAACAGGTGGTGTTCTACAAGAAGCTGCCCAAGGTGTATTTCATCCACGCAATTCCCAAGTCTCCTGCTGGAAAAATACTGCGAAAGGATTTGAGGGCCAAGCTCTCTGCCCTAACCGTTGAAATCAAAGCATGACATTTTTTTCTCATCGATTTGTATGACTTGAAGAAGGATTTGTGGGCATGGCGGCCAATACCAATACCTGTCACTCCAATAATGTCACCGTTTTCTGGACTCCTTTTTCGAGATACATATTATTTATGGATTCCTGGTTCTCTGTGAGGTAGCCATTAAGATAGAGAGAAAGCCATTGAATAGCCTGTCATATTTCGTGCATAGCCACTTTCCACTCACTTGGGAATTTCTCTGCCAACGTTGCATTTCGTTTTTTTTGTTTCATAAATTCAATTGGTATTGGATGACGACACATGTAAAGTATATGTATTGTGACTCTGCTACGTGTTTATGAGTATATCGCATGGCAAATTTGCTTAAAGGTAATTTAGTTTTATATTTTTTATAAATTAAAATAATTATAATTATTTTTATTTAAATTAAAATAATGATGTAAAGGTGTATTTTTAATGTTTTATATATATATTAAAAAATTTATATTTTAATTTTAAATTGTTAAATTAATGATAATAATGATAATGATGATGGTTAATGTTCACTGAGACTAATTTTTGGTCTATCGAACCTAAAGAAAAGAGTTATTTAATTTGATTTAAGATTTTATTCCTATGCTCAAAAAGCTTGGAGAGAAGCCTCCAGAACTCACTATAATTTTGACATCTTAAAAGGCTAGGAAGGTTGTAAGTAAGCGGGGCACTCTAAGAGGAAGTGATTTTCATCCTCGATGTTCATATTCTCACAGAGATGGCAGATCCTTTCCATCCATGGTGTTTTAGGAACTGTCCAACGACCTGCCAATATAATGATGATGATTAAAGTTTGTTAAGACCAATGTGGCTTATGGGACTTCAAGAAAGGAAAAAGAATTTAAGTTTGATTATTTAAAATCTCGTTTCTATGATCAAAGGATCAAGGAGAAGGGAAATAAGCACTTCAAAATCGTTATAGATAGGTTGACTTAATAGGTTAAGAAGATTGGAAGTGTGTGTTAGGAAAATGAAAGCGGATGTGAATAAGAACCAAGGAGTCTAAAAGAAAGTGTTTTTCATCTTCCACCTGCTTATTATCACAAATATGATAAATTTTATCCTTCCACGGAGTCTTAGGAATAGACACCGCCCACACTCACTCCAAAGCTCATGAGAATTAGTTTTTATTCTAGCTATGTTCATTTTTTTCTTAGTGCTGGTCAACAGAGAGAGATAATTCTGATTATCAAGGGTGGGGTTGATCACCTCCTTATAGTATCTTAGCTTCCTTTTACCAATCCTCCCACAACTTGTTCTTAAACTTAGAGGTGATAGTATTTTTGACACTATCTTTTCTTCCCATAATGAGATCCTCCTTAATTCCCCAATGGTTGAGCCAAGATTGGGCATTCTTATGCCACTCGCGTTTGAGGCGAAGATGGGGGTTTTGAATATAGCTAGAAGCAATTTTAGGGAGCCTTTTGGATTCTGTGTTGTAAAGCTTCTTTTTGTACATCAAATATCTAAACATAGTCGTAGCTTCAATGGGGGACAAACCAACTTCGATCAAAAGGATATGATAGGGAGTACTTCCCTTTATCTTAAGGTTGTAGGTTATGAATTTCTTTTGAATCATCTCAATCTTCCTCCATGACTCTCTGGATATATTACAACCACAAACTTCACATCCGTAGAAGACAATAGTGGTGGTGAGAGTCTCAAAGAGGAACCTCCTTTTACTCCAAATGTAAATATCGACTGACTTACAGTTGTTTTCAAACTCATAATAATTTTTCCAGCCTCCAATAATCATTTTCTCGATGCTATAATTCCTGTTGAGATGATGAGGGAAGTCAATTCCCAAATATTTATAAGAAGAAACCTACTCTAAGAATTGGTTATTATATATGAAACTACCATGGGTGATCTTTTTGGATTTAATAATCATGACTTTAGACTTATCGGTATTAACTTTCATACCCATCTTGGAGCAGTAGACATGAAGAGTCTAAAGCTGCTTGTCAAGGTCATCATGGCTCTTGGCAAGAATAATGATATCATCGGCATAAAGGAGAAGAGTAACGAGAACACTAGCAAGCTCGGTGCCCTTGCATCCCGCAGTTTCTAGACACTCCTCTAGCTTATCGATGTATATGCCAAAAATAATAAAAGATAGGGGACACACTTACTTAACACCGATATTACATTTACTGTCTTTAGACCACCCCTAATTGATCGCAAGCTTGGAAATTAAATGAATATAATTGAATAGTTTGAAATCTTTTCAAATTTTAAAATTCATTTATACATATAAAAATATATTTCCAATAAAAAAAAATATTATTCATATAAAAAATTATAACATTTTACTAATTATTTTTTATAATATTTTAATAATTTGCATTCTTTAATATTAATTTGAAATATGATATTAATCTAAAACATGGTAATAGTAATCTCTTAAATTTAACGTACATATTTTAATATAAAACTTACTAATAATAATCTCCTAAACTTAACATAAAACAATTTAGTAAATGTTACCAATAATTAAAAAAGATGTCAAAAAAATTCAACTTAACTTAGAACTAAAAGTTTAAGATAGGGATAAAATTTCATTGACATGCATAATTTATCACCTCAAAAGCGTTGATCATATCATATTTTTAGTAATTATAAAATATCTTTATAGGTATGTTTCAATATATTAGGTTAATATTAAGATGGAAAAGTTTCAACAAAAATTGACATATAAATAAATTATTATAATATTAATCATATATTACACAATATTAATATAATAAAATAAAATTTCATATATAAACATTATGTTTTAAAGTTTTGGATTATTTCAATACAATAAGACGAGCATTTTACACTAATTTTTTTTAATGGAGAACATTAAGGATTTAATTTCTCATTGACTTTTACTTAAGCTAATAAACCACAAATAAAGCTTATGATACAAATTTTATATAAAAAATATTACATGTTTGATTTCAAGGATTTCATGTAATAGGGTGGGTTTCTGTTGATGAGTGTTGGAAATTTGTCGACTAAGGGGTCTCCTCGATATGAAGTTCCAATAAGACCTCACACCGTTTGGAGTAGGAGCCCCATCAAGAGTATCAGCCCAATTACCATGTATCTTTGTAGATTTTCCTTGGCTACAAAGTTTAGCACAAGTGGGTAATACACATGTATTTTCGAATCAACAAGTGAGTATGCCTTGTGAAATGTTCAGTTATGGAAAGTATCGAGGTCCTTCTACCGAAGGGGAAGAGAAAAGGTGCATGAGCATATACATATGAATGAATCGATGATCACCCAATGAAATAGTTCACAAGGAAGCAAAAATTGTTAAAGCAAGGACAACAAATCTTTAACTAGATAAGTACCAAAGGCACTGAAATAATTCAATTTCCTTAGTATAGATGAAAACAACATACATCGCAAACATTTGAAAGAATGGTCTTACAATATTCACGACATATCCATGAAAGTGTGTTGGCTCAATGAGCTTCTCAATTAAGTAAATGTTCCAAGATACACCAAGATATTGAACACCACTAGGCCAAATGGTAGACATTAGGGTAGTTACTCACTCCTCCAAAACAACTATCTTCCTCTCCAATGCCAAGTAGGAGGGGCCAATGTGAAAATTACTTTGCATGAACAATGATGGTGTATATATAACAAATGTGTTGATCATTCACCTCCCTTGTGACTCTTGGACTACCCTCATGATTATTTGACTTCTCTAAGACCTTTCGACTCCCCCATGACTTTTCACATTACATGGGTGACTCTTGGACTTCCAATTTACATTGCATTTTCCAATATAGAATTTTCATAATCCACAAATGATGTGGCACATGATGACTCATGGCCTGACATGACATGACACTGATGACATGGAATGCATGATGACATGGCAATGTCAAGTCTTTTTTTTTTTGTTGTCTTTATTCTTCTTTAGATATAGTGCATGTTCTTCTTCTTCCTCCTCCTCATGACTTGAATATAAGGAGTATTCAATGTGATCTTTATATTTTTTCTTATATTGTAATCTTGTGTTCCTTCATCCTCTCGCCTAATGATCATCTGATATTTTCAACTCCATAAGTGTATTCTAGCATGGTCTCCCTCTCCTTTTCATCTATTATCATCCTGTCATGATGAGATTGAGTACCTGTAACTAAAAACCATTCATGACAAGATGAAATCAGTTTGAAAAACCCCTAATCTAGCATGTTTCATGAAATCAATTGTTAGTGATGGAACTGGTGACTGATTGAGTGACTAACTTAGGGATTGCGCAGTTCCAAAGGTCAAGGTACGAGACTAAGGCTTGAGACTATGAAATGTGCAGTTCAGGATGGGCAGGGTCAAAGGATTGTGCAGTTGAGGGGCTCAATAACTCATGACCAGAGATTGAGCCTTGATATTTCCCAATGCGTAGTTCTGGAAAGATAGACTCAAGTAACTGCACAGTTGAGGGACTCAAGAAGTTAAGCTTGAGGCTTGAGCCTTGAGGTTGTCCAATGAATATTTTTGAGAGGCCAAGAAAGGTGATTGCACATTTGAGGGTCCCCATAGCTCAAGGTTGAGGCTTGAGGCTTCGAGTTTCCCAATGTGTACTTATGGGGTTCAGGGGTTCAAGGGCTCAGGCTTGAAGTTGCTTAATGTGAAATTATAAAGGGAGGATAGTCAAATGGATTGCATAATTGTGCAGCTCAAGGTGTCAAGTTGGAAAATTATTCTGTTATCGATTACTTTTTGTATAAAAAACAAGTACTAATCAACACCTATACATATTACAACAATTTCTTACTTATTATTTGTTTTCTTCAATGAGCTTATTACATGGAATAAAAAATAAAAATGAACTTTAAACCTTATCCTTAGTCTTCGTATTAGTAGTACATCATGGTTTGAGAAAGTTAGTGAAAATCATTTGGTCTGTGTCTCTTTTCAACATGTATATCATGAACTCAATGTATTATATTATGAAATTCAAAATTGGACTTCATTGGTAGTTTGTAATGTTCAATCAAAATGACATCAAATATGCGCACCGAGCTTGAATTTGACCTCATTTTTTAAGGTTTGGATGGATCATTTTATATTATGACAATGCACTTTCATGTACTGTATATGTTGAATATGTATGAATAAGAGCTTCTTTTGCTAAATCCCATAAGAATAGTTAGCGATGATGAGGGGAGATTGTCGATCGCGGGGCAGATGGAGTTTATTGGAGCAGGCCAAGACTAGTGGATGCATTTCAGACGGCGGGCGTATACATATATATATATATATATATATATATATATATATATATATATATATATATATATATATATATATATATATATATATATATATATGTACATATATGTATATATGTATATATATATACATATATGTATATATATACATATATGTATATATATATATATATATATATGTATGTATATACACACACACACGCACATATATATTATTATATATATATACACACACACACACACACACTAGCTCCCTAGCATGCGCCATTTCACATCTACCCATAAACATCAAAGGGATAACCCTAATGAGGGTGTGAGGGGAGCGTGAGAGTAAACAAGTTGCAAAAATGTGATTGAAAATCCAGCAAACACACATGCGCAACAACCCCTCTATGAGGGGAAACCGTGATGAATAATAATAACTAGAACAGTGTAGCAGAGCCAAAGTTTATATCTATCCATTGTTGTTTGTAAATTACTCTCTGAGTGTTTAGTTTTTTCTTCTCTTATTGATTTCAGGCGGACAAGTAGGTGGAGGAGCTTAATTCAATCTAGTGCTATGTCTGTACGATTTCCCCTTTTTCTTGCAGAGATCATCCATGACTAAGCCATTTCAATACAATAAGTTGATTATGTTAGACTAAGCCTTTTTTTATGAAGAATATTAAGGATTTAACCCCTCATTAGCTTTTATTCAAGCTAATAAACCACAAATAAAGCTTAGGGGACAAATTTTATATAAAAAAAATTACATGTTTGATTTCAAGAATTTCTTGCAATAGGGATGGGTTTCTGTTGACGGGTGTTGGAAATCCATCAACCAAAGGGGTCTCCCCAATATGAAGTCTAATTAGACCTCACACCGTTTGGATTAGGAGACCCATTCGGAGTATCAACCCGATTAGCATGTATCCTTGTAGATTTTCCTTGGCTACAAATTTTAGCACAAGAGAGTAATACAAAGGTATTTTTGGATCAACAAGTAAGTATGCCTTATGAAATGTTCAGTTATGGAAAGTATCGAGGTCCTTCTACCAAAGGGGAAGAGAAAAGTGTGCCCTTTAAAGATAAGTAATAGTTCTAATCTAGAAAAAGGTACACTAGCATATACATATGAATGAATCGTTGATAAACCAATGAAATAGTTAACATGGAAGCAATGATTGTTAAAGCAAGGACAATACACATTCAACAAGATAAAGAACAAAGCCACTGAAATAATTCAATTTCCTTAGTACAAATGAAAACAACATACATTGCAAACATTCAAATAATTTTCTTACAATATTCACAACATATGCATGAAAGTGTGTTGGCTCAACGAGCTTCTGAATTAAGTAAAAGTTCCAAGATACACCAAGATAGTGAGCACTAGTAGCCCCAATGGTGGAACATTAGAGCATTCACTTGCTCCTCCAAAACAACTATCTTCCTCTCCAATTCCTAGTAGGAGGGGCCAAGGTGAAAATTACTTTGCATGAACAATGAGGGTGTATATAAAACAAATGTGTTGATCATTCACCTCCCTTGTGACTCTTGGACTACCCTCATGTTTTTTGACTTCTATAAGACCTTTCGACTCCCACATGACTTTTCACATTACATGGATGACTCTTGGACTTCCACTTTACATTACATTTTCCAATATAGAATTTACATAATCCATAAATTATGTGACACATGATGACTCATGGTCTGACATGACATGATACTGACGACATGGACTGCATGATGACATGGCAATGTCAAGTCATTTTTTGTTTTTGGTGTCTTTATTCTTCTTGAGATATAGTGCATGTTCTTCTTCTTCCTCCTCATCATGACTTGAAGATAAGGAGACTTCAATGTGATCTTTATATTCTGACTTCTATTGTAATATTGTGTTCCTTCATCCTCTCACATGATGATCATCTGATATTTTCAACTCCATAGGTTTCTTTTAGCATGGTATCCCTCTCCTTTTCATCTATCATCATCCTGTCATGATGAGATAGAGTACCTATAACTGAAAACCATTCATGACAAGATGGCATCAATCCGAAAAAACCCTAATCTAGCATTTTTCATGAAATCACTTGTTAGTGATGGAACTGGTGACTGGTTGAGTGAATAACTTAGGGATTGCGCAGTTCCAAAGGTCAAGGTACGAGACTAAGGCTTGAGACTATGCAATGCGCAGTTTAGGATGGCCAAGGTCAAAGGATTTTGCAGTTGAGTGGCTCAAGAGCTCAAGACTGGGGATTGAATCTTGAGGTTTCCCAATGCGTAGTTCTGGAAGGAAAAAATCAAGGAACTGCGCAGTTAAGGGACTCAAGAGGTCAAGCTTGAGGCTTGAGGCTTGAGGTTGTCCAATGAATATTTTGTAGAGGCCAAGCAAAGTGATTTTTTAGTTTATGGGCCCCATAGCTCAAGGTTGAGGCTTGAGGCTTCGCGTTTCCCAATGTGTAATTTTGGCAGGAGAACAAGTTGGAAGATGCGCAGTTGAGGGGTTCAAGGGTTTAGGCTTGAATTTTCCTAATGCAAAATTCTAGAGGGAGGACAGTGAAATGTATTGTGTAATTGCACAACTCAAGGTGTTAGGCTGGAAGCTTGAGGATTGACACTGCATAATGTGCAGTTAAGGATGACTGGGAGGAAGAAATTGCTCTAGAGCTCAAGGGTCAAAGGTAGGAACTATGACTATGCAATGCACAGTTCAAAGAGGTAAGGTTAGGGCTTGAGGGTTGAGACTGCGTAATGCATAGTTCAGGAAGGCTGAGTGAGGTCAAGTTTCTCAGGAGTGAAATTTTTCGGATGAGGCTGTGTGTAGAATCAGTGAGACCAAAGTTAACAAGGAAAAAGCTTGAGCATCCTCACACTCGTAGAAAAATTGAAGACACAACATTGATCACTTAGAATACATGACAACATTATTCCCTCATTGCAACGAAATTGTGATGACTTTCCCCAAGTGGGACACTAAAGGTACACTTTGTGATGAAAATGACGACACTTGGGTGATAGTGCATAAAAATTTGGGAATGAGTGTAAACTATTTCTACATGAATAGAGGAACTTATCAACGCCAAAGTTACCCTTTGAAACAAGCCAAAAATCCATTTTACATGACAAAAACACTTCCCATGCCAAAAGATGACATTTCTATACGAAGAGAAAAATGTGAATGACACTTGCGCCATGCGAATGACGATGAAAGAAACACATTCTAGATAAAAGATAACATGAAAAAGACACTAATTAAAGTGAAAAAAAGTAAAAACAACATTCAAAAAAATGAAAGTGACACTTGTGAAATTGAAGGTGTGTAAAAGTAACAGTTTAAAAACTCACGGACATTAGAAGTACAAACGCAACTAAAAGCAAGAAATTATCAATTACAATGCACATTGAATGTCCACATGAATTGAACATTACACATGCACTGTTTTGGTGGACCGTGTTAGGCCTGTTCAAGCTTGCATGAACGAATGCGCTCATGAATTAATTATATTCTGAGCATGTGTGAGTGGGTGAATTCAACACTAACAATCTAAGCAGGGAGCTCAAAGACTTAACATAGTATCAGCTGACCAAGAAGTGGCTATGGAATGATCGATCGCAAGATCCACAGTAGTCTCCAAAATTTAAGTGTAGGAAAAATTTTGGAGGTTGTTTGTCACAAAACAATATTTTCCTAACCTAATCCATGTAGCGAGTGATGGAGGGAAATGTTTTTATGTAATGATTGTTTAACTAAGTTATTTTGTATCACATTTCCCATGCCAATACTTAAGGGGTGTGTTGGAATATGTTAATTAAAATTATTTTGATCATAGTGGTAAAAGTGACCAAAGTGGACATTCAAGTAAAGTTATGTTTAAATATTAACTCTATTGAGGATATTTCTAAAAATTATAGGCCCTTTCAACCACCATATAAAAGTGTCTCATACCTCATTGTTAAAACAGTAAATGTTTCATTTCCACATTGTAGGTGTTTTACCACTATAAATGTGGTGTCACCTTCCATGAACTGCCAGCCATGGAACAAGGAGCCACGTACCACCCATTAATATTCTAACTCTTAAGAGACCATTTCACTATGGTCATAGCTCAGATGGTCTTCCAAGGAGCTCCACAATTAATCAAAGCAAAGCATGATTGTGTTAAATTTAAAAAAATGTCGGCAATAAAACTTATTTTCAACATTGTGGTACTATACTCCCACAAATCCTTGATGCTATGACATTTTCCAAATTCCTTGGTGACTATACAACATGGTGCACCATTGCATGATTTTTATTTAAAAATAGTGATACGCTAGGTGAAATCATAGCACCAATGCATATACTACTTGGTAGCATTGAACAAAGGTTGAATTTAAAAAATTGTTTGTCGTAAAATGATTTTCACCATTTCGGTGCTATACTCCTATGAATCACCATTGTTATTTGTGTTTTGAAACATCACGATGCATAAATAACATGGTGCACCGCGATATAGTTTTTAATTTTAAAAATCATGGTAGTTCGGGGCTATCGAGTAATATACGCACAAGTGCTCCAGAGTTACTTAGCACACTGTTATTTTTTATTTTTTAAAATATAACCGTCGAACGGTGCACCATTGTCTATTAAGCATTGGGACGCGCATTTCTATTAATGACATTGATGCTTATTAAATGAGTAGCAAACCGATATTTTTTAAATTAAAAACCTTGCCATGGTGCACCATGCTTTTACACATCGGGGCATTCATAAAAGGGTAGAGCATCTATTATTTATGTGAGGATAGCACCGAAATGGTGAAAATAAATTTTATGACCATTTTTTTTCTTAAATTTAACCCTTATCTGCTGCTATCAAATTGTATATGCACTGGTGTGCCTCATATACATAGTGCACCATTAGTTTTATTTGTATAAAAATTAACCCTGTAATGGTGCACCATTTTCTATTAAGCATTATGGCCTTTAGTTCAATTAATGACACCAGTGCATATAATATAAGCTATGCATCACTATTTTTAAATTAAAAACCCCAAAATGGTTCACCATATTGTTTGTGCACTAAGGCATTCATATACGACTTTAGCATTGGGTCTTCATGAGAGTATAGCACCAGGTTGGGAAAAATGAATTTTATGCTTGATATTTTTTAAAATTTAACCCTTTTTTGGTGATATTGAGTAGTATATGCACCAGTGTGCTTTATGTATTTAGAAAACCATTATTTTTATAAAAAATAACTCTACCACGATGCACCATATGCTATTAATCACTGGTGCATATATTTATAGTAACACACTGGTGCGTTAGTGTATTATAGACACACCATTAAAAAACATCCGCTAAAACATCTTCACCCCCAACTTCACTAGTGACCTCAGCTACAAATAGATTTTTGGGTTATTTTTTCAGGGGCTTCTGCAAAAACCTCTCCTACAAGGTATTTTTCTTATAGTGATAGCTTTCTATACATCCTTATGATCAGGCCTTTTTCAATTTTAGAACATTCAGCCTCACTCCTAGTTGCAGCCTCCAGACATAGTCCCGCTACTCATGGGTTTTTCTCCATCTTAAGAGACCCTCTCTCTAATCCTATGGAACATATTAATCCTCGTTGCACTTCCCCTTCTTATACCTCTTTTCCATTCCTTCATGACTCTTTCTCCTTCACTCTAGGTCCTTCAACGTGGGCATTTACCTTGGATTCAACTCACTATTCCTTTGTTATTGCTCTCTTGCAATCTTCTATTTCCCTTCTTAGTGACATAGCCAGTGGCAATCATTAATTTTCACTCTTTCCATGTCTACCCTCCTCCCTATGCACTCATGATGTGGTGTTCACCTTGTCTTGAAATTCCTTCCTTTTCTCACCTATTGCTCAGATTTTTTATATCCTTTGACACCTCACCATGCCTCATCAATGCATTCAGGTTCACAGGAGCACTACCTACTACCAAGAGCGAACCTACAAGGGTAGTACATGTATGCATTATCATCCAGATGAAGCCACATCCCACTTTCATGAACTCATATTGAGCCCCATTCATTAAGAGCTAACCTGTGATGAGGGAAAATCCTCCTTTCATTAGATTCAACTCTAGATATAGAGGTTCTTGTTGATATGGAAAACTGGATACAGGACACTCAGCACACCCAAAACCAATTTAATTAATATATGGAAATATTTGATCTCTACTATCACATTAAATTCCCCCTATCCCATACCCTATCGCACCGGCACGAGCATCATGTAGATACCCTCCATTCCCTTGAGCATCTGCATTGTCACATGAAGGACTTAGATCGATAGATGAATCACATTAAACAACATATCAACATCCATCCCTTAGCAAGACGGACTACCTGGGATAATAAATATCCCATCCAAGTCACTACCATGGACTCTAGTCCTTTTGTTTAGTTTATATAATGACTATGATATATTGGTCATTTGTTCCTATTGTTTATTTACACAGTTGATTAGGCCAACCTCTCACTTTTTGTATGGTAAAAATTGTTTCTCCTAGCACTCAATTACCTATTACCTCTCTATGAAGAGTCAATTTTGTATTTGTCCCAGTCTCCGCAGTGAGCAACCGACTTAGACTATATAATTTTATCTTATGAAGGAAAAAAAATCAACCCCACAATTTTTTTTAATGAAAATGTTTTCTTTAACATGACCTACAAAACATTTAAAAGTAACATTTTAAATATATTTAAAATATATAATATCTTGTCCATGTGGCTTTGAATTGGTGGTGAATGGGTGTTTTTTTTTAGTCACTCCATGCAAAAAGTTCACTCATTTGAATCCCTCATGGGTGTTTACCCCACTATATATAATTTAATGTTAATTAAATTTGTTTTATAAAATAAATAATATCAATTTTTAAATTTTAAATAAAAGAATTTAAAATATTGAAATAATTTCTATAACACACACACACACACACACACACACACACATGTATATTATAGTCATAGTTTAACTGTTACATGTTTTGGAGGTATTCTAGAGATATTTTTTGATGAAATTTGCCAAGAATTTGATAGAAATTTGTTGGAATCACCAATTTGTCTTGTGATATCTACATAATATTAGTACTCTAAAGGATTTTAGAATTCAATATAAAGCTCTAGAATTATTGTGAAGTTATAGCTTAGACCTCAAGATCTTCACAAATAGGAAAACATGAAGAATCACTCAAGTATATAGTATTCTACTTACTTTTTGATAGACAGGGGAAAGGCTAACAAAGGGATCTAGAAATACATCTACTCAGAAAGAAAGCTTTTTCAAAACTTATAATTTAAAACATGAAAGGGAAAGATGTATTTTTTTTGCAGAAGTAGAACAATTCTACCAAAACGACCCATTGCAATATTGACAGGCACCAACTCCAAGTGCTGGAAACTGCACCCTAAGTTTCAACCTAAAAATAGAAAACATCATTACAAGAAAAACTTGACTACAACTATGGAGGTATATGAAGTTGACTGCAAGTTAGACCGAGCTGATAATATTGTCTATTTATTCATCTATTTCCTTGGTATAAATTGTTTCCTTCCCATGCCACCCAGCCAGAATAGCATCTTATTCAATAAATTTCCAAGATCTGCTCCACTAAAGCTAGGGGTTCTCATTGTAATGAATTTTTGTGGCATCTCATTTTATCCTTTGCTCATATTTCTTGAGGAATATTGTTCTTGTATAGCTAAAAATTACATTGGAATAATGTTCAAAATTGATAAAGAATGATGAACTGATTGTGCCAAACATGGTAATGCCCAAAAGAATGATGAACTGGCCAAACATGGCAATGCCCATGATCAAGGAATGAGAGTTCTTCAAGAGATGAGGACAAATAATGTGCAGTAAAAATAGTGTTCTTTAGCTGAGAATAAGTGTGTTACATAACATTTTGTCACCGTCCTTGCAATCCCTCATCCCGAACATTGGAGGACTATTCCCGTGACCTGTGAACAATAAAATGTCCTGAAAACACCTTCATGGAATCCTCTTGCATAAGGAAAAATATTCTCCTGAAGAAAATTTCCTTTGAAAAACCCTAAAAACAGATATTTTAGCCTTGGCGTGACTAGCCAGTTCATCCCTCTCACCAATGAGGGAAATCCACACTAGAGGGCGCGCCAACTGGCGCTCTGTCCCTGTGTTTCACTCGCGCCAAGCTTATTAAGGGATGTTTTTTAAAAATAAATGGCGAAAGTTTGATTCTAAAAAACTCCGAAATGAATCATCAAAAGGAGTTGAGTGGTTTGGCTCCAGATCTCCATGTGAAAGAAGTGGTTTTCCACCTATCATGGAGCCTTCCTAAGAGATAGGGCCTATCCCATGATTATAGGGATCCCAAATTCCTTTCCTCCATATATAAAAGCTTGCCCTCTCCATTAGAAAGCTAGCTGAATTTTTAGGAGGGAAACTATAGCTGGGCAACTATTGAGAGCTAAGCTGAAGAGAATCTCATAAGAGAGAGAGCTTCGTCCAGATTCCTGACAGGCTTTGTTGAGACATGCTCCGTTGCAAGCCCCGCCGAAGGAAGATCATAGTGTCAGAGCATTTGGTTGTAATCTCCCTTTTGTCATTTATAATATAAGCGACTCTGATTTTGGTTCCATTCATGTGTTCATTTCCTTATGTAATGCAATGAATTATATCCTTTCTGACTGATATATAGTTACATGCTTTAGATGTTACGTTGTATGTCGTCATTTCCCTACATGTGTACAGGTGTCCGAACATGTCGAACGGAAGGATTGTGATCCGTCAAGCGAGGGACGAGAAGCATCATATTTTCTCCAACGATAACTGCGTGGGATTTGAGGTAGGCTACTCATCGTGATCTTTGTCTTTTTGTAACTAGGAACCAACGTCATTGCGTGATTTGATTGTTGCTAGACCCAATCTAGGGCTAATGGGATCGCCTCTGTCCGCAGAGGGGATTTACCTCCTCAACAATTTGGCAACTCCACTGGGGATTCAGTGGGATTTAGTCCTTCCTCTCTTGGGTGTTTTTGCGCTTTTGATTGATTTATTTTCTTTTCTGGTCTACCTTCCTTGGTGTTAAACCCCTATTTAGCCCTTAGAAGACCAGATCCAGTCTTTGTTTGTCCATTTTCATTATTTTTCTAAGGTAAATTCGATTGGCATGGTTTTTCTCCTGACAGTCGCGCCAGCTGGCACTTGTTGCTAGTTATGCCCCCGTGCCGATGCCTTTTTGGTGCAGATTACAGCCAAACAGGTGCACCAACTCTGCTTGGTGTTAGGGTTTGCTTACTTTTGGGCTCTCTTAGTTTGAGTTTTGGTCCTGGTGTCATTTTTCTGATTGATTGAGTGCCTTGGAGTCATTTTTTACTGAGTTTGGCCATTGTCCTCCGGTTGTTTTCCCTCTACTATCAGTTTTTCATTTTAGCCCTAGGGCTTCTAGGTGCTTCAGCGTGCTGAGCCTCCCATGGGAGTTTTGGGTCCTTGCTTGCCCGGTCAATTTTTTTTTTCTTCTCTGCATTCGTTTTGTTCAATCCCATTTAATCATTGCGTTAATTGAGTGATTGTCCTATCTTTTGTTCGATTTCGCTTTGTGTTACTCCAAGCCTAGATTACACGGTTTGTTTGAGTCTTTTTCGAGATTCTTCTTCACTTTGAGGGATTTCGTCATCGGTTTGAGTCTTGATTGTGTATGTTTGTATTGAGTGAACTTGTTTGATTCATCTCTGTCGCAGTCATTTCTTGAATTGATGTTTTCATTAGTTTTTCATTCATTTAGTGCATTTGCTCTAAAATATTGAAAAATACAAAAACAAAACCTTTTGCATTTTGCTTAGCCTAGTGAAAATTGAAAGCTCTTTCACATTACTAGTGTTATATAACTCTAGAGAGAAGTTTTCTAGTTTCATTAGCTTGCATTTGAAACCGTAGTGGATGTTTTTGTGTCTTCATTTTTTTGTCATTTGAAAAGCTCTCAACTCTCCTGTAGATAGCACTTCATTGAACAAAATGATATTTTGTGGCATCTAGTTTTCATTTAGAGGTTTTATCCGATCCAACATTCGATAGGGCCTTGAAATTGAAACATAAATTGAAGATCAACTTTAAAAATTACTGAATTAACCTAAGGCAACATTGAAACATTAATGGAACATCTAGTAGTCTAAGGTAGAGACGTGTTCCGACGTCTTTAAGCCTAGCAATTGTCGCTCGCCATCTGGCTACAGATAGCACTAGTACAGACTTGTGCTCCCTGTACCGTCGCGTATATAAAGGGAGACCCCATTAGGTTGCAATCCTTTATCTGTAGGAAGCCGAGTCTGCCGCCTTTTACCCGTGATACACCGGACACAACATTCGGGGAGATTACCTACACATACGTCAAGTCCTTGGTTGATTTCTTTTTCATTTTTACCAAGGTGTATATGGCAGTTCACGGATATCTGGTACACCCATTTACCTAGATTACCAGAGTATTCACTTTGATATTTACTGACTCTTTTAACTGAAAAGATCATCTAGCTCCTGTCCTTTCAAGCTCGTGTCCAACCTGAAAGCGATAGAGTCACCTTTTTCTTATTTCTCGACTCTTAAAACATGAAACAACAGAGTCTGGTTTCAATGTCATAAAATTAACCACCCACAAAATATTCCTGGTTAGAATTTTTTGTCCTTAGTGTTTTATTTCAAAATCGTTCCCGATGGAAAATTTTCCGGAGTTCTCCAATCAGGGAATCCCCTCTGAGGGGAATCATGGTCCTTTTCCTCCTTTTGGAAATTTTGGTGCTACTTATATGGCAACGGTGTCCCTTCTTGGGTTGACTGTTGGGTTTCCTGTTTGGTTGTTTCAACCTCTGTGGTCACGAATGTCCTGGCTACTGTTCAATAAGTTCCTCCGCTTGAGCAACGCCATGTTGGTTCAAAGGTGGACCTCTCCCCTTCTTCACCTATTTCTTCGTCCTCATCTTCTACTTCACCTAGTGAAAGTTTGGATTCTAGTACCCAGGTGGCTAAGAAGAAGAAGAAGAAGTCAGATAAGCAAGAGGCTAATTCTGCAGTTGTTGCCTCTAAAACACCTGCTCTCGATGAACCTTCCAACCCTCCGCAGAAAGTTAAGTGCCCTTGCATCTTGTGCCAGGGAAACCATCTTCTTTGAGATTTCCCTAGCATTCCCAAGGTGCTTGAAGTATGGTCCAATGGTCGTCCACCGTTGCCTTTGGCTTCCGGGAGTCATGTTGGGGGCACGTCTTCAGCTAGTGCTGGTAAAGCTCCTAAGAAGTAAGGTAAGATTGCCCATCCCTGTAATTTGTGTGGAGGGCACCATGCCATTCACCTTTGTCCGTATATTGATGAAGCCAAGAGAGTTTTGGATAGCTCGATTGTTTCTGTATCGTGCCTTCCAGCTGGTTACAAACAGCTTTCTTTGCGTCCTTCACCAGTTCATTCAAAGATTATTCAAGAGTCATCCTTGCTTGAGCCCGCTCCCCCAGAAATTCACCATCATAAATCCATCCCTGACCAACCATTGGTCGTGGGATTGCTTGAGTTGGATCTGTCTATGGTGCACTAGATCTTTTCCATTGAGAGTGGATCTCACATCCCTCACGTTCCTCTTGTTTCTTCAGATTCCTCGGACTTGGAGAAATATTCTCTTGTCCCTATATCTTAGGAAGCTATTCCTCCACCTCCCATGATGGAGGTCCTGGAGGATACTCCTTCTTCCTCCATGATGGAGGTGGCGGAGGATGCTCCTTCTTCTCCCGTAACACCAGGGGAAGACCATCTCGGTTTGATGGTTGCCCCTCCAAGTAGTTTAGTCGCTTCCTTTGATTGGGGTCGATTCGTAGGTTATTTCCTTCCTTCTTATGTGCCCTTTGAGATCATGATACAGGCCTCCCATCTGGTCATACCCATCACCATTATAAATGAAGGCACATCTGTTAGTATTTTATCCTCAACTACTTGGCAAGCTTTCTGTTCACCGCCGCTTGTGCCTGTTACACAGAATTTGCTGGCATTTAACAGAGGAACTAGTCAACCATTAGGGATCCTTCCGAATTTGCCTGTTACTTTGGGAGGTAAAACTGTCCATATGGACGCGATGGTTGTTCCTGGCCCCTTGGAATTTAATTTAATTTTGGGCTGAGATTATACTTATGCCATGGGAGCGCTTTTCTTCTCCCTCTTTCGTGTGATGTGTTTTTGGCACCAAGTTTGGATCGTGACCATCGATCAAATTGCATTATTTGGTTCGAATATGGCAGCTAATCCACCATCATCCCTGCCAGATCTTTATCTACCAGTTGTGTCATCCCTGCCGCATGTAAATTATGTGGCTACCTATCCTATGCCCATATTCAGTGATAGTGCCATTGTTCATCATGTGCTAGGGGCACTAGGTCCTGACTTCCAAGATGTTTCCCTTCCATCCGACGGGAAACCCTTGGAAGCTATGACTTCTCATTCATTATGATGAGGTTTGTCGGAGCATGGTTTGTTTTCAGGTCAAGCTCCTTAAAAATGAAACAATGTTTTAAGCACGGTTTGTTTTAAATGCTTCCCAAAAATGAAACAAGGTCCGTTTTGAGCATGGTTTGTTTTCTTGTGTCAAGCTCCTTTAAAAATGAAACAAGCTCGGTTTGAGCAAAGTTCGCTTTTCTTGTGTCAAGCTCCGTAAAAATGAAATGTCGTTTGGAGCAGTCTGCTTTTTGAAGTCCAAATTTCCTTAAAAAATGAAACAAGTTTTATGGAGGATAGTTATTTTAATGTGTCAACCTCGTTAAAACAATGAAACACTTTCCGTTCAATTTGAGTCTTTGATTAGATTTTGTAAAATCCCGCCGAAGTCTTTCTCTTGATTCAGAAATTGAACTTTCACTCCATCCATTCATATGGATTGAAAGCTTGGGGCATGGCACCAATCGAGTCAACATGTCGGGGCATGCTTACTTTTTCAAGTATAGTTTGTGTCCCCATTTCAAGCTTGTGTAAAAATGAAACCGGTTTCAAGCATAGTTTATATTTGTTTCAAGATTCTGTAAAAATGGAACCAACTTCAAGAAGAGTTTTCTGATTTCAAGCTTGTGTAAAAATGAAACCATTCCCATTTTACCTCTTTTGATTGCCATTTTATTGGCCTGTTTTTGCCATATAAGTCTTGGTTTTCTCACTCCATCGTCACTATCTTCTTGGCCGATCATATGCCTTCACTTGATTGTTTTACCCATTCCTGAGGAACCACTGCAATGAGTGGTGGTGTTAGCCAGTCTCTTAACCTTTACTTGTTCTGAGTAGTTCCACCATCACCAGAACCAATAGCTACCCTTAATACCACTCGTTCCTCCAAGAGAAGTCATCTTTCATCTCTTTTCTGACTCTCTAAAATTGAAAATATTGTCGAGTCGCTTGTCGTTTTGAGCTCGTTAAATTGGCTACAAAGCGATATCTACCGAGTATACGTTTACCCCTTTTTCGGGCTGGGATAGATTATTTATGAAAAATGAATACCCTAGCCTATCACAACTAGGAGGTTCTCTCAGACATAGTTTTCTACCTTTTCGGGTCTGAGGGACTATCTATGAAAAGGGACTATCGGAGTTTTCTTTTCTGTTGTCTTTTCAAACTCTCTAAACGTGAAAGGACACCAAATTATTCCTTTGTTAGACTCACTAAACTGAGTTCTTCCTTTGTCAGACTTGCTAAAAATTGATGACATCAGACTCCATCGTAATGACGTTACTCGAGTTCCTCCTTCCTAAGGCTCGTTAAATGTACTAGGTTGGATTTTTCCGAAGGAAAAACTTATATCGCAAGCATATGCTATCCCCTTCAATCTTGTTTCCAAAAATAATTTGGGTACTCACTAGAAATGGTGGGGGAAAATGGAACCAGTATCACCGTTGTGTCGGCAGTATGTCGCTCTTGAACATGGAACTTGTCTGCGTTCGTGTCGGGTTGGGGACATCTCATCTCGTTATCTGCTTACCTCCGTAGGTTTGGCTAATTTCTTTTGACTTCTCATCTATGCTTTGCCACGTCATCATGACCTCAGATCCTTTGATGTCAAACACTGCCAAATCCAGTGTCGTGCCGCTGATATGTTCAAGAGAAGTTGGCCTCTACAGTTTTCAACCTCCCTCTGATTCTCTATTTATCTTGATTCAGAAACATCATGTTCCTCTGTCTCGTGTCGATGATGTGGGAAACACTATGGCCCGCCTTTGATCAAGGTCACTTCTTGTCAACTTCAACTCATTATCCGGAAGGCTGATTTAGAGACTCCCTTCAGGTACCTTGGAGCCTGCATGCCTCAATGGCAGGTTCTTCACATTCGACACAAGGTTTTCATTATTGGCCTTCGATCGGATGATTCTGCGGGTGTTTGACGCCAGCTCACTGTTCACATTCCGTGGATTGTACCTATAGTACCTTGAGGGCCATCCTCATTACTGGTGGTTCCTCTCGCGTCTATTAACAACTTTCATTATTGGTTGGTAATCAGACGATGTTCTTGCATGTTCGACTTCAACTCACTTATTCACATGCTCGAACTTGTACTCTATTCGGGTTGAGATGGAGCACAAGACCCTCGATTTTGTCTGATGGAATCTAGGCTGCGGATTTTTTTGGATTACCATGATTGGTTACATGACTCATTGATTGGATGGCTACGACCATACCTGATTCTACTTATTGATCCTTTCTGGATGGCTGCATCCATACCTTGGATCCTGATTATTGTACACTCTATTATGGATGGATGCACCCATACCACATATCATGTATTTGAGATATCAATTGTATTTGTCTCTGCAGGTTTTCCGATGGCAGTGTTTTCAGTTGGGCACGTTCTCATAAAGCATTTCATCCCTCTCTCTCTCAGGCCTCATGCCTTAGGGGGCATATGTTACACAACATTTTTTCACCGTCGAATCCTCATCCCGAACATTGGAGGACTATTCTCAGACTTTTGGAATAGTAAAATGTCTTGGAAACACCTTCATGGCATCCTCTTGCATAAGGAAAAACATTCTCCTGAAGAACATTTCCTCTGAAAAACCCTAAAAACAGATGTTTTAGCCTTTGCGCAACTAGCTAGTTAATCCCTCGCGCCAATGGGGGAAATCCACACTAGAGGGCGCGCCAACTAGCGCTCTGTCCCTGTGTTTCACTCGCGCCAAGCTTATTAAGGGATGCTTTTTAAAAATAAATGGCGGAAGTTTGATTCTAACAAACTCCAGAATGAATCATCAAAAGGAGTTGAGTGGTTTGGCTCCGGATCTCCATGTATAAGAAGTGGTTTTCCACCTATCATGGAACCTTCCTAAGAGATAGGGCTTATCCCATGATTTTAGGGATCCCAAATTCCTTTCCTCCATCTATAAAAGCTTGCCCTCTCCATTAGCACTGGCTTAGCTGAACTTGTAGGAAGGAAACTTATAGTCAAGTAACTATTGAGAGTTTAAGTCAAGAGAATCCCGCAAGAGAGAGTTTCATCTATATTCCTCGACAAGTTTATTATATTATCTTCACATAGCCCGCCGAAGGAAGATCATAGCATCAGAGCATTTGGTTGTAATCTTCCTTTTGTCATTTATAATATAAATGACTCTGATTTTGGTTCCATTAATGTGTTCATTTCTTTATGTAATGCAATGAATTATATCCTCTTTGACTGATATATAGTTACATGCTTTAGATTTTACGTTGTATGTCATTGTTTCCTTGCATGTGTACAGGTGTACAGATGTGTTGAACGGAAGGATTGTGATATGTCAAGCGAGGGATGGGAAGCATCATATTTTCTCCAATGACAACTGTGTGGGATTTGAGGTATGCTACTTGTCACGATCTTTGTCCTTTTGTAACTAGGAACTAATGTCATTGCATGAATTGATTGTTGCTAGACCCGATCTGGGCTAGTGGGATCGCCTCTGTCCACAAAGGGGATTTACCGCCTCAACAAAGTGTTTGTGACATCAATCCATTATAGGGCATCAATAATGAAATGATGATAATTTATGATTGAGTGGTTGTACAAAAGAGGGGCCATTCTAGACATCTTTTTGGGAAAAAATTTAAAGAATTTATTGGCGGATTATAACAAAATAATTCTAAAAAATGTGAAGACTTTATTGAAGGATTATAATTGGAACATGTAACAAAAAACTACACTAGGAAATTATCTTAATGGGAAAAGGAAATGATAACAAATACTTCATGGTGGATATAGAGATGCCTATGGTTTTGAGAGGGAAAGAAACATTTTGTCCTTCCATTCCTTAGTATAGTGCTAAGCCCAATGAGCGTACTTGAAAATATGTATTTATGAATTCATGTATTGGAATGATGTTCTATGTATGTAGACCAATCCAAGGTGAAAAAAATGCCAAGGCGGGAAAAATTGCTAACAAATGGGTTGCTATTTGACAATTCTACAATCTTCAATTCCAACAAAAAACACGGTACAAAGGATTTCAAGAAAATGTTACAATTATTTCAATTTTATCATAATTCAAAACTAACGGCCTAGGTATTATATGGTTGTTTATAGACATTAAATGCATTTTCTTACAGTATTGATAGAAAAAAAAGTGAAAACGTATGTCACAAAATCAGTTAAAGATAGTTAAAGACAATAATTTTTTTTCCGAACATGTTTCAATGTGGTAAGACATTAGATGTTCATGGTTCTCAAAAGCCCTAATATTTTTGGGGGTTCTCCAACTCAATCCATGACCCCAAAAAATAAAAACCTGCTTGAACCATCAGAAAAGCACAATTTGTTTTTTCCAAATTCCAGCCCGTGGTTGGCGGAAAAGTGCATGTTTAATTGTGATCAAACTTGGAGATGTGGATCTTACAAAAGAGAGCTTAAAATCCCTTCAGCGACCATGATTCATCTACTTGGAAGAGACAAAAATTCCATTTCCATTTCCAAAAATTCACCCACCCACCCACTATAATATTTAGGACTATTGAGCACACATCAAGCCACTGATTTATTTGAAATAAAAACCATAAAATATACATTGATTTATCAATAAACCATGTATTTGTAAATCCTTACCCTTGCATAACATCAAACATTCTCTCGGAAGAAAAAATAAAAAGTACAAGAAACTGTGAAAAGTTTGATTCGACCTAATAAAACCTCATAGCCCAAGGAGAGCAATCCTACCCTTATTATAGTGGATAGATTTCCGTTGTCAAGTAGAAAAATAAGGTGAGTGTGTCGAGTAGAAAATAAGAAAACAAATTAAGATGTACTTCAACTCCAAATGAGACACATACAATTTGAACAAGGAAGAAGGGATCGAATCAACATGTGACCCAGGAAGCTCACATTATAACTCAAGTAATAATAGTCCAACACAATAATGAATTTCTTCAGGAATATTGCTACAGTGACCACAACACACAAAGCTCAAAATAATGTTTCTTTAATTACTATCATGTGGCTCAAAGAGTAATTTTTAGATGCCACATGTGGAGCCAACTTATGGATTGGAAAAGAAACTTATCACAACTAATTGACAATTAATAGAAACACATGTGTCAATTATAGTCTAGAGATAAGAAAAGTATGTAGAAAAATCTGCCAGCCTTTCTCCAGTAACCTATTATCACCTATGGTAATAGGTTAACAATTATGCAGCAAGACAATGGAAGTCAAGGATTCTTTCATAATAGTGCCCTGAGTCACTTTGAAAGAAATTGAAAGACTATAGCCCCTGCTACTACTTCTTATAAGATGATTTTAGTGCCTAGTCAAGAATTTTTTAGTAAATTGTCTTGGGGGATATATTTAAGGTTAAAAAAGTTATTGGAATAGGCCAAGAAAGGTATAAAATGAGATTGAATGAGTCTACAAGTTAATGGACTTGCATTTTAAATAGTGAGGCACATACGTGGAGATTGGGCTATCTAAATATAACAGTTGGTTCAACTAAGATCTAATCTTAGGGATTAATTTTAATTTTTTCCATGGATCTGTCTCTTGCAATTGAGAGCTATATTAGGCACACTTATCAATACTCTGCTATTAACTATACCACCACGCCTTACAACAGATTATATAGTTGTTTGAACTATAGTAAATATCTAAAAAATAATATAATGTTATAGTTCTATTCTTGCAAATATGAATGATTCTTGGAAAATATTATCATGTCGTAATGATTTTCTTCTTAAGGCTACTTTAGTTGCTCCATTAAATTTCTAGTTTTAGGAAAAATCTACATATTTATTGGTCAACTATGGTACATTCTCTCATCTAAGCATTATCAAACATTGTCTTGGAAGAAAAAATCAAAAGTACAAGAAAATGAGAAAACTCTGATTCGATCTAATAAAACCTCATAGTTTGCAGATATTTGATTATGAGAACAAAATCTGACCTCATTTTATTTATATCTAATAATTCTTGATAACACACATGTGTCTCATTGGTTGTAACTTAATGATAAACCTCTACTTGAAAAAATGAAAGGACTTCATCCCTTCCTCAAATCGTCAGCAATCGATGCCCCTTCATATTTGAGCCCTAAAAAAGTTGACTGACTGAATGCAATCATTTAGTAGTTTTGTATATAAGTGGATATTGATATTTTATTTTCTTCGTACTCCTTAATATTTTCATGTAGGATAGCTTGGACAACAAATTGCATTGGTGCATGCCAATTTATATTTGTTATCATTTAACCAAAAAGGCTGGGTGAGGAGGGTGCAACCTTTTGTCATTAATTTTTTCTCCATAAATAGGCGTAAATCTTTGTCTAAGTCAAATCAAGAAATAGTAAAACCTCATAACCATACTGAACTTGTAACTTTGCCTATAATCAACCTGAAAGAATCTAAGGCTTGTGTTTTTTTTATGCTACCAGGCCAATGCTAATCTGAGTTGGGGATTTTATTCTTTTGCCATTATATATACTCCTATCAGATTTTCCAAATAAAATAGGAGTTTCTCTTTTAAATTTCCAATTATGAAATCTACCAACTTTTCAACATTTTGTTGTTAAGCATATGACCATATTCCTATGACAGGACTTAAATGAACTCGTTGCAAAAACGCCTTTTATAAACAAATTTACTATTACACTATTTCTTATCAAGACTATTGACATAATCATTGACGTGTTTGCACCCATAGCAATTTAGTAGTACTAAACCTTTTCTTTGTGCCCAAAACAAATAAACTAGCAGCCAATTTCCTATCTTCAAATCTTTAAATGTTGCCCACAGTTGGAAACTTAATAAGCTAGTAAAAGAAGTATTATTTGTAGAGGCTCTGTGTTTGGATGCCACAAAAGAGATCCCTGTAAGCATAACCAACCGAAGAAAAGGAGACAAAATTGGCATTGTTGAAAAGGTAATAATTATCTTGTCTTCCTTTTCTATTTGTTTACCAATTTTTCTCATAGTGGATGTGAAAACAAAGGCTACCCAAAATAGCCCAACCGGTACAGGTGAAGGTTTATTTCATTTTGGTGAATTTTTGAATTGTTAACATCAAATTTTGTCTGATGTCCTATTCATTCACCTGAACCCTCTGGATTATACGATGACAAGGAAAAATCCTCTGGATTATGTGATGACAATAATTTTTTTCCATCTATGGATGCACCTTTTACCTAATGGCAGTGGGAAAGTACTAATGAAGCTTGCAACTGTCACGATATGAAATGTTATACAAGCTTGCGTGAAAATCAATGTTTATTATTATTATAAATTATTGTGTACACTTATTTTTTTAACTTGTGGTTAATGATGAAAATTGACATACTGAATAATGGCACACACATATTTCATTCTCCAACTTGGTTGGATCAATGGAGGATGTGAAACTTTTTGGACCCCCGATAGTTCACAAGACTTGCATTGGGGGCAGGGGAAGGTGAATGAGAAGATGCATTTGGGGCAAGGGACGGTGAAAGAGAAGAAGCGGTTGGAGCAAGGGAAGGCATCTCTAGACATGCCTTTTACCTAATGCCAGTGGGAAACTACTGATGAAGCTTGTAGTTGTCAAGGTTAAATCATTGTGTATTATGTAATGTCCTTAGAGTAATTTCTTTCCCTTAGGGTTATAATTGTTTGTGGTTTCAACATATGAAGATAACATCAGTAAACATTCATTTAACAAATATAATTGTAGATATTCTCAATGATATACAATATGTATCAACAGTCATAAATTCTTCCAAATTACTATAAATTAGGGTCAACTTTCCAATGATCAGCAAGGCACACAAGTAGAATAATTCCAACTGTAATAGTGATATCGAATAGTACTGAAACCAAATCATGAGTACTGACCACGAGAAATCTTCCATTAACTAAAAAATAATTGTTCTATTTAACCACTTATATTCATTCTTACTAAAGATTTTCGCGACGCTAAGAATTCTTTAGTTGGTCGAATGTCTACTAATATAAAAACAACAAAGGAGACATAAATGATATAACATGCTCACCAACCTGAAGAAGGATTTGACAAAGTGGCTCTGGTGTTGGACCTAGTTTTTGTGTGATATAATCTCCCTTTGCTTGAATGTCCTCAACCAACTTGAAAGTATCTTTAGTTGCTATTGCAAAGTGTCCAAACTTTGTGCCAATATCATAACTCTCGACTCCATAATTATATGTCAACTCCAAACAAAATGAGAGTCCTCATGTCCATATCCAAGGAAAGCATTTGAGTATTAATGTCTCTTTGTCTTAACAAATTCCTAAAAATCCCTCAGAGGGCTCTTACTAGTTATCAGGATGGAAAGACAATGATTAGGCTCACCTAACCTATCTATAGACGGTGGGAGAAATAGAGGCCAGTAAAAGAACTCCTTGTCATGGGTAGCGTCTAATACATGGATTCTCGATAAACCTATACAAAATATATAATCTGGTTGTTTAAACAAGTGAATGCAAACATTGACAGTTCAAACAAAAGTAGAATGCAGAGAAATTATTGAACTCTGAGAGGTATTTTGATTCTCAGCAGAGTCAAAAGAAGGCACCGACTTATCTTCGTTGGTCTCCATCTGCAGCTACGTGAATCTATCCAAGAAATTTTGAATTGGGTTGTCATGGTCATGATGTTAAAGACACTGATAAAAAGACGATGCCGAAGAAAGCACAAGGATAAAAACCTTTGAATAAGTAGCAACTGAAATGAGAAACACTGACCTAAACCTGATATATATCTAATCATGGTGCCCATATTTTTAGGAAATTGTTCATAGTGAGGCCATAGCAATAAATCCATTCAATAATGCATCATAAATCTTTGGACACTAACAATGAGCCACTTTTTAGGTAACAAATGTACAAATGTCACTGGCAGGTGAGCACACAACTTATACACAACCTATACAGAGATGTTATCGGCCTAATTACAATAGTTTCTTTCTTCTTATTTTTTTTCTTCGGTGACCTTGGGACATGGAATAAAAAATAATGCTGAACTTTAAACCTTACCCTTAGTCTTCGTATTATTAGTACATCATGGTTTGAAAAAGATAGTAAAAATCATTTGGTCTGTGTCTCTTTTCAGCACGTATATCATGAACTCAATGTATACTAGAGTATGCAATTCAAAATTGGGGTTCAATTGGTAGTTTGGAACAATCAATCAAAACGACATGAAATATGCACACCGAGCTTGACTTTGACCATTTTTATTTAAGGTCAACATTTTAAATTACGACAATGCACTTTGTATTGGCGATGGAGATAGTGGACTGCGACAGACGGATGATGGAGCAACCCACGACTAGTGGATGCATACTCTTCCACGGTGGTGGCGGCGGCTGCAGGCCGATTTTTTCTTCCCTGCTTATATATATATATATATATATATATATATATATATAAAAGCAACGACTTTATTTAGTATATGAATAAAGTTAAATAGTTAATTTTGTTTTAAGATTTTGAGAATATTTTAAAATTTGTAATTTAAAATATTTTATAGATCTAATATATTTGAAAAAAATAATAATTTATATTTTTCTCTATTATTTATTAAATTTTGAAAATATTCTAAAATTTATAATAAAAAATTAATTAATTTTTTTTTTTTTTTAATTTTTTAAAATTTGTACACCAACCATATAAATCCTATTTTTAATGGGACATTCATTTTTGATATACAGGTACCTCTTTCTGAATTAGAAGACATTCTCATAACCCATCCATCTATCGCAGATGCAACAGTTGTACCGTGAGTCTCTGATCTGATTAATGAATCTTATAGATTTTAATTCCAACTAAACCTTTTGCAAACAATGTAACCCTTTTTTAACTTTGTGGGCAGACAAAAGGATGAAGCAGCAGGGGAGGTTCCAGTAGCCTTTGTGGTGAGATCAAATGGATTTTATCTCAAAGAAGATGAAATCAAACCATTTGTGGCTAACCAGGTAAATTGTTTTTTTATTAAAACAAAATTAAGTTATTGGAAGTGGAAATTGAACACTTTTAGATATTTAATTGTTGATTTCCATGTAGCATAAAATTCAAATTCAAATTCCTAAAGAATCTCAGACAAAATTAACCCTTTTTATTTTGATGGCAAATTTTATATTTTTATTAAAATAAACTAATTTATTGGAAATGAAAATTAGTTATTTTTATCTTATTTTAAATTATTCCAGAATATCTAGATTTCATATTCTCAACAATTCTAGAAATATATTTTTATTTTGAATTCTAAATTATTCAAAAAAAAACAAAAACAAAAGATTAAATCAACCATTTGACGTATCCATCAAATTTCCAAAATATTCTAAAATCTTCAATCAAATGTTATCTAATTAAATGAAATTAATTTTCTAATTTTGGACAAGTGGTGTTCTACAAGAAGTTGCACAAGGTGTATTTCATCCACGTAATTCCCAAGTCTCCTGCTGGAAAAATGTTGCGAAAGGATTTGAGGGCCAAGCTCTCCTCCCTCACCGTTGAAATCAAAGCATGACATTTTTTTCTAATAATTTTTTATCACTTCAAGAAGGATTTGTGGGCATGCGACAGAAGCCACTGGATGCCATGATCAAGCCACAACTATGTGTGAAAATAGCATTGGATGTTATAATAAAGTTATAATTTTTGTCGATTGCTATTTTTCTAATGAAAATAAGCTGTATGGTTTATTATTATTCATTAATATATATTGATTCATTATTATTTAAGAAAAAATATCCTAAATAAATTGACTAGTTTGGGTATATGGGTCTTGGATAAACACTGCGTTGTTAAGGAATTCCATGATGTGAAATCACCAGTTCAATTTCTCGACATGATGATGAAGATGTAGTCCTATCCAACTTACAAAAACAAATCACTAGTTTGTCATTTATAAAGGTGAAGAATTTCATTCTTATCATAAGTCTTTAAACTTTAGATCATTACCATATTTTTGTGCCTCTAATGAAAATGAGTAATTAGATAATGCAATGAGTGTTAAGTAAGTATCACCCGATGTAATGAGTGCTAAGTAGACTATTCAAAAATCATGAGAAATTAGTCAGTTACCACTAGGTCTCATGGAAATGGTCATATATGAATAACTTACTTAACTTTAATCTTGTATATATACTAATGATATTTAACCTTAATTTTATATATATCATCAAATAATATCCCATATAGTTTTAAAATAATTTGATCATAAACTAAATGTAACACCCCCAAACATTCACTAAATTTTAAATTTACTATGGTTGTTGATCAGTTACTTAATCTTGAACTTTGGTTAGTAAACTTGAAGCTAGTTGTGAGTTAAAAGAATTATAAATATTTTAAATCATATTCGTCAAGTTACCTAACTACCAAACAGTTAGTCGGTTATGGTTCTTGGCTTTCTTTCCCTGGAGATAAAAGGAATCTCAGGGAGGAGGAAAGGGGTTCTGACCTCTGGAGAAAGCAAGGACGAATGGAAGAAACCATGAAGCAAGTAATGCAATCAGAAGATTGCATGAAGGAATATTATTGAGCTGGGTGTAAAAACCAGTGGAATACCTTCAAGTAGGCTTGAGACTGAACCTAGTACTAGTTTTGAGGTCTTAAGTAACTTAAGTTGGTAGACTGCAACCACAAACTATGTTGGTAGTAGGAAGCTCAGGGGGGGATTCATACATGATATCCGATCTCGTGGAAGTGTGGAGAGCTCTTCTAGTTGATTTTTCTAATTAGTGTCGAATTTAACATATGAGTAGTTAAACTCTGCTACATTATATTTGATAAAGATATAGAATTATTAGAATAAATGTATGTGTTTTCCTGAGTAATGGAATGAAGTAATGTGTTATAGGTTATGATTATCTATGTGCATGATTCCTAATCAAGTAGTGTGCTACATGTTATGGTTATATGTATGCATGATTCTTAATGAACTAGTGTACTACAAGATATCTTTGTGGGTGATATTCGTAATGAAGCAGTGTGCTAGTGCTTACCTGTGTATTATTTGAATGTAATCGTGTGATTACAGAATATCTATGCGGATGATACTCTTAATGAAGAAGTGTGTTCCTGCTCATTTGTGTAATTATTTTGATGAAATAGAGTGCTATTTATTACTGGTGTTTTCTTCGAATGACAAATATGAGATACAAGAAAGGGGAAAGCAGAGTGCTACCAATAATTATAACATTTCATAGAATAATCAGAAAAGAACTGTGAACTGTATAAACACGGGAATCATAATTAGAAATTTAGTAAATATAAATAAATATTCACGGTGTTATAAGATGGTCATAAAATATTAACATATTTAGTAATATACAATAAAGTGGATTAAATCCCATTATTCTAATAGACAATGTTTTTTGATGAGAAAGCATTTGTGAGCAGAGGCACCTGGAGGTGGCCAAGATCAACAACGCTAGTTAGTTCCACCCAAAAGAGTACACCAGGCCAAATCATCCAGTATTTGCAAGAATATAAACCCCGAGGAAGGAAGAAATATTAAATTGAGGATGTAGGTTTTAACCATGTACAAAATTATCTGCAAATGAATTCTTAAAAAAAATAAAAATAATAGCGAGAGCGTAAAACATAAAATAGAGATACACAGAGATTTTTCCATGGATCCCAAACCGGGACAACCATCTTGATTTTTCATTATATTACTTTTAGTGTTACAACACATATATATACATTCCAAAGAATTCATAAACCCCAATCCATTAACCCTGGATTAGAACATAATTATAGTTCCCTTGACCAGATCTACAAAATACCAGGAGCAGAAAACCATCATGCCCAAAACCATGTGCAAACCCATGCACAAACCATATGCAAGTCTGCCACCTAATATAGGGCCCAAAATCATTTTCCCGGGGTGCTTCCTTGGACCCTGTGCAAGGGGGCTAACGCCCCCTTCCTGCGCCAAGTGCTACAGCCCCCTGATTCGCACCTAGTTCTAATCGTGGAAAGAATATACCACACACCCAACATTATCCCACTTTTTGTTTTCTTTCCATAGAAGAGCTCAGTCATTGGTCCAGCCCTGCAACGACCATTATTTCTCTACACCAAGATAACTTCTTAGTGCTCACAGACTTCGTCAATACATCTTCAACATTCTTTAAAGTGTCTACTTTTACCAGCAACATCTTTTTATCCTCAACCATGTCTTTCACAAAGTGATACTGAAAATCAATGTGATTTGTCTTTGAATGATAAGCAGGGTTCTTAGCCAAGAAAATTTCACTTTGGCTATCACAATCTATCCTTATAGCTTGTAGCACTAACCTCATGCTTGAACACAATCTCTGCAACCAAACTACTTACTTGCTTGCATGAGTGGTTGCCATGTATTTTGCCTGTGTAGTTGAAAGAGCCACTACATACTGTCTTTTACTCATCCAAATGAGTGCACCTCCAAATAAACTAAACGTGTACCCACTTGTAGATATTCTTTGGTCTAGATATTTAGCCCATTCTGCATCAAAAAAGCCACAGATGCCTAAAACTATGTCCAATCCTTGTCTTCCTTGGTAGCACAGTCCATAATCACTAGTGCCACGCAAATATCTGAAAACCTGCTTCACTGTTGTCCAATGTTCCTTCCCTAGTTTTAACATAAACCTGCTCAATACTCCCATTGCATGTGCAATGTTTGGTCTAGTATGGACTATCGCATACATCAAGCTACTCACTGCACTTGCATATGGAACACGGGACATATCCTCCTCTTCTTCTCGTGTCTTGGGACATTGTTCAACAAATAGCTTTACAGCTACAGGAATAAGAACTTTCACCAGTTTACTATCCTGCATATTGAACCTCTGCAATATTGTCTTGACATACTTCCTCTGGTTTAACAATAGCTTCCTCTTTGCCCAGTCTCTCTTAATTTCCATGCCCAAAATATAGTTTGTAGCACCAAGATCCTTCAATTCAAATTTGGAGAACAATTGGGTCTTCAAATCCTCGATAATTTCTTTGTCATTTCCAAAAAACAACATATAATCCATATACAAGAAAAAATAAATAACACTTTCACCAATTAAATTAAAATACACACAGTGATCCTCTTTGCTTCTGGTGAAGCCAAGTCTCTGTATATAGGTATCCATTAGGGAAAATTTGAGGTCTAAAATGGGCCTCCTGAGAAAAATGTACAACAAAAGTAAACTATATAAGAACAAATAGGATTCAAGATGATGATGTCAACCATGGGGGATGATTCACCATTTTTGGAGTAAAAAAGTAAAAAGATTAAAAAACAATAAAATAATAAAAATACTTTTTCAACTCGTATTTTTAACATATCTCCCTAAGGTTTTACTCAAATTTCAAGCAGGAATACTCATTGGATGCAAAATTTAATTCCTCATCCAAGGAGTACCCATGTTGCATAATTTTGATGGACCCTGCTACATGAAAAACGTGATTTCAATCACATTTTTCATGTATATCTTATTTTTCATGTAACAAATACCATCAAAAGTATGTAACATGGGTACTACATGGATGGGGAATCAAATTTTTCATCCAATGAGTGTTTGTGCGTGAAATTTGCATAAACCCATCGGAAGATAAGTTGAAAATACGAGTTGAAAAGTAGTTTTTTTATTTTTTCCCTCTAAAATTTGATGATGTAATCTATTCTTATTTTATTATTTTCACTGTTATTTTATAATTTCATTAGGAGGTCCATTTTAGACTTCAAAATTCCCCTAATAAAATTTTTAATACCACATCCTTGGTGATTGTTATAACCCATACATAGATGTTTTTAACCTACATACCAGTTCTTTCTTACCCTTCACCATCAATCCTTCAGGTTGCTTCATGTAGATCTCCTCTTCGAGATCCCCTGAAGAAATTTTATCTTCACATCCATCTGTTCTACCTCAAAATCAAATGAAACAACAACAGATAAAAGTAATCGTATTGAAGTAACCTTGGCAACAGGAGAAAAAATATCACCAAAATCAATTCCCGATACTTGGGAATAACCTTTTGCTACCAATCAATCTTTGTATTTCTCCACCTTGCCTTCTGCATTCATCTTCTTCTTAAACACCCATTTTATCCCATTGTGCTTCCTTCCATCCGGAAACTCCACCAGATCCCATGCCTTATTTTTGTGCAAGGATTCCATTTCATCAACATGGCCTCCTTACAGAGTTTTACATCCTCTGAATCCACTGCCTTCCTGACTGGGATCATCATCAATGATAGTTAAAGAAAATTTTGAACAGAAAGAAGATGGAGTATACCTTGCTGGTTGCCTTCTTTCTCGAACTAATCTTCTTACAGCTGCAGTTTGTGGCCCTTCCTCTTCTGAATCTTATTCTGTTGCAGAGTTTGATTCTTCCTCCTTTAGCTCAAACTCTATATTCTCAGGTTCATTTGGTAGGACTTTATGTTTAACCACATATTTCACTGCTCTAAACACTGCATTTCGGTTGTACACTACCCTCCTTGTTTCTGAATTACGAATATTGTAACCTTTTAAACCATCCTTATACCCAATAAAGATGCACCTTTCATATTTATTATCCAACTTGGTCCTTTTATCCATTGGAACATGTACATATGCATCACATCCAGATACCCTCAGATGTGAAAGAGAGGGTTTCTTACCAGTCCATACCTCATGTGGAGTCTTATCCTCCAACGATGATGAAGGTGATCTATTAACTAGGTAACATGCAGTCTCTATTGTATCTTCCCAGAATTCTTGTCCTAACCCGGTACCACTAAGCATGCTTCTTGCCTTTTCCATTAGCGTTATGTTCATTCTTTTTGCAACTCTTTTTTGATGAGGTGTGTATGGAGTAGTGTTTCGTCGTGCTATACCACACTTCTTATAGAACTCTTCAAATTCCTTCTTTCAGAACTCTCCACCATTATTTGTCCTTAGCACCTTTATCTTCTTTTCTTTATAGTTTTCCACTAGAGCCTTAAATTATTTAAATATGTCAAAGACTTCAAATTTCTTCCTAAAGAAATATATCCATGTATTCCTTGAGAATCCATCTATAAATGAAAAATAGTACACAGACTTACCCAGTGATGGAACCGACACAGGTCCAAACACATCACTATGCAAAAGCTCTAATATCTTGTTCACCTTCTTAGAACAAGAAGGAAAACTCACTTGATTCTGCTTCCCATATACACAATGTTCATAGAAATAGAAATACATAGAGTAATTAGACATACCTTCTACCATACCATTACCATGCAGTATCTGAAGGCCCTTCTCTCCAATATGTCCAAGCCTTTGATGCCATAGCATGGTCTTTTCTCCAGAGATCGCTAGGCTTTCTGCTCCACTTTCAGGAACCATAGAACCATTGCACCCATCAATAACAGTGCTACCGAGAAGCTTGTATAGAGTTACAATCCAAACTCCCTGCATTAATACCGATGCTCCCTAAATCATCTTACAAGTATCTTTCTAGAACTTTGTTTTTAGAACTGAATCATTCATCTTCCTTACAAAACTCAAATTTATAGTCAATGCAGGAATATGTAGAACACCAGGAAGTGTTCTCATCCTTCCACCTTGCAAATTTAGCTTGAATTTTCCACGTCCGATGATTATAGCCTTCTTATCATCCCCTAAGAAGAAATCCCCACCATCATACCTCTCATACTCGCAGAACCACTCCCCATGGGTAGTGAAGTGAAAGGATGCACCTGAGTCAATCAACCATGCCTCATAATCTACATGTGTATTTGAAGATGAAGCCAAATACACATCCCCACCTTCATCTAAGATGGTTTTCACCTCTATAGAAGGAGCATCATCAGTTCCCTTTCCTTTCTTAGGAACTTTAGATCTACTGTCCTTTTTGAAGTGCCCTTCCTTTCCGCATTTCCAACACACCTTTATAGGATTTCTTGGAGATTTATATCTCCCACTCGAAAACTTATTTTTGTTTCTGTTCTGGGACCTTCCTCATACAGATAAGGCATCTCCATTCTAGCCCTCCATATTTTTTCGTCTCATTTCCTCCGACAGCAAGGCTGAGACAATTTCATTAAAATTCAATGTAGTTATATTGCTACCTATTGCAATAACCAGACTATCCCACGAATTTGGTAGAGAAAACAACAAACTGTTGCACTTATCTTCGTTTGAGATTTTATTATCAACAAATGAAAATTGACTTACCATGCTATTGAAGGCATTCGTAGGCTCTATCACTGAGTCTCCATCCTTCATGCTCAAGTTATACAACTTTTCTCGCAAGAAAAAATTATTCACTAGAGACTTAGATTGGTACAAAATTCCTAACTTGACCCACAAAGTATTCATCATAGCTTCCCTAGATACATTCAGAAATACTGAATCTGAGTTACATAACTATATTGTGCTCTTTTCCTTTCGATCCAACTTCGCCCAACTTTCATCTGACATTGACGTTGGTTTAGTACCTAGATCTACCGCGACCCACTGATCTTTATCCACCAACAGATCCTCCATCTTGAGCTTCCACAACTCAAAACTCTGACCATTAAATTTCTTGATCTCTATATTTCCATTGCTCGTCATATTCTTTCACAACAAGAATCGATCCCACATATCTCCCACTAAACAGGGTCTACCACAGGCCCGAGAAAAAAAACCCCTCAACAACAAAGGCGTCCCATTGAAGTCGAAACAACTCTCATTCCAAATGTGGGTTTTAACCTGCTATATAAATTATCTACAAACAAATTCTTAAAAAATAGAAAATAAACAATAGAGAGAAAATAAAACATAAATAAGATATACACATATATTTTCCCCTAGATCCCAAATCGGGACTGCCAACTTGATTTTTCATTATGTTCCTTTTAGTTTTACAACACACACCCCCTGCATGGGGTCTACCGCCCCTCACTTCATGCCTAGTTCTAATCGTGGAAAGAATATAACACACACCCAACTGAAGAAGAACATATAAATTTCCAAGCATGAGAATTAGAAAACCTCATTTAATAGTTAGTTAAAGAATAAATCTACTATAATTAACAAGAGTGAAAATTTACTAATTAAATAATTGTTGAGTATGGAAGGTAATAAATTATAAAACTCGGTAAGATTTAAGCAAGTGCACTCAAAAAATTCATTAAACAGAAACATCAAAACTAAAGTTTGGGATAGAAATAGAAACTAAATTCTCAATAACATATTTCATTAGCCTCGGATAAAATACAATAATTGAATCTATCCACTTAAAAGAGGAATACATGTTAACCAACGTACTCAAAATAGACATGAAGTATAATAACAATATATTAGTTGTAACATGATACATATCCATATATTTATTAAACCGAGTGTAAAACTATTTTACAGTCGTAGTTCTTCACTTGGAAAAATACCAACAATTAGCTTAAATGGGCATAACTAATATGTTTGTAAACTCTTTTATATAAAACCAGTATCTTGATGGGTTTTGTGAGAAACCATCAACAACCCTAGCAATCTTCATAATAAATGGCCAGAAATCCTAATTCAATGGCATACCTTTTGGTAAAGGGCACAATAAAATTATGGGCGAAACAATGGTCTTGATAAATACCTAGAAAATAAGCTATAGTGAGCCTGCAACGAATTGAACCCAAGACCGCACAGACCCCTGCATGGTAGTTGAGAAACAAATTCCATGAGCCATGTGGTAATAAATAGTAAACATGTAATAGGAAAACAATGAACATACTAAACATTGCGTTGAGATTTCCTTGTAAAAGCTTGTTGAGGCCAAAAAGAAGTAACCAATCAAATGAAAGAAGAAAACCTCTTAGGGTTTCGAGAATCCGACGTTTTGAAATAGCAGTAAACCATGACAGAAATTGGCACGAAGCTCCAAAATAAACCCCTCCACATTTATCCCAGCAATCAACTAAATGTATTAGCAAGAGCGAGTCAAGGATGCAATTGCAAGAGATAACTCAACATTCCAATAACCTTGGGGGAGTAGTGTTTCATACCTACCAAGGGTGAAGGAACCATTGGGCTCATGCCTGTGATGAAGTTGCAACATCTATGGCGAACCCTTGCGTTGCACAAAGCAGCTCCGGAGGTAGAAGAACGATGGAATGACGGTTGCGGAGAGGGTTTGGGTGGGGTATAGCCCTAACTGCCTCCCTAGTAACCCCAACCGTTTGATTGAACTTTTGATCAACTTTGCAGATATGCCCATGTTTGGGTTGAATCACGTGCCACCTGGTCATCGGGAAACATCAGATGGGGTGGCATCCAAAGAACGTGAATAACATTAAAAAAATTTAAGGGAAAAGTATATGGATTTAATTCACATGGGAACGGATTGAACGAGCACCGAGTACCATATGACAGATATCACCGATTATCCGGACGATATACCATCACAAATTATGATGCAACCTACAATAATATTACGAATTTTTCAGCCAATAAAAACATAAATAAATATTAATAAAATTTTTTGAAAAAAATAAAAATATATTTAGGCCGATAGGCCTTCTCTTTTGAAAGAGATGCAGTTTTGGATCGTCAACATATTCATTCTGTTATTGACACTTGTTCTTCGACTGATCTCCGATCTGTAACAAACTTCCACTGGCCGTCTCCACTCTGTAACAAACCTCGACCGACCGTCTCCGCATGATGTGCCTGCACCCAAGGCTTGCGGCCCGGGTGGATGCTCTCACTCACAAACACACTACCATTGCATTCTGTTACACCATAAGCCCCTCGGATCTTGGCTCACGGTTCCCCAAGGTTGAGTCGCTGAAATTGAAGGGAAAGCCCAGGGCTACCCTATTTAATTTGATTCCGCAGGACTGGGGCGGATACGCGGAGCCGTGGATTAATGAGATTTCCCAGACATTGCTCTGCTTAAAGGCTCTTCCTTTGCGCAGAATGATCGTTACGGATGAGGATCTCAGGTTTCTGGCTCGCCCCCGCGGCCACATTTTGCAGGTTCTTAAGCTGGAGAAGTGCTCGGGGTTTTGGAGTCTCGGGCTTCTCGAAGTCGCACGGTCCTGCAGGTAATTTGCACATTCTTTTAAAAGAAAAAGATCCAGATAATCTATCTTCAGACCAAAAGTTAGATTTTGTGAATTATTCAACATAATTTCACAGCAGGTAGTCTTTTGGCTAAAAATTATGCGCCCGTTTCGATTTATGACGCCCCCGTTAGTATTCACAATTAAATCTCCAAGTGCTCTTTGCCATATTTACAAAAAAATCGTTCCTTTTAATGCGAATGCCGGGATTCTTTGAAACTCTGTGCAAAAGTCCAGAGTTAATTATCTTAAATAAAGGGAAAAAGAAAACCTTTATTTTTATTGTTATTCACAAATGTTATGTTACTCTACATCATTTAGATAAAAGGCTTTTTCATTAATCACATCATTAGTATTTATTTGACTTTTTGAACCATCTAATGTTGTTCATAGTGAGGATTAATCTACATGATTATTATTATTCAAGAAAATACAAATCACTTGAAATATGTATTTGTCAAATTATTATATTTTTATATCAATAATAAAAAAAATATCATAATTTAATCAATTAATGGTGTTACAATTGTTATTCACAAATGTTATGTAACTTTACATCATTATTATTATTCAAGAAAAAGTATATCACTTGGAATGTATTTGTCAAATTATTTTCTTTTTATATAAATAATTTAAAAATATTATAATAATAATGTGACGATTGTTATTTATGGCAAATGTTATGTAACTCTATATGATTTTGATAAATATTTTTTCCAATTAATCACATCATTAATTAAAAGATAAAATCCGCAGAAGAAACACCATTAAAAGAATCTTCTCAGGGAGGAATCGGTAGAAGAGCATTCCTAATCTTGTAGGAATGTTAAATAAAGAGGACACATTTATGGAGCAAATAGTTGCCATGGGCACATCGGAGGAGGAGATACTGCAGGCCTGCATTGTGAACCAACTCCTCTATTCGCTTTCAGCCGAGAATCCTATGAGAAGGATCAGCCAGGGAGATACTACGCTATTTATCCTAAATTATTGATGCGGAGTGAGGACATGTTATACACATTAACAATAAAATAAAATAAAAATTGTACCTTAACCGGTATACACATTAACACTGAAATGCAATGGATGACTTCCTTAGATGTTAGAATAACTTAGAAGTGATATAAAGAAAGTGTAATTATTTTTTAATTTATATTTGTGAAATTATTATTTTTTATATAAATAATAAAAAAAATATCATAATTTAATCAATTAATTAACAATGAAATGCAATGGAGGACTTTCTTCTCTTGCAATATAAGTACTAGAGAAAAATATTTTGTAATGTGCAATTTATCAAATTATTGATTTTTTTTGGAAATAGGATTAATCCTTAGTTTTATCAGGGTTAGAACTTAGAAGTGATATAAAGAAAATTACTTTCTAATCCCGTGTTACATATCAGAATTTAATGAATTAATGGTGTTACATTATTATTCACAAATGTTATGTAACTCTACATTATTTTCTTTTTATGTAAATAATAAAAAAATATCATAATTTAATCAATTAATGGCGTTACGATTGTTATTATTGTTATTCACAAATATTATGTAATTTTACATCATTATTATTATTCAAGAAAATAAAAAGCACTTGGAATCTGTATTTGTCAAATTATTTTATTTTTATATAAATAATAATAAAATATCATAATTCAATCAATTAATGGCTTTACAATTGTTATTTATTTTTATTCACAAATGTTATGTAACTCTACATCATTATTATTATTCAAGAAAATACAAATCACTTAGAATCTATATTTGTCAAATTATTTTATTTTTATATAAATAATAAAAAAATATCATAATTTAATCAATTAATGGTGTTACAATTGTTATTTATTGCTATTCACAAATTTTATATAACTCTACATCATTATTATTATTGAAGAGAATACAAATCGCTTGGAATCTTGTAACGTCTAACCATAAACTTTAAATAATTACAAAAAAAAAATACTCTCTCTCTCTCTCTATATATATATATATATATACACTGACTTACTTTTTCACATTGTAAAACTATCTAACATACCTTTCTACATGTCTATTTACATTACCTTGGATACAATGGGATTTGACCCCCTTATAACATTTCACACACACATCATTCCTTAATCAATGTTATTCTACTGATAACATGGTCTTTTGATGACATGGTGTTTTCAGTCTTTCTTTCATTACTCATTTAATTGATCATTTAACTTCGGTTGATTTGTTTTACATAATTGATACAAAGGCCTACCCACTGGCCACACAACAGATTTGGAATTAAACATTGTTTGTATTGATTTTTAATGTTTGAGATTTGGTTTTTTATTCCCACTGCATCTTTGGCGTACACAATTCATTTGTGGATCTGAAAAGTCGTGCTTCACTTTTCCCTTGCATCTTAAGTTAATTGACGGTGGTAATAGGCCCAGGGGTGGTTAGGGTGTAGCCCTACCCCCCCAAACCATAACGGTCTCCATTCCGCCTCTTGTGACCATCAGCTCTGCACTCTCCTTTGATTCTCCGTTCGACTCTCTGTTGCTGCGAGTAATGAAACCTTCTTTCTCTCCACTAGCCGCCACTCATGGAATTCCTCATACTGCTCGATTTTGTATTGTTCTGTCACAGCTTTTTCCAGAACACTGTGTGTTTAACCTTGGAAATGTAGCTACGGTGGCTTGTCTGGTACTAGTATAACACTCCTACTCCCTTCCCGCGTGGTCACTCCCACATTGCGGTCTCGCATGCTCAAGATGGAGCTCTTCGACATCCTCTCCATTTGACCGGCATAGGTATTGGCTGAGGTTAAATGGTCTCAGATTTGGTATATATGTTTTTGTTTATTTATTTTCTACGATTTTCTTATTAGTTCCTCTTTCTTGCAGGTCATCGATTTTCGAATATGCATTTGCTATGAGGTAAGTCTGGACCCCCTTCTCTGCTTTAACTTAGAAGGTTTAATAATATTTAAATTCGGATATACTGAGAGGATTTCCTTGTGTAATGTTACTCTATGGTTGTGCAGGTAATATACAACCAACCCTTCCTTCTACGATGAGGTAGCTCGGCATCCTTCGGCTTAATCGTTTTCTCTTGCATGTCCAGGTACTTGGTCACTTCTTATGTCTCTGTCGAGATTATCCAGCCCTGTTTATTTCTGGAAATAATTTTAAGAGGAAGCTGATATAGTTTATTTTGTTGTGTTGAGTTTATTTTAAGAACTGAATATGGTTACTAGCCCACTGTGCTTTCTGTAGATGACATATTTTCAACAGTTTTTCAAGACTTCTAGTTAAGTAGAACTGATAAATGATAGTTTACAGTCGACATGATATTCCTATTTGGGGTTTATGAGCATATTGACATGTTTGGTTCAGCCTTTGTAATGATAAAACTGTAATTGCTCAAGTAAGGAAAGCATGCATTAAACCCTTGTTTCCAGTTTATGATAAATGATGATTTGTATTAATTTTCCAGGTTTGTGCCTCGACGACCTCCTCAATATGAATTGGAGTTTCTCCTTACTACTTTTTACTCGATATTCAGTTCATTTTCATGGCTATTTTCAATACAAAGTTACAGTTTTCTTTTCCAAATTAATGGATGTTATTTCTAGAAATGGTAGATAGGGTTATAACCTTTCGAAAACTATCTTTGTATGCTGTTTATATCTGGTAATTATATTTGTGAATTTAACAAAGAGAAAATCCAGTTTTCAGGATATGTTTATGAATATTTTCACAGTTAACCGTATTATTGTTTTTAGCCAAATTGTTTCTTCAAGAATAATTTCTCTATAGCCATCTTCTTGCAACACAGGTTATGTTATAAGTATTATATTTGTTCTGGTCACTTGTTGTAGTTATATTGTTACTCTGAGTTTACAGTTCAGTTTATTTATTATATTCAACAACAATTTCTCTTTCTTTCTCTTTTAATAATACAGGTGTCTAGACCATGTGATATGAAAGAGGGGTGTCACCAAGACCTAAGTCTGTGTATCATCAGTCTTTCTTGATTTACAGACTGTCCTATTCGAATTTCACGTTCTAGATGGGACTAATTGTTCCTTTATATATGTATTTGGTTTTCTTACATAGTTGTTAAACTATATAACCCCAAACAACTCAAACTCTACCATTTAAACCTTTCTTGGTAAATTAAGGGCACAATTTTCTCTGCCTGTTTTACTCTAATCTAGAGTCATGAGGGTTTACAGTTTAACAGAGTTTTTAAATAATACATAATTAGCAGGAAATTTACTGAACATTAATACAACACTGTATTTTGTTGTTATTCCTGAAATATTCACACATAGTAATCTTTCCATAAGCAAGTATTCATACACAGTAATATTTCTAGAAGCAAGGTAATTATAAGAAAAATAAGGAAACTTATTCTATTCCTACTTAAATTCACGATACCTTTTTAATCAAGTAGAACTAATGGTTTCCTCCCAACCATGAGAGAGGCTACTACGTCCTCTACTCCCCCCGTACTCCTTGTCAGAGTAGAATTTTTTGTGATAGCTTAGAAGTTTTTTCTCTAGAGAGAGACCTCAAGACTGTCGTCTAGTGTCTACTCCCATCTTCAGGTTTTTATTCGAGTTCCACTAGCTCCAACCAGCGCTGGATACTCCCACCTTTCAACTAATCTTGCTGTTTTTTTTACCTCTAGCACAAAACCACTTTTCCTCATCAAGGTTTTTTTTTTATTCCCAAAGGAAAGGTAACTATCAGGTAACTAATTTCTGATCTAACCACTCTGGTACCTTGGACACTTAACCATCAGTTATGGAAACCACTCAATAATTAATCTTTATTAAAATAAGAATTAAAATTTTGTTCAAAATTTGCTTAATATACTCATTAAGCCAGTTTAACTTAAAAAATTTAAACGTATCAATTAAAATAACATGACACTCAAATTGAGATGTTACATCTTCCCTTACTCAAGGAAAACACCGTCCTCGATGTTTTTACTTCATTTCATGGAATAATTTTGGACAAGCCTCTCGAATGAACCTTTCATCTTCCTAAGTGGCCTCCTCCAGGCCAAAGTGCTTCCACTACACTTTAACCTGGGTGATGGCTTGCCTCCGGGGTATTATTTCTCTCTGATCAAGAATACGTTGAGGTGGTACCAAAAATTCGTCGTCCGGTTCAACCTGCAACCAGTAAAGATTTAATTTAGTCAAAGCGCTAATTATCTTCATTGGACTCTTAGATTTTAATTAAATTCTACCTGAATTATTTGCAAATGTATTATGTGCTTTGGATCATTACATATATTTTCAATAAGGACGCATGAAACACATTTTGTACCAGAATATGTCTTGGTAACGCTAACCGATAGGCCACTAGTCCCACTCTTTCCAAAATTTGGAAGGGTCCACAGAACCAAGGGGAAAATTTGGCACAATTATTCCACCTTAAGGTGCTCTTCTTGGGTCTAATTCATGTAAACATGATCACCTACTTCAAATTCCTGGTAGATCCTCTTCCAATCTGCATACACTTTCTGCCGATCTTGGGAAACTTTCAGATTTTGTCTAATTTTCCTCACTTCTAGTTCCATCTCGGCCAACATTTCAAGCCCAAGCATTAGCTTGGTTTCTGGACTACTCCAGTTAATGGGTGTTCGACATTTCGTACCATATAATTCTTCAAAAGGAATTATTCGAAGGGATTCTTGGTATCCATTATTATAAGCGAATTCCACTAGGTGTAAGTAATCCTCCCACTTAGTAGGTTGCTACATTACATACATTCACAACATGTCCTCCAAAATCTGATTTACTATTTCCATCTGACCATTTTTTTGGGGATGGTATGTTGTACTGAATTGAATTTGCATGCCTAAACCAGTGAACAGGGCCTTCCAAAAAGAGGAATTAAATTTTACATCTCTATCTGAGATGACTATCTTTGGTATGTCGTGCAATCTAAACACTTCTCTCATAAATATATCAACAATCTGTACAGTTTTAAAATTTGACTACACTAGAATAAAGTTAGTTGCTTTGCTCAATCGATCGACTACCACCATTATTGAGTCATTGTGTCGCTTTGTTTTTAGTAATTATGTGATAAATTCTAATGATATAACCTCCCACTTACATTCCAGCACCGAAATGGGTTGCAACAACCCTACTGGGTGTTGATGCTCCACCTTGACCTGCTGGCATTCCAAACATTTAGTCAAATACTCAGTAGTATTTATACGCATTCTTGGCCAAAAGTTGTCTTTTATAATTGTTGTTAACATATTTTGGTAACCAGGGTGTCCAGAATAAGCACTTCGATGATATTCATTTAAGATCATTTCTTTTAGACTCATTCGATTAGGAATGTAAATTTTCCCTCGAAATTTCCATAACTGTTCAGCGTTGATCTTGTATTATGTTTGCTTCCCTTGCTCTTCTTCTTGTTGTGTTTGCTGCCAGAAAAACCAATATTCTAGATCCTTTTCTGTAGCCTTCTTCACTTGTTCTCAGAACTTAAATTATGCCTAGTTAAAGTAGAGTTCATACACATAGTGTAATTTTCTGCTTAAATCATCAACACCACGGTTTTATTTTCCCTTAAAATGATGAATTTCAAAATCAAATTCGCTTAAGAAATTGTTCTGTTATAGGTAAATTTTGGCATCATCCCCCAATACCAATGAATAGGGTTTATCATCCCCTTATATTTCAGTTGCTATATTCCCTAAGTGAAGACATTTCATTCATGGCTTCAGCTGTGAGATTTCCAAGGTTTGAAGTATATATTATATAACCCAATGACTCACCAACACTCATCTGCAAGGGACTAACTGTGTTTCAGTGCCAATTCCTCCATGCAAAGGTGCACTGCAGTGCACTTCCCAACACTCAAGGGTGTGTTGGTCACCTGGGAGCAGAATTGTCATTGTTCTGGGAATATCCACATGGAAAATGCATTCTAGAAGAGTCCATAAGTGTCATACTTCGAATCCAAGTGTCCATTTAACACCTTTGAACTTGGAAACATGTATTGCCTATTATTAGAAAGCCATTCATTGAGAAACTACCATCTGTTTCCCTATAAATTGAGCACTCATCTAAGTTCTAGGGAGGAAGAATTTTTTGCAAAGTTATGCTGTTGGATTCTCATTTGATAAGAGAGTGGAAGTACTGATATGATGCTGAGATGGTGTTGGATGTGATGAGTCTGGAATGAATTTGGAGCAGGTTGACAACAAATCGATCCATTGGTTGTAATTTTCTCCTCCTACTCTTTAATAAAGATATATGTTCATTTTCCCATGCATATGTCAATATCTTGTGAAATGTATTCTTGATGATGTATGTATTTCAGATATAATCAATTTGATTTGAATAAGATAAGCAGATACTTGTATATTGTATGTTGTTTGTTGTTGTATGTTTGTGTTCGTAGGAATCGATCTAGTGGATTAAGTTGGATTGAGAGTGATGACAACAACGACAGGAGAAGGAGAGCGAAAGAATCACAAGTAGGCTCTTTTTCATTTCTGTATATTTGCTTGTTTTAGATAAAATAGTAGTTATCTTTCTTCTATTGTTTTGAGTGAAGGAACACCACACTCAGGGAATTTAGTTTATCTGTAGATTAAAATTATGTATAACAAATTTGTGACTCTTTCGGGGAATATCCCATCATTCTTGGTGTATTTAGTTTATTTAACAGAACGTTTCTACGATGAGAAATCTAAATAATTTCATGACTTGAAGCTAGGACAAATGACCATGGATGAGTATATCACCAATTTCACCTCTCTATTAAGATATGTTCCATACCTCAGAGATGAAAAGGCTAAGGTACAAATATTTTTGAGTAGTTTTCCAACACATACGAAGGAACGAATTGAATTCGTAAATCCTAGAACCATGGATGAAACCATTCATAAGGAATGAATGTGCTACCAGCAGTCCAAGGAAAACGGGGAAGTGGGAGAAAGTTGGCAGCCAAAGAAAGGACAGAAAAGCAACTCAAACTTCAAAGGTGCCAAAAATAGTAATCTTAAGAATTATGCACGAAGTTCTGTAAGTAAGCAGTTTGGAAAAAATAATCAGAGAACCCGATGGCCAGCTGAAGAGAGGCCTATAGAGGCATCTAGAAAACTAGAGCAAGGGCAAGTTACTAAACCCCCTCTACAGTGTTGGGGGTGTGGTGAGGCACATTATTATAAAAATTTCCCACGGTGACCAAGAAGTGAAACAGTTGCCAATTTGTAGGAGGTTTCTATGGTAGGCGATGTGGCTCAAAACATTCATCGTATAAACGCAGCATTGGAGGATCGACAGGAAAATTATCAGCCAACAATGATAGAGTTGGAAGGTAAATTATTGTCTCAATCCATTTCTATTTTGGTAGACCCAGGTGCAAGTCTAAGTTATGTTAATCCCACAATAGTGGAAGTATGTAAGTTAAAAGGTCAGAAATTCAAAAGTCCTTAGCTAGTACAGCTAGCCACAAGAACAAAAAGAAAAGTAACTGCCAAAATTCTAAACTCCACATTAGAAATTGTAGAACAATAGTTAAACGTGGATCTGAACATATTTCCATTAGGGTCCTATGATGTTTTTATGGGTATGGATTGGCTAGAAAAATATTGGACCTTAGTGGACTGCAAAGAAAAGATTATCTATTACAGGATGCAAGATGGTACATGCAAAGAGATTCAGGGGATCAAGAAACCGCTACTGCTATGTCCTATTACAGCATCCCAAATGAGAAAATGTATAAGGAAGTGATGTCAGATTTATGCTATCCGAGTAGGATATGCTAATTCCAAGGATCTCCTATGATGGAGAATATACCAGTAGTACAAGATTTCATGGATGTCTTTCCGGAAGACATACACGGATTACCACCAAGAAGGGATATTGATTTTTCCATTGAATTAATGTCAGGAGCATCACCTGTGTCAAGGGCTCCTTACAGAATGAGTGTTCCAAAATTAACTGAATTAAAAATGCAGTTACAAGAACTACTGGATAAAGGATATATTCTCCCAAGTGTGTCCCCTAGGGGAGCACCATTGTTTTTCGTTAAGAAGAAGGACAGAAACATGCGAATGTGCATGGACTATAGACAACTCAACAAGTTAACAATAAAAAATAAATATCCTCTACCAAGGATTGATGATCTGTTCAATCAGGTGAAGGGGGGCACTGTGTTTTCAAAAATAGATTTAAGATCTGGGTATCACCAGATCTGAATCAAGGATGAAGATATTTGCAAAACCGATTTCCATACCAGGTATGGGCATTATTAATTTGTGGTGTTACCCTTTGGGTTAACCAATGCACCAGTGGAATTTATGAGGTTAATGCATGGAGTATTCCATCCTTTCGTGGATAACTTTGTACTTATATTCATAGATGATATTTTAATCTAATCTAAAAACTAGGAAGAACATATAGAACATTTAAGGATTGTGCTGGAGATGTTAAGAAAACATCAACTGTACGCTAAGTTTAGCAAATGTGATTTCTTCAAAACAAAAATCCAGTACTTTGGCCATGTTATCTCAGCAGAGGGGATTGGGGTTGATCCAAAGAAAATCAAGACAATCATGGAATGGAAAGTTCCCCAAAATGTGGCAGATATACAGTCCTTCATGGGCTGGTTATTATCAAAGATTCATTGAAGGATTCTCCATAATTTCTTTTCCAATCACCTCTTTGCCAAGAAAAGGAAAAGTATTTAAGTGGATCGTGGAGTGCTAGAACAGTTTTGAGATGTTGAAGCAGCTATTGACCACTACAATTGTCTATAAATAAGAAAAAGTTGAAATGCAATTAAAAACTTACCTGGAGCTTTGTTTTGGCAAGAGTTTGTAGATCAGATTTTGTCAGTTGATCATTAAGTGGCTCAAAGAAGCTTGATAAGCACATCTGTATGCCTTGGGATTCTCTTGGTCCATTTTGAACCATGTTTTTGAAAAGTAGAAATATTATTTTTCCCTTTGCTATATCTTGTTGCAGCTCAACAAATTTTTGTCTCTGTTGTTAAAAAAAAACCACATGTAAAAAAAATAGGTTAAAATTTTGATTAGTTGTAACATTAGACTTGCCTTCTTACTTTCGGTTTAGTACCTTTCTATCTGTTCTCGCCCGTCTGTTCTAGATCAATATCTCCATCTGTGCCCTTCTGTTCTATGGCTTATCCAATTTGTTACCCGCCTTCATGGCAAGTTGGGTGACTGTCAACTTTCATAAGCAGGGTTACTGTCATCCATTATCCCTGAGCGTAAGCGAATAATCATAAGGTCTTCTTAGCCCTAGTCATAGTGTAAGTTCCATAGAGTAATGACTTCCTTCCTGGCAACGACCAAGCTCTAAGCAATTGTGAAAATGTAGAGATGCGACACGTAGAGATGCTAATCTCACTAGTATCAGAATAAGTTGTCATCTTGTCCAACCAAATAGATTCTATCTCTAATGATTGAACGTATATATGGCTTCACGTAGACTTCACTTCTATGCGGATTATAGCTTAGAGTTTCCCATAGGCATTGACTATAAAGAAATATCGTTTAGCGTTAATTGGAACTAAGGCTATGGAACTGACTGCTCAAGGCTTTTTCACTCTATGGGGAACTTACGGCAAGCTTGAATGGAACTACAGTCCATAGGGCTAAGACTGAAGCTAGTCTAGTTCATACCCATATGGATGAAACAGGATATGGATTGAATGTTTATTGTGTGATGTGCACCTATAGAGATGTATGGATTTTGAGAGATGTATATATTTATAGAGATATAGAGGAGATTTGTACTGTACTTTCTTTCTTACTTGCCTCCGTCCTTTTTGTAGGTTCCATAGAGTAAGTCTTAAGCAGTATGAACTAGCACTATAAGACTAGCTCTTTTTAGTGCATCAGTAGTTGTGATTAGTAGTTTCCATTCTCTAATGCCTTAGGTCCATTTCTTGTTGTCTGTTGGTAACGTGGGTCCGTTTCCTCTCGTTCAACCCCAGCTCCTTACTCCCAGCAAGTATAATAAAGCAAGCAATCAACTTGTCCTTCTTCAACATCAATTGGGCCTTGAACTCGGTGACCACCTGTTGTCAATGACCACTTATCCTAGGAATGAGACTGGGTATTGACCTCCTGGCACCACTTCCTGGCTATCGTTGACAAAAACCCGGCCATCATCATCAGCAGACTAAATAAGTTATCAATAACTAACTGCACATAGTTTCTTCGTCAAGCCTAACGTCCTAGCCAGCAAGCGGCAAGAGAAAATGAAGCCATCCCGCCAAACATGGAGAAAAATCCTAACCTCAAAAGGCATACCTTACATTTTTTATTCCTTACTCTCGGCCAAATGACTGGAGCTTATAGCAAAGAGCTTCTAGCAATGAGACTCTCGGCTTTGTCCATCCATTGTACCCACCCCTCCCTGTAGATGTGTGGGCAATCAAGCAATAAATCTCCGGGCAAGCATCACCTGGCCACCTCCCTAACTGGCATTCCCTCCCTGACTAACGTGACTGGCTCAACCTCCCTGACCTACCTGAATTTCTCTCTGTTATGGCCTATGAACATCAACAGGTGTATGGGGACATAATCAAAATGAAGAGAATATCTGTCAACTTGCGTTATATACGTAATTATACAACAATAAGCTAAGCAACTTCTCATGTTGCACCATCATTTGCACTAAGCTCCTTCCTATTATTGCATATCAACATAAGTAGGCATAATCATAACAACATCCAGTGCTGTATGATGACCCCTTTGTTCTGTATAGGCCCCATCCCTTCCACATGTCTGTCTGCCCCCTTCCCTCTCCATCCGTCGGGGTTCAATCTGTTGGCATCGTCCGTAGGCCCACCGCTCTCAACTGGCCCTCAATCAAAGAAATCCAGGTTGTTTGTTTTGCCATCCCGCTCCTTCTACTCCTTCCTCATCTCCCGGCATAAGACTAATGATCGAGCTCCTCAAAATTGATTGTCCTATGCTCCCCAAATGTTGAATCACTGTAAGTAATATTGTGCGTCTTCTTGTGATAGGCTAGGTTAAGCTTCTATGGCTCGTGGTAATCCCCGTCCCTGTGTTAGGTGAGGCTAAATGCTAAGAGAGAACTCTTCTTTCAGCCTTATTAACAAACTCTGTAGAGAAAGAGAAAGTACTATTAGCTTTCTCTAGTGCCTTAAGCCTTAGTCCATTCTATAGTTACGAGCTCCAGCGAATTCGGGTGTTTACAGAGGGGAACATAGCACAGCGAATTATTTGTTTTGGGTGCCTAAATGGGGTCCTGGTTCCTATTGGCTCTGGTACATGATTAGAGCATCTTTCTAGCACTGCTGTAATGCATTGGCATTCCTTCCTTGTTCCTCCTTTCATCCAGCCCAGGTAGAGCTATTGTTCCGTATGGTTAAGTGAGTTGAGTTGAGGGTTTAGGTCGATATCTCTGTAGGGTAGGGGGTTTGAGTTTGAGGTCAAGGGTCTAGGTGCGAGGGTATAGTTTGATATATATAGTTCGAGGTCGAGTGTCGAGGGTATAGGTATGGCTGCTATGGGGAAAGAAAACCTCCTGAGTCTAATGTGAAATCTGCGATGAAACAGGGATTCTAAATGAACAGGGATTCCATATGAAACAGGGGATTCAGCTATAATTGGATATGGGCTTATCTAGAAGGACACCCCCTGGCCCTATGACTGGCATTTACTCCTGGCATCGACTCTTTACATAAACTACCGGCATCGACATATGTCATCGAGTAATTGACCACAGGCTATCCATCGACCACGGGCTTCGGACCCCTTGGCTCTGATCGACTATCGTTAATGAACCAATGGCTGTGACTCACTAACTTGGCTCCCATACTACCGTATGTTGGCATGTGTCTGTTGCATGATCCTAAATGGGTGCATCGTCAGTAATGCGAAGTGTGAAATCCTTCGACTAAGACTCCTTATTGATTAGCGGGTATGAGTGTTACGTACTTCCTGGCAATCAGAGTGTCTATGCGGTATGTGTAGCTCTACGTTGTAGCTCAATGAATACTCATCCTCCTTCATTGTGGAAACCTCAATTGTGTAACCTCATCCATGCATCGTAGCTCAACGTGTAACCTCATAGTGTAACCAACCTCTCTCTACGTGTACCTCTATGTGTCTCTGTATGAGTATGTGCCTCTGTAGATGATATCCTCCTCTATAGTATTATTCCCATTTAGTCCCATTGGATCACTGTAGGAGTATCGCCATGATTGATTCCCATTGGATTAGGGTATTAGCCTAGCGTATTATAGCGGATTAGAGCTTCCATGGATTATTCCGCTCCCTGTGGATTAGGCCCATTGAGTAGACCCATTGAATAGCCCCTGTGATTAGGCCCCAGTGTATTAGCGGAGCCCAGTCGAGTAGCCCGGCCCATTGTATAATAATCCCCATCGGCTTAGAGGCAAGTGAATCACAACCATTCATCAAGTACATCACCACCTACCTGTATCGGCTACATAAAGTACCAGCATCGAGTGATCGCCACCTGGGATCGCCTCCTGGATCGACTATTGGCTGAGCGAATTACAATGATCGGCTATTGAAAAGTATCTTTTTCTATCAATGACTACCTTCTGGCTTTCTTTGATCGACTATTGGAAACCCTCTGTCAATCTCTTCTATCGGGTATGTTGGCTTGTGAGGGGAGACGCTGCTATGGTGCTATGGCAGGTAGGGTGGGCAGGTGCTATGCTCCTCATTGGGCTATGTCGGGTGGCTATGACCCTTCCGGTGCCGTAGCTTCTTCTCGTCCCCCGGTCACTTATTCCCTTGTTGGATGGATGTGACACATAGTGAAGGTGAGTCAGCTATGTGGGGTGGCCTTATCCCCTTGTCCGGTGGGTGTGGCTGTGGAATCATCCGTCGGTGGTACCACTTCTACCCCTCCCGGAAGATGTGGGCTGTCAAATAAATAAATCACTATGCGGAGGAAATCGCGATATTGGAATTGTTGAGGAGGAAGGAGTTGGAGGAGCTAGATTAGGATTTCCCAAACAGCCAACCGAGATATGAGGAGCGGAACCAATGTTTGAACTTATTCTGGCTGGTTCTAAGCCCCTCCCTACTACTGCGACTGGCGTCATTTTCCGCTTCATTCATAATAAACCTCGAGCAGGCCTGCCAGAGCTACTTACTTCTTTCTTTCTCTAAGGCATATGCTCCTATTTTCCTTTTCTATTCTGGGTGTTTTGAAGTATGCTGCTCCTCTCCTAAAGGAAGGTCCAGTCTGCAGTTAGTGCCTTTTTTTCAGTGCGCTATATCGTAATAACACTTCATCAATGTATACATCTCAGTGTTTATAAAAATGGTTGCTCACGCACATGCGTCGGGCTAGCCTTAATCCAAAATAATGCTAATTAGAAAATAATGCATAGAACACGTCATACAAGTATCTAAATTGCCCATACTCTCCATGTCCCTCTCTCGGTGGTTGCTTTGACTCTCCCTATAGTTGTTGGGATCTCCAAAGGATTGTACCTCTCTTTCTAGGCCACATCGCGCACATGGTGGTAGCATCAATGAGGCAATAGTCCTAGCTCTAGTGTTGTGCTCACCCCTAGCTAGTTGTCTCACTAACTCAGAGCATCGTGTCCTACTACTTGACTCTATACCATACTCTGCACATGAGATACTCCTCACCTGTGCTCCAAGCTCCACCATCCTGAGCCCATCTCTATAAATCGTTATATTCCTAGCCATAATCACAGATAAGAGAGCCCCCACATCTATCTCGTAGTGAGCCATAGACTACTAAAGAGTCACATCTGAGACTATCAGCTTATAATCTAGTCTGACTATCATTAGTGATTGTATTATCACTATAATGTTGATCTCTCAGAATGAACCTGATCTCCATTAGACCTACAGGCAAAGCAATAGGAGCCTTAGGTAGATCTATTTGTATAGCCACCTCTAATCACTCTGTAACCTCAGACAATATCTCCATAGGGGCTACTCCAACCTAAAACCTAACTTGCATGTGCTCTGTACTTGTAGTTGGTGTGACAACCTAAACATCTTTAAGAAATGTAGATGCTTATCTCTCATATACCTCTATCTATCTCTACAACTCATCTCTCTCTAATTATATAAGCTAGTGCTTGTGACAAGCTCTGGCACCTTCTGACTAGGCTTATAGCTCTATCTCACAAATCATACACCTATTAATGAAATAATGTGACCTTCTTCTTACTGAATCTAACCACTAAAAGATATATAACTATTGCAGTAGATGTACTAGGGCCCTCACTAGCTCGTGCCTATCTTAATCTAGCTTTATATAAGTCCCTCTGTTCATCCAGCTGATCTAATAGACCATCCCTTAATCTATGCCATCCACAAGGTGTGTCAGGATCTATATCCCTATGGTAAGGATCTACCCGCAGTAGTAGTCTATATGCATCACCCTTAGACACACTTTCATCCCTGATCATAGCTGTAACTACCTCAATCAAAATTTGAGGGTGGAACGCTCAGCCTTAATATCGCGAATCTCTGGCTCAAGCTCTATGCCCTATCCATCCTCCTTAGCCTATCTCTCAGCACCCTCCTCCTGTGCTCCTACTGCTTCCTCCTATGCAAATCCCTCCCCTGTAGCCAAGCCTCGCCTCACCTACATCTTATACACCTTAACTCTGTGCCCCTGTAGTGCACTACCTAGTAGCCACCTCTAAGATCCTAGCTAGTCTGGCCTCGTCTTGGTACTATATCATAACCTATAGCCAGACCCTATCCACTTACTGCCTAAGCCATATTAGGCATCTCTTGGCTTGTGGCCATAGATCTATATGCCTCTTACATCTACTAGTAGGTTGCCTGTGAACTCTAGGAGTAGGGAGATGTGTAGGTATAATCCCCCGCTATAGAGGTAGTTATGTCACTAAATGAAGTAACTCAGGATATATGAACCTTCCAGAAAGTGTATGAATGCTCTGACCTATGGTACAGTTCACGCACTCTCCTAGGGCAGGATATTCTTCCCTCGCCTCTAACCATGTGTACACAGTACCTCCTAATAATGGGCTAGTGGTGAATGCTAGGACCTTTATTTGGCCTCCACCAAGCTACCAAAATGCATTATGAATCTACTACATGTGATTTATTGTATCCTACACAGCATATACATTGAGCTCCTCATAGACTCTCCTTAGTAATCAATATCCCAATTCATACTGACCTCGCTTGTGAAAGATCTGTCTAATCGAGATACATAGCCCTTTATGGAAGAATAGAACCATAGTGCATACCACAGTCATAACATACAAGAGCTGTCAAAATCCTAAGCCCTCGGACCCGAAAAACCCTTACAACAACTGCTAGCTTTAGGAGGCAGATACAAAGCCAGTTCCGATTGATCCAGGTGTTTACCCATCAGTAGAGGCAAAGGACACAGAGGCTACGGCCATAGCTTAAGCAGCACCTCCAGCATCCCAGTCGGTTGTAATTCCTGTTGCTTAGCGAGTTAAGGGAAGATAGATAGAAAACACAGCAGAGGCGTAGGTGGCTAACCTCATTGTTTACCTTGACGTTTCATCATAACCAGTTGAACCAACAGCTCGCCTGGCATCCCTTCCAGTCGTTGACATTGATCCAGCATCTATACCAAATGACCGAGAACCGTCAGGACTATGCTATTGGTTAAACTATTGATTCAACCCGGGCTACTCAATCTTAATCTAGTGGTTTTGTATCTGCACCTGCCTATCTCTCTATTGCCAAAGAAGCCTATGCAAGGCCTATTCCCCTTGGCCTCTACTGCTTTATGCTTTGGAGTCGCCTTCCTCCTGCTTCCCACCTACCTTGACTTTGCACGTCGTACGGTCTTCCGGCCTTGCCTTACTACGACTTCTTACGATCTATTCCGTGCTTTGGGCTCTCCCCTGCTTGGCGCTTTATATCTATATGAATGAATCCGGCTTACGGGACGCTTCGCGTGGTGGATTTTGGGGGTATAGTGTACCGGTGGGGCGACTCCGATTTACCTGGGTACAGCCTACTTTAAGTTGCTTGGAGCAACGAGGCTTAGATTCTTTCCAAGTGTACTATAAAGGTCAATAACTCGATCTGGCTCAGATACTGGTGGATCTACTTCTTTATCTTTATCTAGAACTGGAAGGGATACTACGGACTTTATAACAGGATCCGTATCAACTTCACTTGGTCCTGCTCCCATTTATGCCTTAGCCCCTTGCCTTTATTCCTGCCTCTGGAAGAGATACGACCTTACTTATGATATAACCATACCGCCCCTATCCGCGTCTAAGCTAGAAAGAATCTAAGCTATATCGAGTTATTTGATGAGTAAATTGGATTTTTTGCATATTAATAATTTTCTAGCAAAAGGTTAATTACTTTACCTACCAGAAGCATCAGTGCAAGCAAGAGCAGTTTCAGTAGCACTACCTTGTCCAGCATCTCGGTTAATAATCATAAGCATATACAGTAGCATGGGCAGGAGCATATCCAGTTTTAGATCCTCCAGGTGCACAACCGGTAGCTTCAGTAGCAGATCGATATCGATATGCAGTCCCATCAATAGCTTCAGCATCCTCTCCAGTGCCAGTAGCAGAGCCAGTAGCAAGCCAGTAAGCAAGTAGAAGAGCAAGTAGAAAGTAAGTCAAAAGGCAAGTAAAGGGTTGAGTCAGTAACCATCCAATAGAAGGGGTTAAGAGAGGGGAAGGCTCTGGAGGTGATTTCTACCAATATGAAACCAATACCACTCCTACGGATCTACTAGGGTCCTTCCTCATGCTCATTCATGCTCATGAAGGGGACTGGGGACCTCAAGGTTTCTTCCTCATGACTGCTCGGCTGACTTCCATATTAGAAACATGGTTAGTTGTTATGAGGGGATGGTGGTTAAGATGGTCAAGTCAATGGTTAAGAGGGGTTAGGCAAGTAACAGATCTACTATGGTGGTTAAGAAATTCAATGGTTAAGAAGGCAAGTCATTAGACAAGCTCTCCTTGGCTCTTCTACTGGATGGAAAGTCAGATAAAGACTCTTTACTCTGAGGATTCACTGAAGCTTTCTCTAGCGTGAGGGTGAGCTTGCCGAACTCTCGACAAAGGAGAGGTACCGAACTCTCAACTTAAGGAGAGGGAATCAAGAGCATTATAACCGGTTTTGGATGAGGGAGTTTCTCCCTTAGCCCTACCATTATAGTGGCAAGAAAAGAAGAGGTTCTATATAGCTTCTAGGTGTTTGTTGAGTTCTATTAGTTCGATAGCGGAGTTAGTGAGGAGCTTAGTGGGAATAGCTTAGTTAGCTTATAGAGCCAGTAGCATAAAAAAGATATCAATGTAGGAGTACGAGTAGCTTATCTACTAGCAGTACTAGCATAAACAAGGTAAGCAAGAGGAGAAGTAGTGGTTTAACTATGACCGTAATAGGAGCATATCTAGCAGTCTAGTAAGAGTGAAAGGTAGGAGCAGTACTAGTGGATGAAACCAAGACAGTACCAATTTATTCAAGCAAGAATCGGATTCAATCGCTTCTGGATATCAAAATGGGATCCTGAGCGGGGTGCTTGCTTTGGTACTGCTGGCTTGACTATTTGTGCCTCTGGAATTGGATCTTCAATTGGGAATGAAACCGTGGATGATGCTTCTTAGGCTCATAAAACTGAATCTGGACCTAGATCTATAATGAATGGATATGGATAGGGAACGTCGGGCTTTTCATTTTGGTCTTAAAATGGACGAGGTAGTAGCCCTAGAACAGTAGGAGAAGCGGGGACTTAAACTAGATTCTTTTAGGCCTATACGACTACATACAGAATATATGGTATATGGACTATAACTTTGTTTCGATTGAGTAGTGGTAGGCACCCGTGTGCACCTCTGTTTCTTCGTAAGTGTGAGCTTCGTTAGCAACCTGTCATAGCTTTCCGTCGCCTAAGGTAAAACATTAGGAGTATTGGGGGTAGAACCTTAGCCAAGTGGTCTAAATGGTAGGACCTATAGAGTATATCCATATTTCATATAGTTATGCCGGTTAATCAAGATTGAACCCCAGGAGTTGACCGGGTTGTTTCATATCCATCAGATCCAATGCCAGCAGTTGCTTATCGAGAGCCGATAGCATTCCTTTCAATTTCGACACTATAGCAGGAGCGGCGAGAGAGACACAGGTACTAGAAGTAGAGATACCACCAAAGGTGAGCCCTTAAGAGCTTACTCGTCCAAAGTGTATCGACCCAGTATTAATAAGAACTTGCACTCTGCCCAATTCTACCACCTAAAACAGGCTTGACTTAGAGAGTGCATCAAACTATCAATCACAAGTGAAGAACAGCTGACCTAACCACGTTAGTGCATTCATAAGCGTAAGAAGGTAAGGACCAATTGCACCTACCTTCCTTGGTAAAACCTACCCTCCTTCGTAAGCTAAGGTAAGAAGGACCAACTGCACCTTCCTATGAATAACATATTCATTCTGTTATTGACACTTGTTCTCCGACTGATCTCCGATCTGTAACAAACTTCCACTGGCCGTCTCCACTCTGTAACAAACCTCGACCGACCGTCTCCGCATGATGTGCCTGCACCCAAGGCTTGCGGCCCGGGTGGATGCTCTCACTCACAAACACATTACCATTGCATTCGGTTACACCATAAGCCCCTCGGATCTTGGCTCACGGTTCCCCAAGGTTGAGTTGCTGAAATTGAAGGGAAAGCCCAGGGCTGCCCTGTTTAATTTGATTCCGCAGGACTGGGGCGGATACGTGGAGCCGTGGATTAATGAGATTTCCCAGACATTGCTCTTCTTAAAGGCTCTTCATTTGCGCAGAATGATTGTTATGGATGAGGATCTCATGTTTCTGGCTCGCCCCCGCGGCCACATTTTGCAGGTTCTTAAGCTGGAGAAGTGCTCAGGGTTTTCGAGTCTTGGGCTTCTCGAAGTCGCACGGTCCTGCAGGTAATTTGCACATTCTTTTAAAAGAAAAAGATCCAGATAATCTATCTTCAGACCAAAAGTTAGATTTTGTGAATTATTCAACATAATTTCACAGCAGGTAGTCTTTTGGCTAAAAATTCTGCGCCCGTTTCGATTTATGACGCCGCCGTTAGTATTCACAATTAAATCTCTCAGTGCTCTTTGCCATATTTACAAAAAAATCGTTCCTTTTAATGCGAATGCCAGGATTCTTTGAAACTCTGTGCAAAAGTCCAGAGTTAATTATCTTAAATAAAGGGAAAAAGAAAACCTTTATTTTTAATGCTACCGGTTATAGTATGAAAATCATTTTATAAAATCCAAGTCAACTGGTTTTTGGCTTGAAAAAACTCTGTTGTCACTTATGTGTATGATTGTACCGTTCAGAGAAAGGCATTTAAAGAGAAAAAGTTCGGGATTTTTTTCATCTTTATAAATTAAGCTTTGCTTTCGATGTTATGTAGAGTTCTGCCCAGAAGTTCGCTGTGAACTATCTTCTTACTTTTTCCCTCTCTGAAAAATCATCTTTTCCATCTATTTTTTCACCTTCTGAAAAATGATCTTCTTTCAAAGAATGGTTGCTCGTATTTCTTAAATTTTCGTGCAAAAAAATGACGCAAGGGATCAGAAATGTTGTGGTCAATGAATAATTAAAAGAACGCCCATAAATACAAAGTTCTTAGAAAGTTCGAAGGAAATCATTTTTAAAAATGTTCTATTAGAAGATTGATTTTATTATAATTTTATTTTGAAAACTTTGTCAATAAGTGAGACACGTTAAAGAAATTTGCAATTTTTAATTTATGTCTGATTCTTCAATTGCAAATGAATGACTAGGAATGTCTTTGTTGTATGGAAACATCTCGTATTTAGAATGTGGAAGTATTTGTGTTGCTCTCGTGATTAATTTACTTATAGATGATATTATTACATTGCAAATTTTTGTTGCTGACTTTAGTGGGGTTTACCAATTTTTTATTTTTCTAACTATGCTAATGAAATTTAATTGATTTGCTGGTTCAACATTTCATTCTGGGATTGATTAAAAAAAAAATGTCTCCATGAAGGCAATTTATAAAGGCAAACACATTGACTTTAAGTTCAAACTAATGTCCCTATTAAACACGGGATTGGGAATGTTGAGATAGACATTACAGGAATTATCCTAATGATGAGATCCCATTAAATGTATTGGAAAATCTCAAGTTTAAGGAAAATACATTTTTTCCTTCATGTCAAAAAACCACAATTACTTCAAATTAATAATTCACAAACAATACTCCTATCGGCCTCTCTTTGCACCTTTTGGGGCAACAACTAGTTTATAAAGTTTAACTTTGATAAATTAAAAAAATTCACAATTTTGACCTAAGTAATAGAGGGTCAACTAAAAATCAAACGCATAATCCTGTGAGGCCGCAGGATAATAAAATGGTATTTTATTTTTAATCGTAATGTTTTAATATTTTATGTTAAAAATTGCAATCATAATATTTTTACTATTAAAAAACATTTAAAATATAAATTAATTTAAATTTAACATAATAAAATAAAATAAAATAAAATTTCTTATTTTATAAATAGAGGTTTATTATGAGCAACCATATTTATCATGTCAATTTCAAGCTCTTAATTTACTTATTTATTGTATTTTTGTTGTATTTTTTGTTTTCTTTGAGAATATTTTCTCTCAAATTTATTAGAAATTTAAAATGCATTTTAAATAACAAAAAATTAAAAAAAATTGAACATTTATTTCACAAAATTTCTAAAGGAAAACTTTAAAACCTAAAATAATTAAAAAAGGCATTTTTATCATTCAAAATCACAAAATGTGCATTTAATAAACATAACATTGCAAGTAAGAAAACATTTTAAGCCCAAAGTATATTTTTTTTTGTGGTTTTGAATTGTTTTCTAGGTTGTTTTGAAGACTTTTTTATTTATGATTTTCTAGGTTGGTTTTGTGGTGTTCTAAATTGTTTTGACGAGTTTTTTTTATTGTTTTTTTGGTTGGTTTTGTGATTTTTCGAGTTCTTTTGAAGGGTCTTTTTTTGGTTTCATGGTTTTTGTATGATTGTTGTTTTTTTAATTAATTTGTTTAATTTTGAAAAAAAATTAAAATAATAGAGACAAAAAAGATAGAATACCTACCTTCATTTAATCCTCTGGGACGTTGGCGGGATCAATTTGAAAACTCCATGCTTCAATTTCTCGATTAAGCTCCAATGCTCTCAGTCGAGCTATCGTCACACTCTCGGTCGAGCTCTCAAATTTCTTGTGGTATGTGAAAATGGTGCATGCAGAGCACATGTGGAGTATTTAATAAAATAAGGCTCGATCGAGTGTTATAGCTTGATCCAGTTATAAATTTCGATCGACGGTTTGTATATAAATTTGATAGAAATTGTAACTGCTCATGATTTTGAACTAAAAACAAGAGTCACAATTCTACTTTATTAATCTACGGAATAGAAATCACAATTTAGAACATGCATAGACATGTACCAAGCAAAACCGCAAGTACATAGTGATTTCTAAGGGAATCTAACTTGGAAACACCCCTTAGGCCTCTTTGCATTAATCAGTTGAATATATAAACTATTACAATTTCTTACTCCAGTTCTGAGCACAACCTGCAAAAGCGAAATTGTTCTCTCTGTTGAATGAGAGCTTTTGGTCGTCACTTAGCCAATTTATGCCTCATATTTCCTTGTGAAATTCTGAGTTAATTCAAGCTCCTAAAAAATAGGTAAGTCCCTATTTCCTTATGCATTTCCCAAGGATTGATCAACTTCTTGCATGAAAAAATTTCTGCACTCCACTAGTATATAAATAATTTTACATTAGCCTTAATTCATTCACTCTAGCTGTGGTATTCAAATTCCATGCATGGATGAGATATTTTGAGTTGATTGATTAGCTATCTGGAAGATATCTGAGTTAGATTGTTGCCTCACTACTCAGCTGACCTTCAACTGACTCTATTAATTGTTAGAGGTCAGTGATCCAAATGGAAAATGGCATCAACCCATGGTATTCATCTACCCATGTTATCCATCCACCCATGGAATGTACCCATGGTATTGTAAATGGCATCGATCCATGGTATTCATCCATCCATGATATTTATTCGCCCATGGTATTGCAAGTGACCCATGGTATGTATCCACCCATGGTATTCATCCACACATGGGATTTACCCATGGTATTGGCCCATGGTATCCACCTATGGTATTCTATCTCAAAAAAAGGCTATAAATAACAAGCCTCACTTTGTAAAATGATAGATTGTCTGCCACAATGTAGTTTCTACAGTTATTCTCTGTTTTAATAAAACAAGTTTCTTTGTGGTTTTATTTTCTTGTGTTCTCTCTTTTTTTTCTGGCATTCTAATTTTGCAGATCTTGTCAGATCCATTTCAATTTTTTAGATCTTGGGGGCCTCCCCCCAAGATCTGGATCAGTGGTATCAGATTCAGGTTACGCCTCCATGGGAATGAGGGTTTGAAACATATTTCAATTTCAATGTTTTGCAGCAATCTTCAGCAAAATCCATGAATTTTTTTTGGGCGGCGAGTTTTCAGATCAGATCTGAAAAATTTGGTGAAAATTTTGCTAAAAAAAAGACTAGATCTGGATTCGTTTCAAAAAAATACTCAAATTCAAAAAAAATATCGGCCAAATTGGAGTTCGGATGAGGGAGATATCGCTGATTCAAAATCAGCAATCTTGAAGCAATTTTTCTGATGACAATTCATGGACGGCGGCTATCCTGTCATTTTTTTCAGTTTTTAGTGTAAAATTTTAGAAAAATGGATATAGATCTGAGCTCCTCTTGAAAAATCACCCAAGTTCAAAAAAAAAATCGGTCGAATCGGAGTCCGGATGTGGGAGTTATCGTTGATTTAAAATCAACTATTTTTTCAGAAATTTTGTGACGGCGAGGCAGTTCCAGCACGAATATGAGAGTCTAGATTCTCCAAATCGTGGTTTCAAATACATGAGAATATGAAAAATGATCATTCCATTTCCAAAAACAGGTTATAATAAATATTCTGAGTTATATTGACTGAGATATGTTCATTTTAATTCTGGAGCAACATTCGGAGCGGGTTCCCATTGGAGACATGCCCTCCCACCCCGCTTTAGTAGGCACCTGCTTCACATTCATCAGTTTCAGCATAACAGCGTTCGGCTTGGGTTATTTGGAGATCTTCCCTCCCACCCCAAGCTATGTAGGCACCTGCTATTTCATCAAAATAAGCATCACGGTTATGGGTCAACCGCACAAAATCATTTTCATCAAAATCCATTTGCTAGGCCGCACACTGTTAGTAACACAGTTGGTCACAAGAATTACAGGGTATCTCTATCCTTGGATCTTCTTTTGTCATGGTTTTGGTTCATCCACAAACCCACACTTCATCGAAGTCCATTTGCTAGGCCGCACACTGTCAATATCACAGTTGGTCAGAAGCATCACAGGGTATCTCTATCCTCGGATCTTCGTTCATCACGATTATGGGTTAACTACACAAAACCCTTCTCTTCAGTGGCTCTTCATATTCAACAAAGGCTTCTCAGGAGGGAACTTCATGCAATGGGGACCATTGCTTCTTAAGGAGAGAGGAATGATCCAAATGGAAAATGGCATCAACCCATGGCATTCATCTGCCCATGTTATCCATCCACCCATGGAATGTACCCATGGTATTGTAAATGACATCGATCCATGGTATTCATCCATCCATGATATTTATTCGCCCATGGTATTGTGAGTGACCCATGGTATGTATCCACCCATGGTATTCATCCACACATGGGATTTACCCATGGTATTGTAAATGGTATCTACCCATGGTATTGGCCCATGGTATCCACTATGGTATTCTATCTCAAAAAAAGGCTATAAATAACAAGCCTCACTTTGTAAAAGGACAGATTGTCCGCCATAATGTAGTTTCTACAGTTATTCTCTGTTTTAATAAAACAAGTTTCTTTGTGGTTTTATTTTCTTTGTGTTCTCTCTTTTTTTTCTGGCATTCTAATTTTGCAGATCTTGTCAGATCCATTTCAATTTTTTATATCTTGGGGGCCTCCCCCCAAGATCTGGATCAGTCAGTTAACTGAGTACAATTGAAAATAACTGAACTAGGTTGCTAAAATTTAGCAATCAACACATGCATGACTGAAATTCAAGTCCACTAACTCAAATTTGTTGATCTAACTAAGTCACAAGAGCCATGCCACACTAGTTAACTGCCCCAAAATGTCCCACTGATGTGGAAATCCAATTTACTCAATTTGAATAAGAATAAAGTCAAATTGATCCTTTATTGCTACACTTTCTAGTAGCACTCCCTCTTAGTAAGAAAGGGATTTTTCACCACCCCTATCCAGCGCATATGGAATGTATTTTAGCACTACCTCTCACTATTGTTGTTGTTGAGTAAGTGATTGGCAGTTTCGGGGTTGGAGTTGCAAAGAGTGCAGATAGATAGACCTATGAAGCCTTTTTTTTGGAGATTGTCCCAAGTCGAAAAAATTTGGTGCATGACGAGCCAGAGGAAAAGAGAAATTTTAGGTCAGTGATTTTGGCTCCATAGTCTCTTCCATTTGTTGTCCAGAGGGATGGGGTCGGGGTCCAAGAGGAGACTGTAGGCCTCTTTGATATTGAAATTCCCTGCTGCGTTTGAACCCCATCTGAGTTTATTCAGCTCCGCATCCTTTTGAAACTGTCTTTTGTTAAGATCCTCTGTAAGAATTTCCCCAGTCTAGGGGTGGTTATGCTGAGTCAGTTCATTGGGGTCCAACCAAACTCGCCAATCCGTGTTGTCCTCAATTTTCCAAAAGACTTTGACAACCTTTTTGTTAAGCCTCTCCATTTGAAACCTAATGGGGAGGAATATTTTAGTGTTGATCTTGGGGCGTTGTTCCCATGTGTCATCCCAGAACAATGCATTCTCCCCATTGCACACTTCCCAGAAACAATGGTCTTCAATGAGATTTCTATTGTCCCAAGCCTGGTTCCAGATCGGTGAACCTTTGAGATTGCCCGAGAGTTTGATCAGAGAGTCAGAATGATGCGTTGGAGCATACTTGGCTTTCAATAGCTTAGCCTAGGAAGTGGTAGGATTGGTAATCCAATGCCACCAAGTTTTCGCTCCCAAGACTTTACCAAGGAGATCCGAATCCCTGAGACCAAGACCACTAGCTTTTTTGGGCTTGCAGAGTTTACTCCAGGCAACAATCGCCCATTTTTCATTATTCACCTTGCCCTTCCAAAGGAAATCTCTTTGTATTGCTCTAATTTGGTTAGAGATAGGTCTGGGGGCCGCAATGGCAGAGTATTAGTACTAAGGCATGGCTTGGAGAATGGAACACACTAGGACAAGTCTTCCAGGGAAGTTAAGGGAGCAGAAGGTCCAATTGGAATTTTTTTTTGAAGCTTAGAGACTAGGGATTCCCAGTTGCCTCTGGCTAGGGGTTTATCAGTTAGGGGAACACCTAAATATTTCGAGGGGAAGTAGCTGAGCCGGAAGCCAAGAATACGGGCGATGTTAATTTGAATGGCATTGGAAGTTTTTAGGAAAAAGAGTTTGGACTTGGCGTTGTTAATAGAGGAACCAGAGGCCTAAGAAAAATCATCTAGTATAGCCCTGAAGGCTAGGGCTTCTTTGAAAAAGGGAGTGCCCATGAGGAGTGTATCATCCACGAATTGTTGGTGAGTGGTCGGGGGGTTAGGGGGGTAGAGATTAAGGCCACTGACACGTCCATTGAAGGATGCAAAAAATATGGAGCGACCAACAAATATGCCCCGAGATGGGTTGATGATGGTTGAGGGGGAACCGTTGAGGAGAATGGAGAATAAAACCCCCGAGACTAAAGCCATGATCCAATTTATGCTGTATTTTCTGAACCCAAAGGCTACCAGCATGTTCCTTATGTAGTTCCAAATTATTTTTTTGAAAGCTTTGGACATATCGAGTTGGATGAGCATACTAGGTTTTCTTTGATCCTTGAGGGAGTGGATAACTTCCTAAGAGAGGATGATGCTATCCAAAATTTGCCTACCCTCAACGTAACCAGTTTGGTGGGGTGATATGAGAAGCGGAAGGAGAATTTTGATGCGGTTGACTAGGACTTTAGAGATGATCTTGTAGATAACGTTGCAAAGGGCGATGGGTCTAGACTGGTCAGGGGAGTCTGCTTTAGCAAATTTTGGGATGAGGGTAAGAAAAGGTGGCATTGAAGGATTTAAGGATGGATCTTTTGAGACGAGATTCTTCGATAAGGTCATAGACTTCATCTTTGATCAATGTCCAATAGGATTTGTAGAAATATATAGTGAATCCATCCGGACCTGGGGCTTTTCCATTGGGCATGGAATGGACAACTTCTTCCACTTTAGCCATTGTTATCTTTTTTAACAACATTTGGTTATGCTCTCTGGTTAAGATAGTAGGGATGTTCCTTGTGATTTTCCTGATGTCTTCCTCATTGTCGTGGTTGATCTCTGTGAGGATGGCCCCAAAATACTGGTTGATATCAGCTTCAATCTCAGTATGAGTGCTTAGGATAAGGCCCTACTGATTTTTGAGACTGAGGATTCTGTTGAATTTTTTGTGCTGGATCATGGATCTATGAAATAAAGTCGTGTTCTTTTCACCATCTTTAAGCCAGCTTGTTATGGACTTTTGCTGCCAAAGAGTTTCTTCCTAAGCTGCACGGTCGTCCCAATTTTTTTGAAGCTTGATTTCCTCCTACTTTTTTTGCTCTGTCATTCCATGATTGATGATATACTGTTGGAGGGCTTGCATTTTTAGCTCAATTAGCTTTCTGTCAAATATTATGTCTCTGAAGTTTTTCTTGTTCCAGGCTTTGAGTTCCAGTTTTATGAGCTTTAATCTTTGTTGGAAGTTATACATTTTGCTGCCTTGTGAGGGGAGGGGAGTTGACCACCACTCCTTCATTTTGTCGTGAAAATATGGATGGGTAATCCAGAAAGCTTCAAACCTGAAAGGAGAGTTTTTAGGTCTCTCAGAGAGCTTGATGTTGAGAATGATAGGCTAGTGATCTGAGCCAGCTTGAGGTGCAATTCTTGTTTTCGTTTCCAAGGAGGATAGGAAGAGGCCCTCGGAGAGGAGAAAGCGATCCAACCTTGAGGCAATCTATCTGCTCGCTCCTCTTCTATTGTTCCAACTGTAGGTGCCATTTTTCGTGGGAGTTTCTATAAGACCTAGACCATCAATCATGGCTTGAAAGGACGCAGAGTCAGTGTCCAATCTTCGGAGGCCTCCCCGCATTTCTCCAAGATTGAGGATCATGTTGAAATCCCAAACTATGAGACTTAGGGAGTGGCTGAGGGAACTGAGATGCTTCTTAAGGAAAATGAGTCAGGCCACCCACTCCGAAGTAGAGTGATGGGCGTAGACATTAGTGATGCAGATCTTGTCTTTAGTACCAAAGATTTGGAGGACGGTGGTGAGACCATGTTTGGAAGCAAGAGATTCACATAAGTGGAATCTAGAGTCCTTCCAAAAGGTGGCTAGACCTCCTGCAGCGCCAGAGGCCGAGATGACTAGATAGCTATAGTGATTTCTGAAGCAGTAATGTTGAATGGAGTCCATATCATTTAAGTTTCTTTTGGTTTCTTGAAGAAGTATAATGCCAGGATTGTTTGATGCTATTTTGGATTTCAGGATCCTTTTCTTACTGAGACTATTTAGTCCTCTTATATTCCAGGATGTAAAAATCATGATAAAAATTTGGGGGAGAGAGATATCATCCTTACCTTTCCTTCATTAACGAGGCAGACTCCTAGCTCTTGAAGGAATTAGTTGTTGGTTTTCCTGCCTCTTTTCCAAGTCTGCCCTTTGGTGATGTGTTGGTTGGATTTGAGATTGGCCATAATTCCTCCTGCTGGGTTTTTCCCTTTGTTTTGTTGTTCTCGTTGCTTCTGCAAACTTTGTTGTAGATTGTAGGCCTCCTCGATTTTCTGTATGTGCTCTATGGGAACTCCTTCTATACCTTTTGCATTCCAACCTTTTGTTATTTTTTGCAAGTCCATTCCCATCAGGACTTGCTCGATCACTATTTCCTCAGGCGTGGGTATGTCCTTAATGTTCTCCATATCTGTATCATCTTGAGGTATACTGCCCTCCTATGTGAGAGAAATTGTTGTGTCCATTTCTGTGTTTTTTCTATCCATTGGTGTTTCCTTCTTTATATTCGTTTCCTTTTCCTTGCTGTGTTGGCCTGCATTCTCTTGAAGCGTGGATAGGAGATAAAACTTGTTTTTCTTGGCGAACTTTGGGGAATCTTTCCTGATGTTTGTTCTTTTGCCTTGCTTGTATTTTCTTCTTGCTTTGGTGAATCCTTGTTCATCCCTTTTGCTTGTTTGATCTTCCTTTGCAAGGGGTTTATTTTGCGGGCAGTCTCTGAAGAGATGCCTATGTTCATGACATTTTCTACAATGAAAGGGGATGTGCTCATAATATATTCTTTGGGTCCATATGTCGTCCCTGAAATTCAGTCTAATGGCTTCTAGTAAGGCTCCAGAGACGTCGATGTAGGCGCAGATGCGAGCATAGGAGATATAGTGCCCATTTTTTGTACCTTCAAACATCTTTATGTATTCTCCGAGTTCGTCCCCGATGGCCTTTAGGACCGAGGGATCCCAGTAATCAGTGGGAAGAGAGTACAACCTAATCAAAACCAAAACCCTAGTGAAATCTTCTTTGTCTGGTGTGAAATTTTCCTTCCAATATTTCATGTATAGTCCTGCTTAGTTAAAGAAGTAAGGTCCGCCTTCAAATATCCTGTCTCTGTCTTCCAAGAGAGCAAAGACTACTATGAAGAAGCCTTTAGATCCTAGCTGAAGTTCGATTCCTCCTTTTGGACTCCATTTGGCGTGGATCCATGCTTTTAGAGCTCTCTCAGTGGGCGAAATGCCCATGAACTTGCAAATAATCGTGTGTTCTTGCATGTATTCTCTGTAAACAGCCACATTTGGATCCTGAATGATTATTTTGGGGATTTTTGCTGCCTTGGGGTTACAAGCATTCGTCCTTTTGGCTCCATCGTTAGTTTTCGTTGTCGACTCTGACCCTGTTCCTACAGAGAGGAGGGGATTTTGATTTGCGGCATCAGTGTCTGGGGAGGCTGTTGTAGCAGTTTTTGCTGCGGTGTTCTGCTAAGGATCAGGAGGATCCTGACCGGGCTCTTGCAGAGGAGGGTTGGGGCGCATCTCGAGGTCGATGTGAGGGGAGGAGGAGATGTTAGTAAGACACGTGAAGAAGGAGATTTCGGGCGAATGAGAGGTCCCTGCGACCAGATCATGGAAGGATGGAGCCTTCGGGCCTCCATCCGGCTCCATAAAAGGAGCCCTCGAAGAGCTCTAGCAGGTCTGCGATGGCAAGGCCTACAGCAGCTAGAGGCTGGGGACGCAAAGTAGTCGGTTGCTCAGAGCAGCCACTAGGGTTTTCTCTTCAAGTTCTGAATTATAGTTATATTACATGCCACTTTATATATATGTGTGTGTGTGTGTGTGTTAAAAATTTATAGAATTATGTCATGTTATGTTAAATAATTTTATGTTATGTTAAATAGTTATAGAATTATATTATGTTATATATAATATATATCTAGCTATGTGATATGTTATAAATTTATAATAGTTTAGTATATAGTTATATTTAAATAATTATATAATTACATAGTTATGAAATAGTTGTTGTTATTGTTATGTTACATGCTATGATATATATATATGTGTGTGTGTTTTTTATGTTAAATAATTTTATGTTATACATGTCAAATAATTATATAATTATTTGTTATGAACTAAATAATTATAAAACTATGTTAAATGCTATAAACAATATATATAAAACTATAATATATAGTTATGTAATCTTATAACAAAATTATAATTTAGTTAAATATATATAATTATATAGTTATATTATGAAATATAGTTATGATTACGTTGTAACATGTTATGTTATAATACATAGATATATCTTAAATAATTTTATGTTATATATATATATATATATATATATATATATATATATATATATATATATATATATTTGTTATATATAGTGACTTTGTTTTATATATATATAAAATAAAATAAAATTTCTTATTTTATAAATAGAGGTTTATTGTGAGCAACCATATTTATCATGTCAATTTCAAGCTCTTAATTTACTTATTTATTGTATTTTTTGTTTTCTTTGAGAATATTTTCTCTCAAATTTATTAGAAATTTAAAATGCATTTTAAATAACAAAAATTAAAAAAATTTGAACATTTATTTCACAAAATTTCTAAAGGAAAACTTTAAAACCTAAAATAATTAAAAAGGCAATTTTATCAATCAAAATCAGAAAATGTGCATTTAATAAACATAACATTGCAAGTAAGAAAACAATTTAAGTCTAAAGTATAGTTTTTTTTGTGGTTTTGAATTGTTTTCTAGGTTGTTTTGAAGAGTTTTTTATTTATGATTTTCTAGGTTGGTTTTGTGGTGTTCTAAGTTAATTTGAAGGGTTTTTTATTGTTTTTTTGGTTGGTTTTGTGATTTTTTGAGTTCTTTTGAAGGGTCTTTTTGTGGTTTTCATGGTTTTTGTATGATTTTGTTTTTTTAATTAATTTATTTAATTTTGAAAATAAAATAAAATAATAGACAAAAAAGATAGAATACCTACCTTCAATTAATCCTCTGGGACATTGACGGGATTGATTTGAAAACTCCATGCTTCAATTTCTCGATTAAGCTCCAATGCTCTCAGTCGAGCTATTGTCACACTCTCGGTCGAGCTCTCAAATTTCCTGCAGTATGTGAAAATGGCACGTGCAGAGCACATGTGGAGTATTTAATAAAATAAGGCTCGATCGAGCGTTATAGCTTGATCCAGTCATAAAGTTCGATCAAGGGTTTGTATATAAATTTGATAGAAATTGTAACTTCTCATGATTTTGAACAGAAAACAAGAGACACAATTCTACTCTATTAATCTACGGAAGAGAAATCACAATTTAGAACATGCATAGACATGTAACAAGAAAAACCGCAAGTACATAGTGATTTCTAAGGGAATCTTACTTTGAAAAAACCCTTAGGCCTCTTTGCATTAATCAGTTGAATAGATAAACTATTACAATTTCTTACTCTAGTTCTGAGCACAACCTGCAAAAGAAAAATTGTTCTCTCTGTTGAATGAGAGCTTTTGGTCGTCACTTAGCCAATTTATGCCTCATATTTCCTTGCGAAATTCTAAGTTAATTCAAGCTCCTAAAAAATAGGGAAGTCCCTATTTCCTTATGTGTTTCCCAAGGATTGATCAACTTCTTGCATGAAAAAATTTGTACACTCCACTAGTATATAAATCATTTTACATTAGCCATAATTCATCCACTCTAGTTGTGGAATTCAAATTCCATGCATGGATGAGATATTTTGAGTTGATTGATTAGCTAACTGGAAGATCTCTGAGTTATATTGTTGCCTCACTACTCAGCTGACCTTCAATTGACTCTATTAATTGTTAGAGGTCAGTTAACTGAGTACAATTGAAAATAACTGAACTAGATTGCTAAAATTTAGCAATCAACACATGCATGACTGAAATTCAAGCCCACTAACTCAAATTTGTTGATCTAACTAAGTCACAAGAGCCATGCCACACTAGTTAACTGCCTCCAAAATGTCCCACTAATGTGGAAATCCAATTTACTCAATTTGAATAAGACTAAAGTCAAATTGATCCTTTATTGCTACAGTTTCTAGTAGCACTCCCTCTTAGTAAGAAAGGGATTTTTCACCACCCCTATCCAGCACATATGGAATGTATTTTAGCACTACCTCTCACTGTTGTTGTTGTTACTGCAATAACTGGTACTAAGAAGCATCCGAAGAAAAAAAAAATGAATCAATTGTATATGCAACTATGTACTAGGAAAACTACAGTAATGTTGATTTTGCATTGTGCCTCCTGCATTGCTATCAACATTTCTTTGTGCTCCTCGACATATAACTGTACCAATGGACACTGATCATTCTACTATTGAATACTATGGGCCCATGTAGCAAGGTGATGATCCATGAGGACGACACCTCAATGGACCCTACCCAAATCTCTGCAACTCTGGGACTAAGGTTCTACATTGCTCGGCCTCACTTCTGGAGGTATAGTTGTATGCATGGAAAAATATATCTCTAACTTGTAGATATTTTTCACTCTAACTCCAATCCACTTTCCCAGTAGCTATGTGTCACAGAAAGACTTTCCCTTTACTGAAAATAACAACATAGCATCTATCCTCTAATACTGCTACAAAGATCAAGTTATTCTTCAGCCTAGGTATAAACATAACATCTTTGAGGCAAAGAGGGGAGGATTTTTCCCTCTCAAAGGTGACAGTACCAATTCCTGTAGCATTGTACCTCCCATCACCCCCAATTAAATTTCCATTTGGAGATCCTTCTACTCCAAGCTACTGAAAAATTCCTTACAACCTGTCATATGGAATGAGAAACCAGAATCAAGGTAGCACACACTCCCCATAAAAATGTTGGCCATGCATTCTATTAGGGTGAAGTCTAATTCGAATTGTGAAGCCGATGCTTCACCTCCTGCTCCTGCTGAAGGCTTCTTGTTATACTTCTTGTGTGGACATTTTATTGCATAGTGCCTGTATTCATGGCAGTGGAAAACATTTTATTTGGCTCAAGTCTTTCTTCTTTCCATTGTTTTGGCTAGATTCAGGTTTGCTATGGGTCTTCTTTCCTTTCCGCTTCTTCCGCTTCCCAACCAAGGAAAAAATGTCTTCATCCTCTGCTCTCGATGATTCTCCTCCTATGGTATTTCTCCTGAACTCTTCTTGAACCAAATTAGACCACAAAATTTCTCAATTTGGTAATTATTCCCTTACATCACAAAGTCTTGGTAGTTGTGCTAGGATTTTGGAAGGCTTAGAAGATCTAGGCTCAACAAATAATCTTCTGCAACATTCAACCCAACTCCTCCAAGCTCATCTCAAACTTGAGTGAATATGGTGAGATATTATGGAATGGAATCATTTTTCTACATCCTAATGTTTCGAAGTTTGTCTTTCAGGGCCAATTTTTTATGGTCACTGCTATTTTCGAATAGCTTAGCTAGTGTCTTCCACACAACAAATGGTGTTTCTTTTCCATGGAGATTTGATACCACATCGTGTCTCACACCTTCTAGGATGATCCTCCTGGCTATAGCAACATCCTTCTTCCACTGGGATAACTGTTGTGTATCATACTGTTGGGGCTTCACAATTTCAGTTTTAGCATATTCTAACACTCTATTATCATCAAACACTTGTTCCATTCAGTCATTCCATGCTATGAAATTCGAGCTACCCTCCAAGGCATACTCCAATCTCAGTTTGTTGAAAGAGATTCTCCCGGATCTGAAGAAAAACCACTACAGTGAAGATGAAAATTCAAAATTCATCAGGGAAAAATTCAAAATAATGGTTCCATTGTGATTTCAGGGCTTTGATACGATGTATAAATTTGATATTTGCAACTGCTCAATATTTTGAGGTAAAAAGAAGAGACACAATTCAACTCTACTAATGTTCCCTTATACTTTGCTTTGGATTTTAATTCAACAATAGTTATTATCCCATTTTATTTTATTTTCTTAACTTTGGTATTTTATTAAATATTTCATATATCTTCTTCAAATGAATTTTTTGTCACCCTAATAATAAACCTTTTTTAAACATTTTATAATATATTCCAAAAATAAATTTTCACTTTTTTCCTAAATAATCACATAGGCTCCATGAGAGTATAGCATGATAAATGCTTGGAATAGTCGATATGCGCTGGAGCAGTACGGACTACAGTAAGGCGGCAAGGAGATAAGCAGTGGCAGCAGAGATGGGAACGAAGGTGGAGCTTCGCAGCGGGAGGGAATCCGGCGGCAATAAAGTTGGTCACACACGGTGGACTAGATGGTCGACTACGCTACACGGATGGTGGATGCATGCTCTCCAACGGTCGTGGCGGCGGCAGGACCCTTTTTCCTTCCCTCTATACCCATCTTGGTCCGTGGAGGCGGCTGCAGACGGCAGCACACGATTTGTTCTTCCCTGTATATATATAATACCACCTCCTAGCACGTGATCAATACCAACACGTCATTTTCACATGTGACGTTAGCGGGAGAGGAAAGAAGCTGCAAAAAATTGACTGAAAATCCGCCAAACACACACACGCTAGTAATAGCTAGAACAGAGCAGCAGAACCACAGTATATATATATATATATATATCTATCCATTGTTGTCTGTAAATTACTCTCTGAGTGTTTAGTGTTTTCTTCTCTTATTTATTTCAGTAGGTGGGGGAGCTTGATTCAATCTAGTGCTCTGTCTGTAAGATTTTGCCCTCTCCTTTTTTCTCTTGGTAAGAGTAGCCATGATTAAGGTACAGTCAGCTGCCCCCCTGGCACGGCCCACTGAGAACCAGAATCACCAACATGATGGGGTAGTATTGAATGAGGGGGGCAAGGATTTTGTATATCGGTCAAAGCTTCCAGACATAGATATTCCAGACCATCTCCCATTGCACTCGTATTGTTTCGAAAAGCTGGATGAGTTCAGAGAGGAGCCATGTCTGATACAGGGGTCCAACGGGAAGATTTACAGCTATGGCGAAGTGGAATTGATATCTCGCAAGGTGGCGGCGGGTTTGGCCAAATTGGGATTCAAAAAAGGGGACGTGGTCATGCTGCTGCTGCCCAATTGCCCCGAATTTGTGTTTGTTTTCCTAGGGGCATCCATGGCCGGTGCCATTGCCACCACTGCCAACCCCTTTTACACGCCATCCGACATTGCCAAACAGTCGGCTGCCTCGGGCACCCGGCTGATCGTCACCTACGCTGCCTGCGTACACAAGTTGACGGACCTCATCGACAACCATGGCGTCCAAGTCATCACCATCGATAACCCTCCCGAGGGCTGCCACAGCATCTCGCTCTTGTTGGATGGCGACGACAGCGAATACTGCGCCAACGACCGGGATGTCCAACAGGACGACACAGTTGCGTTGCTCTATTCGTCGGGCACGACGGGGCTCCCAAAGGGTGTGATGTTGACACACAAGGGGCTCGTCTCCGGCATCGCTCAACAGGTCGATGGTGAAAATCCCAACGTGTATATGCATTCTGAGGACGTGGTGCTCTGCGTGCTCCCTCTCTTTCATGTCTTCTCGCTCAATTCTGTGCTGCTCTGCTCGCTCAGAGCCAGGTCTGCTATTCTGCTAATGCACAAGTTCGAGATCGGGAACCTGCTGCATCTGGTGCAGAGGTTCAAGGTCACGGTGGCACCTGTGGTGCCTCCCATAGTTCTTGCCTTTGCGAAGAACACGCTGGTGGAAGGCTACGATCTGTCGTCCATTCGGATTGTGCTGTCCGGCGCTGCGCCTCTCGGGAAGGAGCTGGAGGATGCATTGAGGTTACGACTTCCCAAAGCCACTCTTGGTCAGGTTGGGTTCCATAACTGTATATATATTTTCTATATTCTGTGTATATGTTCTGCCCCATTTTAGTTATAAATACAAAATTTACAGCGAAGATAATTCGATGCATTAAAATACAGAGATTTTGTTTCCTTTTTTTCTTCTATGAATCAAGATAATTTCATTTTAGATGTAGTAAAATATATAGATTTTTTTAATAAGTAAAATTAACCAATACCTTTATTCCTACTTGTTAAAATATCTCTGAATTGGACCGCCACAAGAGAAGTGAATTGTTTCATCAGATATTCCCCCAATCTCAATGACCCCTCTGCTACCATTTAGATTTTGATATATTTTTGGAATGCACAATCCAAATCAGCTCAACTCAGATAAATAAATAGCTAGCTAAACTCAAGTAAACCGCTATAATAGTCTAAAGAGGATTCTTTTGTTAACTCTGCTCCGTGGTATTGATATTGGGCAGGGATACGGTATGACAGAGGCAGGGCCTGTGCTATCAATGTGTCTGGCCTTCGCTAAGGAGCCCTTTCCAATGAAGTCCGGGTCGTGTGGAACGGTCGTTCGGAATGCCCAGATGAAGATCGTCGACCCCGACACGGGCGCGTCTCTTCCGTACAACCAAGCGGGAGAAATTTGCATCAGAGGGCCCCAGATTATGAAAGGTATCACTCTATAAATACTCATGGCGGTGTTGTCAAATTTGTGAAAGAAAACTTGGCCTGAAAATTGACGTGCTGTAGAGTGAGAGGTCACTTATTTGCCATATGTAAGGTTAAATGGTACTGGTTTTTGTTATCTCCCGGATTCAGCCGAATTCTGCCACTGTATTGAGCTTTGAGTTTTTTTCACAGGGTATCTGAACGATGCTGAGTCTACAGCCAGAACTATTGATGAAGATGGGTGGCTGCATACAGGGGATATTGGTTATATTGATGACGACGAAGAACTTTTCATTGTTGACAGACTGAAAGAGATTATCAAATATAAGGGCTTTCAGGTTTGGATTCTTTTGGTTGAGCTTTGTTTATAGATTCCAAAAAAATATATTTATATTCGAGCAAATTCAAATAGTTTGATTTGATATGAGTAAGTCGAACAATTTGATGATTTTAAGGAATATGACCAAAGTCAAATTATTAACTTTGTTTTAAGATTTTTCAAAAGATTTTGAAGTCTGTAATTTTTCATAAATCTAATATATTTGAAAAAACAAACAAACAATTTGAGTGTTTGAATGTTCATATCTTCTTCAATCTATCAAATCTTAAAATATTCTAAAATCCGCAAAAGAAAATTAATTTAAAACTACTGATTATTTTGATTTTTTTTAACCATATAAATCTTATTTTTAATGGGTCATTCATTGTTAATGTACAGGTACCTCCGGCTGAATTAGAAGACATTCTCATAACCCATCCGTCTATTGCAGATGCAGCAGTTGTACCGTGAGTCTCTGATTTGATTAATGAATCTCATACATTTTAATTCCAACTAAACCTTTTGCAAATAATGTAACCCCTTTTTTAACTTTCTTTGCAGACAAAATGATGAAGCAGCAGGAGAGGTTCCAGTAGCCTTTGTGGTGACATCAAATGGATTTGATATCACAGAAGAGGAAATCAAGCAATTTGTAGCCAAACAGGTAAAATATTTTTATATTAAAATAAATTGATTTATAGTAAAGGATAATTGATTATTTTTATCTTCCATGTTATAAAGTATTTGTATGTGATTTAAAGTTCAAATTCAAGTGAATAAAAAAATAAAATCAACTATCTTGATTGCAGATTTCAGACTTTTTTATTAAATAAATCTATTTATTTATTGAAAATGAAAATTAGTTTTTATTATTTATTTTGATAATAAATTTTAGACTATTCTGAAATATCTATATTGCATATTTTCGTTTTCAATTATTTCAGAAATCTATATCTATATTGCATATTTTCGTTTTCAATTATTTCAGAAATCTATCTTAATTGTAGTAGATTTTAGACTATTCAATTATTTCAGAAATCTATCTTAATTGTAGTAGATTTTAGACTATTCAAAAAATTTGATATATATAAATAAAGTCAAGTCAATTATTTGACCTAGCGCTGTCTATCAAATTTCTAAAATCTACAATCTAAATAAGCCAAATAGCCAAATGTAACAAGAAGTCATTCTCAAATTTTGAACAGGTGGTGTTCTACAAGAAGGTGCACAAGGTGTATTTCATCCACGCAATTCCCAAGTCTCATGCGGGAAAAATACTGCGAAAGGATTTGAGGGCGAAGCTCTCTGCCCCCACCGTTGAAGTCAAAGCATGATATTTTTTTCTAATCGATTTGTATGACTTAAAAGAAGGATTTGTGGGCATGGCGGCCAATACCAATACCTGTCACTCCAATAATGTCACCGCTTTCGAGATATATATGTATTTATGGATTCCTAGTTCTCTGTGTCGGAGCCATTAAGAGTAATTGGGACAGAGAAAGCCATTCAAATCATTGTAATTATTTTTCATTTAAATAAGTGTAATTACAGAGTAATGGCGTATTTTAAATGTTTTAAATTTTAATTTTTTTGTTTTTATATATATTTTATTTAAAATTTAATAAATTAAAAATTAGTAGTTGTTTCAAAAGTGCAAAGAAAGGTTTGATAAGATTATTAAATTATAATTGTTAAGTTGGAAAAATTGTACTTTGGTTTAAAATAATAATTGTTGTATTAAATTTATGTTTTTTTAGTATGTATGTGTTAAGTTGGAAATACACAATTAAAATAATATTTGAAATATTGATATGATGAAAGTCTCATAGTTTGTCTATACATATCAAACAGGTGGTGGTTTCATATGAACACTTTTCTTCTTGTATATAAGATGTGTTAAAAAAAAATCTTAAGCAACTCATATACAAGCCATTTTTAATTTATCTTGATTTACCATCAACTTTGATTATATAACACAAGGGTCCCTATTCATTCCCAAAGAGTGGCATGGAACCTTAAAAAATAAAAATACTTAACAAGCCAACAGGAAATGTGGAATTTTATTTTGCATTATACTATCAAAGTCTAACTTTACAACAATATTGGGACTCTTCTCTATGCTAAGCCCGTGTTCACATCCAATAACTTGCTTAAAACATATCCAAATTAGAAATAAATTATTCCATGCTTATAAACAAAAAATTTCTAGTCAAATACATAAACATCAATAAAAACCAAAAAATCAACATGTCTTATGGTAAATTGTCCTAAGAAGGAATCCAATTGTCTGTCCATAGGATTTACACTTTTGATTTCATCCATGGTAGGTATGAAATCATTTGCATCAATAACCCTAATACATCAAGATATACCTTGAATGCAATTCAATTGTATCTTCAGGCTTCACGCTTTTAGACACATAATAAGTAAAGTCAATGATTGAATACAAAAAGTTAAATGATCATAGGCATTGATAATCATCTTGTGCATAAGCTCCAGTTTCAAGGCTTCTTACATGCCATACATAGTAATGAGAAGCATACTATTTGGAAATAATATTTCCTAACTTAACAGTTTGAATACAAAAAGTTAAATGATCATATGCATTGAGAATCATCTTATGCATAAGCTCCACTATAGTAAGAAGCATAATATGTGGAAATAATATTTCCACGAGTTTCACATATAATATTAGTACAACATTAGGAATGACAAAAACATGAAAAAAAATGATTTAATTTGACACATCTATCCCATCTTGGAAATATTTATCTCATACTATGCACAAGATTCCCAAACATACTATGTGGGACTAATATTTCCACAAGGTATGCTCACAATATTCTAGAATAGCATTATCAATGGTATAGAAATTTGAAAATTTACAATTCTACTATGCAAGGTTTTACTTCCATGAGCATGTTGGTTAAGCAAAAATACTATTTTTTAAAGTTTAACAAAATAACAATTACTACCTTTAAGCAATTGCTAACATGACAAAGGTAAAATTGGATTCTATAAAGACATTGCACAAAAAAAATCATAGAAGAAAAATACAATCACTTCACTATGGCAATGCATTAAACAAACATAATTTATTAAAAAATCAATGTATATTACTACACAAAAAATAATAAGAAGAAGAATTCAACAATAATTATAACTCAAAATGGATCATAGATAAAGGAAAAAAAGAACATTTATACCACCAATTTCAATAATTATACTATTAGATTACTTTGTCTTACCTAGTATACAAAGCACATGAAAAACCACAAGCATCTCATGGACCCCATTTGAATTGCACTCACAAGAAAAATACAAAGAAAAAGAAGAAGAAATAAATGAAAAAAATACTTAGTGAAACCCTGATTACAAATAACACATCAACACAACAACCACATGAATTACAACAAAAGAATCTAGAAAAACCAGTGCAGAAAAGGACAAAAATACTATATAAATGACTTTTTATAGTAACAAAAAAAATAGATAATGATACTTGAACATGATTCAGGTGGGATCATACCCTCCTCCAATTCATGTTCATCATATATGATGCAAGAGGCTTCGTTCATAATTGTTTTAAGGGGATCCGAAGAAATAGAAACTTATACATTACATGTAATCAATAATTTGTTTCATTGCTCAAGCTATTTAATGAGCAAAATAAAATAAGTTTTGCATACATATCTGAAGTGGCTTCTTTTTGTTGTCACGCATTAATTTTTTTTTTATAATGTTTAATTAAACAGTAAATTTTAATAAATTTCCTAATAATTTTTAAACAAAACCAAAGGATAAAAAGTATTTCAAGTCACTTCAACTTATTATTTGATCTCTCACAATATAAACTTAACTTCACTATATAAAGTTAACTTCACTAATATAAATTTTGAAAATTGTATTGTGGGAGATGTAGGACATTTTTTTACCATTTTTTATAAAAATGTATTCAAACAATTAAAAATATATTTTTTCAAAAATGTATAATGGGAGATATAGGACTTTTTTTTTTAAATGTATTAAAAATAATTAAAAACAAAAATGCATAAATGATATAGATTTAATAATGTGAAAATATTTTTTGTTTATATAATTTTAATAAAAATGTTTTAATATAGATATAATAATTTGAAATTTAAAATATTGTTATAATTTAATTTGAAATTTGAAATTTGATATATTTCCATTTCAATGATTGTGTCAGCGACTATACCTAATTTTAAATTTATTTTTAAATTTGAAATTTAATATATTTCCAACTAAAATTTGTGTTATTTTGAATTGATTTCTCATTTTATTTTTAAAAAGAAATTTTTATTTAATTTAAAATTTAATATATTTCCAATTAAAATTTGTGTTATTTTGAGTTAATTTCTGATTTTATTTTTAAAAGAAATAGAATACAGAAATATTATTTATTTTCAAAATAAACAAAATTATGATACATTTTTAGAATATAAGAATATTATTTATTTTCAAAATAAACAAAAGGATGATACATTTTATTCTCGCTTTTTCACTGTCTTTCACTTTGTTTTATTCGTTTTCTGTAGATAGAAGACCGCTTTTGACTGTCTCACTTTGTTTTATTCGTTTTCTGTAGATAGAAGACCAATAGAAGAGCAAAATTGCTTGAAGACTCTCTAAATGATTATGAGGAATATGTTGACAGACATTGAAGCCTTTGAAAATGATTATGAAGAATATGTTGACAGACTGTCTCGAGAGGCTATCTCAATCAGCCTAACAGATTCACCGTAGATATATATGTAATTATTTTATTAAAATAGTTACATTAGGGGAATTTTGAGGTCTAAAATGGGTCTCCTAAGGAAATTATAAAATAATAGTGGAAATAATAAAGTAAGATTTGATGACATCATCAAATTTTAGAGGGAAAAAAGGAAAAAACTATTTTTTCAACTCGTATTTTCAACTTATCTCCCAAATTGTTTACTCAAATTTTGAGTGGGAGTACTCGTTGGATGCAAAATTTAATTCCTTATGCAAGGAGTACCCATGTTTCATAATTTTGATGGACCCTACTACACGAAAAATGAGAAATACATGAAAAATGTGATTACAATCACATTTTTTCATGTATTTCTCATTTTTTTCATAGAAGTGTCCATCGAAAGTATGCAACATGGGTACTTATTGTATGATGAATTAAATTTTTCATCCAACGAGTACTCCCGCTCAAAATTTGAGTAAAAACTTTGGGAGATAAGTTGAAAATACGAGTTGAAAAAGTAGTTTTATTATTTTATTATTTTTTAATCTTTTTACCCTTTTACTTAAAAAATGGTGAATCATCCCCCATGGTTGACATCATCATATTGAATCCTTTTGGTTCTTATAAATTTTATTTTGGTTGTACATTTTTCTTAGGAGGCCCATTTTAGACCTCAAAATTCCCCTAATGATATTTTTCCGATAGTTTGTTATTTAAAAATAAACGCCACTTATATGTTTTAAGTGCATTTAATCACATATTTTAAAACCTTCATAACATATGCCCATGTCCGTTTATCATTATTTCAACTTCATGAATAAGAAAAACCTTTGATGTGATTGATTAGATAATTTTGCCGCACTCATCAAAGCATAATAATTGTGTGCACATGTTGTTGAATTTTCCATTCCAACGGTGCCACCATTCCCGTAGGTTGCATAACTAGTACAACATACTCGACGAAGTCAAATTTTGGCCAGAGCAGATGTCATCACAGAGGTAAATGGGTAAATGAAAGTCGGTGGTAAACTATTTCAGGAAAAAAGGCTATTGGCCTAATTAATATTTTATATTACCGAAGCATATTTTACTTTACCAAAACATGTAACCATAAGTCAGCAGAGGGTGAATGCAACGATAACAATAACAGAGATTATATACTTATTCACATATCTTTACAAAGAGACAACACATAAACAATCTTCCATACGTATGATTTAATTAAGAAACAAACAGTAGCGAGGATGGGACTCATTTTTTATTCTCATTCCATAACAACTGTAATTATTGTAAATACTAATATTTTTGCAAAATTATTTATTTAAGATAGTCCCTCAAATAATATATCTCAAGTCGAGATTCAAGAAAAACAGAATGACTATAATTCGCTACCGGGGGTGTCGAGTTAATTACAATTGTTTTTACAAACTTAAGTTCCAGTATGAGAGCCAACATTGATATGCTAAAACACTGGAACAGAGACCCATAGTCTCAGATCTACAAATGGTATGAGAACTTGCATTGATATACCAAAACACTGGAATATTGATATACCAAAACACTGGAACAGAGATGTGGAGTATCGGGTCTACAAATAGAACGTATACATTAACAAAACAATAAACCCTAGGCTTAGAATATTCTGTAACTGTCTCAAATTTTCAACACGGCCCCATGCCTCTAACCTTAAATACAACTTCTAGTTTTCCATGGAAACAAGTTAAAAAGAACCTGGTAAGGTGAGGTCATGCACGTTGTTGGCAGTGATGGTCATGGACTGGCCTGAAGAAGAGGTAGTAGAACCCTAGGCATGTACACAATACACACAACAAAGAATTAAATGGACAGAAGGAAGATTAAATTTGAAAAATGTGTAAATAGTGGAAAACGAATGTCACCTACATGATAACTTGATCTGTGTAATCTAGTGTTGTGGTCTTCCTGAAGAAGACTGTGACTTCCTTCCATCAACTAGTGAATTTAAAACCTAAAGCAAACTGTGAACAACAAATTTAAAAGGAAATTGAGATCTTGTAATTTGGGAACTAACCCTCGACTAAAAACGCAAAACTGGAACCAAAATTGTAGTTACCAGAGGTGTGCCATAATGCCATCAAGTCGTGCTAGATGAATCTGTGAACTTCTCGGGTAAGTCTGACCTTTGTAACAATATCTACTACAATCCAGAGAAGGGAGGAACCGCCACCTGTAACAATGGAAGGTGGAGCACAATATCTACTACAATCCAGAGAAGGGAGGAACCGCCACTAAATACTGTAACAATGGAAGGTGGTGCTGGTTGCATAGCTCAAGGTGGAGTTGGCAATGGAAAAAATGGAGGAATGATTGGTCTAGGGTTAGTTACACTAACCGATGCCAATCTAATGATTCATATCCGACGGTTGAAGGAGTCCACCTACCAGTCACTTAGGACCAGCACTTGTTAACATTGACAACCATCTAGAATCTTCCTAGCGAGACCCACTTGCACATTAATATTTCAGTTGTAAACCATGCAAACCATTAAACGCACACGCCAGACAGACTTGCAATAGCTAGGTGTCACAACTAGGTGTCACTACGAGAAGAGAAATGTCGACTAAAAAAAGTGCCTTCATTCAAAAGAAAAGGCCTATCGGCCTAAATATATTAGAATAATAAATTTGAATTGTTAAATTAATATAGCTAAATAACAAGTTAAATTATTAACTGATATAAATTAAATAACTTGAAATTCTTTTAAAATTTTGAATTTATTTATACATTTAAAAATACATTTCTAATAAAGAAAATATTAATCATATAAAAAATGGTACTACTAATTTACTAATTAATTTGTGATTCTTTAATATTAATTTGAAATATGATATTAATATAAAATATGAAAATGGTAATCCCTTAAATTTAACATATATACTTTTCCTCAAAGAAAAATCCAAATTTCCATTAATGAAAGTGAAAATCACATGTTGTAGATGCTAAAAAGTATATAAAAAATGAAGAGTGTTGTATCAAAGCTTAGCAGAAATACATATCATCATAAACCAAAGTCCATATATCATGTTACAAAAAAGAGTTATAACAAGATTTTTTAATAGAAAAAAACATAAAGAGATATCTTCATGCATTATTTTAGAAAGAGCCTGTATAAAGTAGAGCATAAAACCAAAAAAGCCATTGAGAAAGTAAAATTGTCATAATCATTCTCGAACTCCTACATCCTACACCCCTCAGCAAAGGGTCTATGATAGTACTCATAATGATCTATGCCAATTTGTTTTGACATCTTCTAGTAACCGCATGCTTGTTGCACGCCCTCCTTGGAAAGGTCATCAAATATAACATTTCATTCCCTAAAAATGTCTTGACAAACAATGTGATCAAAATTTCCATCAATCCTCAAAACCTCCTCAAGAATAGCCTCGAGTGTGTGTGAAAAACTGAAATTTCATTGAATCAATTTATAACCACCCTGGAATCCCAAAAAACTTGCAACAACTTGCAACTTCTGACACCCTTTCTTCCAAAGAAAAGATAAAAATAATTTTTAAACTTAACAATTTCGCATAGTTATTTGAGCCCTGCCCTAAGCCACTTTTGAGTTTAAAAGAATGCTGCTCATTTAGATGAAGAATGGCTTCACCTCCACATTGACCTCCAAATTGAGAGGAACCATCAAAATAGGCCCATGGCTTGGATCTGTCCACCTATTCCTCACAATCTAACAAGATATGTGCACAACAAGATCAACCAGGGTGAGCTCATAATGATGGAAATAATCTGACCAGTCAACCTATCATAGCACAATGGTTTATCTTGAAAAATTATGTTGATTTTTTTGAGCCATAATCCCTAATCGATGATAGGTGGAAGATTTTGAAACATTTTGGGTTCAATCGTGTGCCACCCAACATTCCAATCATCCCTGAAGGAATCACCTTATCATTGTTATCTCACTTCCAGCACCTCAAAAACCGACCTCCACACTTGGATAGAAATAGAGCACAAAAGGAATAAGTGATCCATTGATTCCTCAATGTTTTTACAAAAGGGACAACTGCTCGGACCAACAAAGCAGTGATTTTGGAGATTTTCACTCATAGGAATTTTGTTTTCAAAAAGGCACCATTGAAATAATTGGTTTTGATCATGCACTTCAACTTCCATAGAGGTTTCCACCACCATGCAAGTTGCTCAGGAGCCTTTTTTGCATATATGAAAATATATATCCTTCCTTTGGAGTATAGAATCCAAAAGGCGAGTGGATTCACTGCAATTCATCCTCTAGATCCTGGATTCTGACATGAGATCTATTGAGCGCTTGGATATAGTCGGACCATTGATGATTCCATACAATTGGAAAATTGAGATCCTGGGAGTTCATCAATCCTTGAGCCCAAATGGAAGAAGCGTTCATATTTGCAGTTTGATTTAAATTTCTTCTCTGATCATCTAGGAAAACTACTGGCTTAGGAGGTAATTAAAAATGATCCCCACATCTAGAGCATGTGTCTTGTCCAATCCATATTACATTCCAACCTTCTGCACCAAAAATTTTTCTATGTTTGAGAAGGAATAAATCACAACCTTCCACACAACTGACACATTTAGACGACTCTTATTAGGATTCTTGATCCAATCCTTTAGGGAGCTCAGGAAAATGTATTTTTTATATACCACCTCTATCCATAATATTTTTGTCAAAATAAACTGCCAACCAACCTTTACTGCTAATTGCATGGAGAAACAAAAGAGATTTTTCAGCCCCCATCCTCCCCATTTCTTTGGAAGAGCTATTCTATCCCAATTCACATAGGAAAGTGTCCTGCCTTCTTTTACACCTATCCATAAGAATCTACAACAACTTTTTCAAACATATTTTAGAATCCCTTTGGGGATCCAAGACAATGACAAACAAAAAACAGGGATTGCCTCCAACACAAGCCTACCAACTCTAGACAACAATTTAAAACTCTGGGATTTTAGACATTTCTCAATCTTAGCTAACAACCACAACCAATCTGATTTTTTGTAATTATTAGGCTTTAGGTGGAAACCAAGGGATTTCAAGCCTTCATCAAATGACCAATCACAGAAAGGAAAGAGAGAAATGGAATAAGAAGATTCATCTCTATAGCAACCTTGTACATAAAAAGATGATTTCTAAGACTTTACTTCCATCCTAGTAGCTTTGCAGAAGAGGGATAAGGCATTTTTTATTGACATCGAATCACATCTAGACCCATCACTAAACAACAACACATCATCCACAAAAAGGAGATGGGAAATAAACAAGCCTTCTGCCACAAACATCCCTTTAAGATCAACCCTTCTTTTTTCCTCTCCAATGAGTCTACTCATACCTTCAACAATAATTAGGAACGATAAGGGGGAAAGTGTTCACCCTTGACAAATACCCATTTCAACATGGAAAAACTCTGAAGCAACACCATTAATTAAAACAACAAAATAAACTGAAGAGATACAACACATTATCCAATTTATAAAACTGACTTCAAAGCCCAAATGAGTTAGAATCATTCTAATGTAAATCCAACTAGGCTTATCATACACCTTTGAAAGATCTATTTTGTGTTATTTTGGTCACTAAGGGACAAATTCCATCCTTATATGCATATTTTAATATAAAATATTAGTATTAGTATTGGATATTTTTTAAAAGTTTAATATAAAAACAAATTATTATAATATTAATTATATATTACATTCTAATATTTTGCTATTTTTCTATTTTATTTTTGTTCTTTATAATGATAATTGTGACTATAATATTAGCCTAAAAAATTATGGCTAGCTAATTTTTTTATTAAACACTTGTAATTTATTATTTAGAATTAATTAACTAAAAACAACTGAAGAAGGAACAATCTTATGGATCCTTGGTCTGAGGGAAGCTTTTCTACTTGTATATTTTGGTAGCCATGCCCAACCAAATTTAATGTTTGGTGTTGTTTACTTCCTCACCTAGTCATGACCCATACCCAATTGAATTAAATGCGGAAGTCACTTCCAATTGAGAGAAGCGACTCATTGACATATTTTGATAAGATGTGAATAGGGTCTAACAAGAGTTGGTAGCATTTTGATGACAATTCATTTATGAGAGTTCACTAAAGGTCATTAAGAGATTACATTGGAGCGATGGAAGGGAAAGTGGTGCCCATCCCCCTTTTCCTATTTGATATGAAAGAGACAAATATTTATGAGAAAACATTAAAAAAAAACCAAGGCACACTCCCAGGAATGTGAAAATTCCTAGATCTCACAATCTAAGGAATCCTACTTCAACTATCTGAGTTACTTCTCCTATTATGTAAATTGCATTTACAAAATTAATTCAGATCTGAATTATTGAAGTAACTACTGAAGTAGCCTCCACTTAATTAAATTGATTCTGAAACAAGTAAATTGAGAAAGAAATCAATCACACATAGGACACCTTTATTTTGGACTAAGTCCCCAGAAAAACCCAATGTAGGAAAACCGGTGTAGCATATTTGAGGGTTTGTATTATTAAGCAATAGAAATTTTTTAAAACATCTCTAAATACCTCAGGGGTTATTTAGTTACAGAGAGAAATATTGGTAGAAAGAAATTGTGTGAATACCTCAATTAATCACTGGGAAATCCGGTTGATCCAAACACTAGAGAAGTTTCCCCTAGAGGTATCTACACATTGAATGCATAGGCAATGCGTCACCTCCTCTTGGCACTACGTCACCCTAGTTGTGGATAAATATGACTCCCAGAATCACAGATCTCAGCCTCCCGGTCTCAGACTTTGGAATTTGGCTTCTGGATCAGTTCCGACAGTGAAATATCGAAAACCCTCTAAGCCACTGTGCAGCCTCTACGTATCCCTGCGTGGCTCTACACAGTCTCTGCGTCACCCTGACTGGCGTTGCGCTGACTTTCTGGACGTCTCTCTACCTCTCTCAGTTGATGATTCTATGGCTAAGAAAATCCCTCTCTCTCTCTGGATACTATCTCTACCCCTCACTGCACTGAATCACCTAGATCTGATATTCGTCTAAGCACTTGCTCCGTTAGAAGAATTTGATCTCAAGATTCACTCCACGTGTCTTTCCAAATGAGCCTCAAGCCTTCCTTTATAGTCTTCTCATTGAGAAATCAATGACCGAGATTAGATCACTAATCAACGACTAAGATTATAACATGACTTGATCTTCACTTTCTAGATCATTCTCACTATGTTTTATTAATACCTTTTAATTATTTAATTTCCCTAAGCTAGACTTAGGGTCTCCATTAAAATAAACAATTATTTTAATAAAACATGATCTGAGTGGAATTTTCACAAACAGTTTCCGGGTTCTTTGGAATACCTGTGTCTAAGCCTCTCCACAAAATTTGGGGCTTAGAGCACTTCCGATGCTATCAAAAATCAACAGGGGACACATAGAGAAGAGGAAGTTAGTGCTCTCTTGTAGGGACCAACCCTATATATATATGAAGAATAATATAGTAAACTAGGAATACAACCATGAGCGGACAACATTGGGAACTTAGAAATATTAAGCACTTATATCAAACATCCATGAAATTCACTGTGTTACACATATAATATATTTTACATGCTATTAAATATAGGCACAATGAAATCATATAAAAGAACATCATAACTAACATAAGTACCGTTCACCAGGAGACGAGGTTCAATCTTGAGTTGTTGCTACTTACACTCCCTTGTTGTCGTTCACCTCCAAGTGCGAATGTTGATGTGCTTGGACTGAATGTAGTGACACGCCGGTTGACCTCCCGACCTACTCCTTGGGTACTCTCCTTCCCTGCGGACCCCTGAGCTGTAATGGGGATGTACAATGGAGGGAATGTGCTAGTTGATAGAGGTGAGCACTCCTTGGCTCAAGAGTCCCCTCTCTAAAGTCCTCTACCTCACCAAACTCAACTACAGCTCGTAGCCACTACAATGACATAGTTTCATCCATCAAAAAATAGGGTAAAAAAGGCCCCCTCTCCCATGGCTCGCCCCTTATTTTATAGGAGGCTTCATAGGTGACACTTGGAATTTCATGCATAATTAATTTTTTTTATTAATCCAAAAGTTTGATTATTCACCCACCCATGTGTCACCATCTCACCAAGGCTCTCCAAAATTATTTACTTAAATTTTCATTTAAAAATAATATTTTTCCTCACCCCAACAAGACTTCATATTTCTTCTCCTAGTTGCCTCCTGATCCCCCTTTCCTACTCCTTAAATTGTGTTCATTACTGAAGGCAATTGATAAGTCTCAGATTTGGTCCCCTAAATACTTCCTAATTTAACTCAATTTTCCTCTTAGATGGATATTCTTATGTTGGATCTTACCACATGGAGGTTCTCTAAATTTCTCTTATTTTAATTCACCACCCTCTTCTCTTAATGAAGTTTAACTATTTTAGGATTAATCTTTATACTTAATTCTATGTCCCTCTTTCCCCCTTTTACCTATTTAAGTTACTTATGTACATTATCTACCTAATATTTTCTAACATGGTAAGGGTATATTTCTCAAGGTAAAATATTTTATTTCTTCTTATTCTCCCCTTACCCCAAGTTTTATTCTTGATTTAATTGCCTTAGTTCTAACATCATTTACCACTTGATGTGAATTTGTAGGGTTTTCGTATCTTGATTATATTTATTAATTTACTTTTAATGATTCCAAGGGCGCCAAGTCAGTTGTTCCCTTCAATAAATTCCCTTGAATTTCTAAGAGTGCCACGCCTAACAGTTTATTTTTTATGCCAAGGGTGCCAAGTTGGTCATGCCCTTCACAAACTTTTCTTGAAGTTCCAAGGGTGCCACACCACTTTCCCTTCAATCATCCATGGGCTACCGGGGGAAAGTATAGGTGCAACGACAGAGACTTCTATCATCTCTTATGTTTCATTTTATAGCGAGACTAATGGTGTTGGGGATCAACGAATCTGCCTTGATGTGTGCTCCCCAGTAAAATTCTCGTGAGTGACCCAAATTTGGGACCTGCCCCCACGACATCGTGATATTCAAGGCAAAGATGTTTCAACCTTTCCACCCCAAGTCATGACAAGAGTGCTAGTGGTTTAGATCAGGGACACTATCCCAACCCTCCCATGTAGTTCCATCCAATTGTACAACCCCATCACCCATGTGTGAGTCATTTGGCCAAGCAACTAACATGTGCCTGAACACAAAATATTAATTTCCATCAACCCATATGTTGTCAAATCATCACATGCAAGTGCCTCTGGTGGTTTCCTATCATACTCAATAATCATTAGTAACAAATTTTCTCAATGTTAGTCATTTTCATAATAATATTGTTATACGAAATCTATGACTCCAGGCGTAATTGTCTTCCCTAGACTGGGTGGCTTAGTCTAGAACAACATAAGGAAAAAGTAGGTATTGTTTTCCTTAAAGTAAAGAGATAGTGGGATGAAGCCCACCTGTAATATGACATATGCTTCACTCATTTCTTGGCTTTAATACGCCAATCCTAACTCTCGTCACCAAAATTAGAACCCACACAATCAAACAACACAAGCCAACGATCTACGAAATCTATGTAGCATCATCTAAATACTTCATTCAATGGATAAACATGGAATCTAAATACATGAAATAATAACATCACATATAGTGAAACAAATAACTCTTTTCATTAATATAAATAGATGTAGTTATAACCATAAATAGAAGTAGATCTTGTAGAAGAGCTCCTCTAGGTTGAATTATTCCTTCTTTGTCACAGAGTGCACTTATAATCACCCTAATGCATGGAATGATAACTCTTTACAACAAAAATATGAGGTTAGAATTATATCTCCAAAATCCAATCCCTAGCTTGTGGATGGCCACAAATATATAGGTGAGGGGAGTAAGTTGGGAGTTCTTATCCAATTACCAATCAAGGTCTTGAGATCCACTCTTGATGGGAGGATGGGATCAAAGGATAAGGGATGGAAACTCCAAGGTAATATAGAATAGGATATGAATGTTTTATTTGAGGTAAATTATTATAACAAATTATGGAAACTTCTGAAAAAATAGGCTTATGAAATTTCTCTCTTTTTCCCGAATTTCTAGAACCAACGCAGGTGCATACTGGAGTAACCTGTAGATGATGAACGCAGGCCACAATGGACAAACATATAGGTGAACGTTTTCCAATAGGAGGCCAAGGAGTGTTGGTCCTTAAAATTATTGAAACAAGGTGTTTTCAAGAAGAAACTCTGGGATATGGGAGTGTCATGCATAGGGATTTGTGTTATGATGATGTCAAGGGGTAAAGGGATATTGATTGATCCAGTTTGTAGGTCGACTGACCAGAAGTGACAAAATGGCCTATAACAGATTCCCCCCTAAAATGCAAAGTCATGAATGGTGGTTGATGACTGAAATGCATTACCTAGTGACAAGCTATGATCAAGAACAACCGACAAGATCATCTTCTGTTACAATACATTTACATCGTTATATATTTGCTGAGGGAGACATACCCTTCCTCAACACATACACTAACATTACATGTACAATGATCAAAAGACATGTCTATTGATGACAAATGGTGGGCACATGACTAGATGATTGTCTATATGACCATAGCCATCATACATTGTGATTTTAAATTTATCCTGAAAACACAACCCAAATGGATGAAACTAGATCTGGGGTCTTCTATCTTGTTCACACGATCATAAAATGTACGAGTCTAACCATGTGAATCAATGAGTTGGAGTCGAACATGGTAGATAATATATGATTATCGACAAATGATGTAAGTCATTAAAAGATGCAAGATAAACCATTGATGACATTAATGGATCTCAAGGTATTTTTGTACAACCTATATGGTGTGAATAAATGAGTTTGAACACCACACAGAATATTTCAGTCGAAGGCCAATGATGTAAACCTGTCGTCCAGAGCAAGGAAACTTTCCATTGATGTATGCAAGCACCAAGGTACCAAGGAGTTGTTTCTAAGTCAATTTCCTGGATAATGAGTTGATGTCGACAGGAACTGACCCGTTGTAGGAGGGCCTTTATGTATCCCCCATCAACGACACAAAACGGGCATCATGATTTGAGACAGAATGATGATGATACGGAACTGGATCAGGAGTGCCAGACATGGAATGAAGGCTTAATATTATTGTAGGAGATGTTAACTAAACGACTTCTCTTGAATGAAATGGTGACATTGAATGGAGTTGGCATCATTGACCCAAAACCGAAAATGTAGGCTTTTGAAAATGGTATGATAACCAAAATACAAGAAGAATACCCAATCTCACATCCACAGAGATGAAGTGGAAGAGTGTCATGTTCAAGAGCAACTCACTATCATTAGAAAATGGAGTTTCCTATTTCACCAATTTCCCTAACCATACTGGTCAATACCTCTTTATTTTTTAACAATCTAGAGGAGGATAACATATGCTTGATCTATAAGTTGACCCTCCAGATGAATCCCTATGAGTATATTTAATGAACCCTAAGAAGGAGTGGTTCGACCTTGTCATGTTTTACAAGTCCATCATTGTTTGAAGTTTTAATGAGTCCATCGATTTTAAAACTTGACATATTTCTCATGTTTAGAGAGTTTGAAAAAGAGGCGAAAAAGAAACTTCTAGATGTTCCTTTTCGTAGGTAGTCCCTTGAGTTCGAAAAGGAAAAAAAACAATACTAAAGAGAACCTCATAGCCATGTTTTCCTAAGGTATTCATTTTTCATAATTAGTCTATCTCAGTCTGGAAAAGGGTTAAAATTATACTGAGTAGACGTATTTTCATTTACTTTAACAAGTTCGAAAAGACAAGTGCTCAAAAATATTTTTCGTATTTTGGGAGTATGAAAAGAGCTAAAAGAGGACTCTAGGGAGTTCCTTTTTCATGATTTATGGAGCCCGAAAAAGTGATAAAAGTGTACCCCTTGTTCAAAATGATCTGTGAAAACACTACAAAATCCATTAAACAACTATCGACCTGCTCAAAACACCACAAAAAGGATCAAAAATACATGTTCCATGATAAAAAATGAACAATTACTAAGTAAAAACACTAAATATGATAAATTAATGGAAAACCCACCATAAGTAATGAAAATGACTATTCATTTTTACCATTTGACATTCACCTTTAGCAATGAGAGTTTTGGGCCCTTTTTTCCCTCGATCTTCTACAGATGATTGTGGTCAATTGATCCATGCGGATATCAAAGTACAAGTGGCATTAGAAATGGCTTAAAATTAAAAGTGGTAGTATTTCTCCCGAAATAGGTTCAAATAGAAGTGCTCGTCGTCCTAATTCCAATGGCCTGAATGACACTCAAATCCGAATTCGTATGCAGAATTTAGAGCAAGTTAAAGTTGCGGTTGAAGTTGGGCAGTGGGCCAGGTTTAAGTATCCTACAAAGTGACCGACACCTGGCATGGAACCTAGCACTCAAGAAACGAGCAATATTGTTGACTCTTTAATTTTCCCAATATCCCTTATTTTTGTTAAAAATAAAAGTGACGAAATTTCATTAAAAAAAAACAAAAATATAAAAATAGGGGTGGCAGGCCACCACCCCCGCCACCCCCCACTGGTCGGTTGTATATGTATTTAAAAAGTATTCAATTTGGGGTGGCAGGTGGCCAAACCCCACCACCCCTGTTCAAATTTAGAGCCCGAAGACCGTAGGCACCATGGCCCAACCACTTGTGGAAATGACGCCATTTAAAAATGGGTCGGCAGGGTTTAAACCCGCATCGGCCGAGAGGCCAACCCACCCACTGCGGTGACCCAACCATATATATCACAACCAACCGCAATAAATAAACGTTAATGGTTAGCCCATGAAACCACCACCTCCAAAATAATTTTATCCGCCAAACCAATATGCCAAGTGTGGGGGTAAACGAGGTTGGAACCCTTGACCTCTTGCCTAGTGACCTCCACCGTTAACCAATATTCCAACCAACCTCTTTGTAAACTCTTCCCTTTCAACCACTACTTAAGCTATCCCTTTTCATATGCTCGAGCATCGATGGAGTCGTGAGCGGAATGGTGGAACCAGAGAGTGCATCACAACGAAGGTCAGATCCTTGAAGGAAGAACCACACCTAGAGAGGAACCATGAGTCGAGTGGAACCATGAGTGGGCAGAGTGGTGAAACTGCGCCCAGGCAAAAAGGGTGTGAAACCCTGAACTGGAGAATTTTTCCAAGGAGGTAAAAACTCATTTTGTCAAAATGATGTCAAATTTATAGTCAAATTTCACAAAATTTCGTAGGGGACGCAATGGAGACATCAAATTCTCCATTTTAACAATGTATTTCCAGGCAACCCATGGAACAACATCTTTGGAGAATCACAGAGAGTCTAAAATATTCCTGAAGGCCTAGATTTTGACGGTGTCAGAATTTGACGTGTGGATAGTCGATTTTATACTACTTGACGCCACCAATTCATTGGTGCAGTCAGATTTAGCTGCTGAACATTCCATTTTTTTCGGCCAAATTCAAAAGTGAAGGTACATGAAGAAATGATGTATATTTTCCTTTCATTATTGCTAAGATGTGTTATTTTTTTAGATCCCTATTTGATGTTATGTTGCAGGATCATTATTTCCATATTATGTGAGATGTATTTATCTTGTATTTATATGTATTTTTGTTGAGATCCCTGTGTACCTATGTTGAAGGGATACTCATCGCCACATTTTGTGAGATATTGTTAGTTTGTCATGCTGAAGGAAGCCCTTCTTGAGTTAGAGTTCCTGTAAGTGAAACATCTCGTGGAGAGACAAGCCACTATGTTTGAGGGCATATGACCTTGTTATGACAAAGAGTCTTCCATGTACATCATCATATCTTACATCATTATATGAAGCGGCTCTGATACCATCTTGATCCAGGTTCGTCAGCTACCGGATTTACCCATGATCTTTTACTTATGTGATGTTGTTAGAATTATATTTTAAAAGAGCATAAAAGAACACATATGCATGCTTTAAGCAAGAGGAAACATGACAACAATCAGCAACACAAGAACATGAGACATTTGATAATGAAGTTCAACCAATGTGGGTTACGTCTTTTTTTAAATATAAAAGTGATGATGTGTTTTCCATCACTTGCTAAGTAAAAATGATATTTTGGCCTTATATTGATAGCTGGGGTATTGAATTCCATTTTGATGTAAACTTCACCACAGAGTACGTGTTATAAACTTGTGGCAAGTATGGGATGCTTGGGTAATAGTTGGTCAGGTAATTGAGCATGTCATTTGAAAAATATTGTACGACGGGTTTGCAGAGGATAAAGGTGCTGGCTCATTGCTTATGGATCTGAAGGACAAAGGTGAAGGAGAAGGAAGGGTGACTTATTAAGACGATTATGGTGCAGACAAGGTACAAAGAAGTTACAGATTATGCTCATGATTTTGGAGGAAATAAAGTTGTTCAGTGGGGAGGATTGATCTAGGAAGATCTCAAAGTACAAGTGGCATTAGAAATGGCTCGAGATTCAAAGTGGTCAGATTGCTCTCGAACTAGGTTCAGATCAAAGTGCTCTTCGTCCTAATTCCAACGATGCAAATGAACTCAATTCTAAGTTCGTATGCAGAAGTTAGAGCAAGGCAAAGTTGCAGTCAAAGATGGGCAGTGGGCTAGATTTAAGTATCGTACAAAGTGACCAACACCCGTCATGGAACCTAGCACCTGAGAAACAAGTGAAATTGTTGTCTCTCTAATTTTCCCAATATCCCTTATTTTCGTTAAAACTAAAAATGACCATATTTCATTATATATATATATCTATCTCTCTCTCTCCACCCCCATTCAAAGTCCGAGCTCGAAGGCCGTAGGAGCCATGGCCCAAACACTTGTGGCAACGATGCCATTTAAAAATGGGTTGATGGGGTTTGAAACCACGCCGACTGGGAGGCTGGCCTGCCCATTGTGGCGACCCAACCATATATATCACAACCAATCGCAACAAAAAAGCGTCAATGGTTAGCACATGAAACCGCCACCTGCAAAATAATGTTTACCGCCAAACCAATATGCCAAGTGCGAGGGTCGACAGGGTTGGAACCCTCGATCTCCAATCTAATGGCCTCCGCCTTTAACCAATATGCCAACCATCCTCTTTGTAAGCTCCTCCCTTTCAACCACTAATTAAGCCATCCCTTTTCATATGCTTGAGAAACGATGGAGCTGTGAGTGGAATGGTGGAACGGGAGAGTGCAACACAATGGAAAAACGGTGTGGAACCCTGAACTAGAGAATTTTTCCAAGGAAGTAAGAACTCGTTTTGTCAAAATGATGTCAAATTTATAGTCAAATTTCATGAAAATTCACAGGGAACACAATGGCGACATTAGACTCGCCATTTGAACAGCGGATGTCCAGGAAAACCATGGAACAACATCTTTGGAGAATCACGGAGAGTCTAAAATATTCTTGAAGGCCCAGATTTTGACGGTGTCAGAATTTGACGCGTGGATAGTTGTTTTATACTACTCGATGCCACAAATTCATTGGTGTAGTCAGATTTAGCAACTGAACATTCCATTTTTTCGGCCAAATTCAGAAGTGAAGGTACATGAAGCAGTCATGTACATTTTCCTTTCATTATTGCTGAGATGATGTGTTATTTTTTTAGATCCCTATTTGATGTTATGTTGCGGGATCATTATTGCCATATTATGTGAGACGTATTTAGGTTGGATTGTTAGGTATTGTTGTTGATATCCCTGTGTAACTATGTTGAAGGGATACTCATTGCCACATTGTGTGAGATATTGTTAATTTGTCATGCTGAAGGAAGCCCTTCTTGAGTGAGAGTTCCTGTAAGCAGAAGGTATCATGGAGAGACAATCCACTATGTTTGAGGGCGTATGACCTTGTTATGACAAAGAATCTTCCATGTAAATCATCATCTCTTACAGAATTAAATGAAGCGGCCTCCACTATCTTGACACCTAGCCCAGAGACGTAGCCCACACTGGGTGAACTCCATTATCAAATGTCTCATGTACTTATGTTACTAATTGTTGTCATGTTTCCTCTTGCTTAAAGCATGCATATGTGTTCTTTTATGATCTTTTAAAATAAAATTCTAACAACATCACAGAAGTAAAAGATCATGGGTAAATCCAGTAGTTGACGGACCCAGATCCTCAATCTGGTGGATCATTTCCAGTTCCGTCACTTCTAAGTAGGAGCTAAGACCCTTATCTTTCAATTCATGGTTCCTTTTTGTGATTTCATGCAAGTTTTATGGATTTTTAAGAGCCCTGGGGTTCCAAAAAATTTCCCTAGGACCAACGCATGCCCTTCCTGTCGAAAAATGTGTTGCATCTAGGAAAAAATTCACTGTAGATAAGGGTGCAATGCTCTTTCATCCCTTCTGGGGCAACGTTGGGCTTAATTCCTTAGCTAAAATTATCATTTTTTCTCAAAATTTGTGTGGTTTTTTGCATGAAAAGGATCATAATGAGTGTCTTATTGATGTTTTAGGTACTCATAAAAAAAAATGGCCTTTTTATGGAGAGAAAGAGAATATGAAGAACAATACTTGAATGCAACAAACGATCTTGCTTGATCCAGTGGATCAATAAAATTCTCAAAATTCGAAGTGCCCGGGTTGGCTCGAAACTAGTGCCAAATCGAATATATTGTCTCCCTGAATCCAATGCAACTTTTTTCACTCAAAATTGGCATTGGATGCTCCCGATATCACGTTCTGATCGATTTGCAAAACAACTAAAATTTTTAAAATGAGTTTTCATGGATCCCCAGTGAGCAATCCATACGTTAAATAGGAAATGACTGGACAGGGTGCATGTTTTGTATCAACCTATGATATGATGACAAGTGGCATCTATTTATTCAGGTATAAATTTTTTGGTTTTCTGTTGGTTCGAATTTCATCTAGGTGGACCAATTAGGAGGAGCCACGTGGGCCAATCCCTGGCTGCCACGTGGCCTACTAATGGCTGTGAAAAATTATTGTTTGAGGTTGAACTGCCTCCGCAAGGTTCGAATGTGAGACCTACTTCCTGCCAGAAAATCCCTCCACCTGGCTCACCTATAATGATCCAGTGGATCAATAATATGCTCAAAATTCAAAGTGCTCAGATCAGTTTGGTATCAGAGATTTGGTTCTTAATTGTTTTGAGGGTTTAATTTTGTTGCAAGTGTTTTTGTTGCTTAAAAGGTTGAAGCTCAAAAGAGGATAAGGAAATATTGTGGTTTCAAGTCCTCAAGTTAGGTCAAGGAGAGCACATTTTCCATAATCTCCACCACAAATTTCACCTCAAGTTTCACCAGAAGCCTCACCAGTCATGACACATGAAGGAGACCCTGAAAATATTTCAGAGGATGAGAATGATTGCAGAAAAGAATGTAATATTCCCTTTCTTGAATCGTCATCATGGGCATGTCTTCTTGAATTAAGGGAGTTGGATGATTTATATAAAATGCAGAAGAGATTTATGTATCCACCGTGGAACCCCACCATAATATTGCTGCAATATTTTCTACCAGCTATTAAGTAAGAGATTAAAGGCTTGCATGATACCTGCTACAATTATACCTATTAAAATAATGGCAATGAAAAATTCTTAATATATATAAGAAGATCATAATAAAATTTTATCACAAAGCCCATTAAAATACCCATCTCCATATATATGCATGCCCCATTAATTCTGCACACTAAGGCTCTCAAACTCAAAGTCAAGATGCAGGAGATGAGATTTAGATATTTTGTGGCCGTGAGCTTGTTACAAACTGTATATCTTGGCTAAGAAGCACTCCCAAAATTGACCCCTTCAAATCAAATAGCTTGGCCTTCTAAAAAATAATCACTCAACCTTGATCGCTCATGGGCAACACACTGATCTTGTGGTCTTCGACGGGCGATTTTCTAGTTTTTAATAGGAGCCAAATCCTTGTCTCACTTCTTGTTGCAATCAAGATCACCCCCCCTGTGCTTTGATTCGACTTGATGCTTGCCCTTGGTTATGAGAATGGAATCAACCTCTACTTGATGTCGAATAGTTGCAAGTCAACACTTTCACTGCATTGGAAATGGCTTCAATTATCCGCTCTTAGCATGTAAACGATGTGATGCTTCTCACTTAAAAAAATAAAAAAAATAAAAACTCCTTCATGTAGTTCATGAGCCACTCGATTCTGGTGACCCCTACATGGCTTTTTGTGGCCCATCCAATGGTTACCACTGTAAGATCCCAACGTTTTTGGGCACTTATTTTGGCATCTCAACAATAGCTGCATGCAACAATATTTCCCTTACTATACTACACCAGTGTGGATGCCCTTGGAGCTATTGACAGTTCGCTGCAATTGTCAAATCAAGTAGTGCTTAGCTCAGAGTGCTAGATAGTCAACGAGGATGCATTGCTAGGCCTCGTCGACGCTACTCGGCTTTCCCTTATGCCCAGAACGTGACAGCTCCCTCAGCTCGTGATCTTCGGTTCGATGTGGGCGCCAGACTGGTCTTTCCAAACGTTCTCACTCCTAGAATTCCTAGGATATGTGAACGTTATTGCTTGGATCCAGAGATTCAATGCTACTTCTGTGGTGATCTAGAATATCACGCCCTCCCATCATGCGCAAAAGCCACCGAAAAACGTCAATCTCTTCTTTCGCTCAGGGTTGCGTTCAACTGCCTTCGTGTTTCCACAGACTCCCTAGATCATTGAGCCACAGACAGATCGTCGGCTCCTTTATAGGATGCATCCCACCATCCCTCGTCTTTCTTAGCTCTCCCATGACTGTGCTCAAGGGGGTCACAACTAATGCAATGGTGTAATCAGATGTAAAATATAGTGATCTGCAATTGGCGTGGATAGACCGATCTGTGTAAAAAGGATTACTACTAACACTGCAACATAATGTTCTTTATTACCCTTCCTTCAATGCTTCTGAGTGGCGTTCTTGTCCTCAGCTGCTGGTGGGATTCTGCCTTGATGTATCACGGATATCCCTGCAAAAAAATATACTCCATAAAATTAAATAATAATGAGATAATTAGGGTGGCTATAGATAACCACCGAAATTGCTGAGATTTTAGCTAGGGTGAAATCACCGAAAACTAATTTCTCATGAAACCTTGGATCATGATTTTCCTTGTAGTTGATCTACAATAAACCCTCAGGCTGGTAGGATGCACACCTCTGATACCATGCCACTGTAAAGGCTCATATATTTTTGGTGTGGGCATGTATCTTTGTTTTCAGATAATAATATAAATAAAAGGCTGCATTTCCAGATCCCGTCTATGTTCATGGTTTTTACTGAATGAATTTTTATTGAGAACGCTAGAATGTGATAAATCTCATTAAACTATTAAGGTTTGGGATCTTACAGTGGCATCAAAGCTATGCATCCTGCCAGCCTGAGGGTTTTATGTAGGGATCTTCGGTGGGATTTCTTCTCACCCTAAGCCTGCATCTTCCAGCTTCGGTGGTATTTGATATCACCCTAGTTGATTTCCTAATTTTTACATCTTTTAAGGTTATGAAAGACGACCAGTGTTGGAACCGGAGAAGATTATGGATATGGAGTACTCTTTATAGCTATAAATATAGCAACTATTTTGGTCTCAAGTCAGTTACAGATCAGTCATTCCAAATTTGTCCAGTGCTATTTGTTATTTGTTCTTAAATAAAGATCGCTCTTAAAAAAAAAATGGAGTGTGAGAAATATTTTGGGAAATATATATCTATATATATATTTTGAGGCTTTGAATTCTTGATTGTTACACTGGATTATTTTCACTACTATTATTATTTTTAGGTGATTGATTTCCTTCTGGAGGCAGAAGATTCAAGTCGAATTCTCAAAAGGATTTAAATCAGTTTTATTGAAGAAAGCCAAGGAGAGAAGAAAAAGTATTGAGATCCATTGATGCCAAACAACAATATCATAATTTTACTTTTGGAAATTCCACAAGAATCAACATAATGATACATCACTCGATTCTATGGGCTACAATAATTCTATGGATCACATATGGCAACAAAATACAAATCAGAAGCAAGAGTAGAACAACAGGCCTTTCTCTCGAAAGGTCCATGTTATCCTTCAACAGTCAAAAGATATCCAGAAGGAAGATGTAACAAGTAAGTGTCTCTTCGAACTTGGATCCAAATTGCAGGATAAAAAGTTAGAAAGATTTCCTCCTACAGCTAGACACATTAAATATGGCTTTGATCTTAACAGAGAAATCAGAGTGAGAAGGGTCAAGTTGGGCCTTGAAGCCATCCATGCTTGGTTTGATACAACCTAGGTTCTTGGAGAATTCTTGTGAAAAGGTTAGACTCACATTCACCTCTTGTCTCAGTAAATTCATAGCCTTAACAACACCACTACTACCCTACAATGATGACATCATGAGGAGGACTTTTCGAGTAATGATATAAGCACTCCAAGGGTTGGACAACACCACCCTTCTTATTTTTTTCAAAAGCACACAATTTTGGAATGCATGGCGAAATTCAGATTTGCTATACTTATTTTGGATTTAGAGTGTGATGAATTAATCCTTCAGATGCTTCAATACTTTTGCACTGGAATTACAACGTCTCATCCAAAATTCAAAAAAAAATACATGTAAAAGATCATGTCTCCGATCTTAGGAGAAAATAGGGCCATCTGTGAAAAATTGAGATCCAAATTGTTAGCCATTTGGAGTAAGGAGCTAATTGTATCACCTGCTTCTTATGAACTAGCTGAGGGGTTGATAAAATAGAGCATCAAACTACTTAGAAATAACTTAACCAAGGATGAACTAACAAAGTTTTGTGGAGACAACAAGAATGAACTAAGGAGGAAAGGCTTATGCTTTGTATGCAAGGGAGTTTGGGCACTTGAACATTCATGTCCAGATGATAAGGAGGCGACAAGGATAGAAAATTTAGAGACTTCTTCAGATCATGGGGATTCATCAATAGATGGGTTTGTTGGTTTTCAGGAGAGGACCTATGAAGGATCTGAGTAGTCAATTACAAATGGTGAGCAACAACACCATGCTCTTCAGAGAAACTTGCAGGACAAGCTAATTAGTCATCTTGACAAAGTACATGAAGAAAGGAAGGATGTAATTCCTCCTGATAATGTGGTATTTGAATCTATAAATACAATGGAGGACATCCATAAACAGTATGAGAAATCCAGTATATACAACAGTCCACCAGTACATCCATGTTTGACAACCAGAGAGGATGGACAACTTATCCTCACATGTAAAGAGGTCCAGGACGAATACAACCAAGGAGAATCAAATGAGCTAGTAGTAATGAACCGATATGATGGGCATGATCATGTAGGACAACATGAAAAACATAATGTGCAAAATGAACCATTCCTAGAGAGTTGGTCAAAGGCTCAAGTTGAAGCTGTGTCCGTGGGGCATCTGGTCTAGTCAAATACAAAGACATTCAGTAGGGCACTAGAATGGCCAGTGAAAGACTTTCGGGAAAGGATCATGCATTTCAAGACATATCTTATGTTGTTAAAGAAAAGAGTCTGGACAGTCTGAGACACTGTCTTACAGGAGAACAGAAAAATTGAGGAACTCATAGGGGTATGTGTTAAATCATCGACCAAGTTGTCTAGTATTGAGAAACAACTCAAGTCCCTCACAAGGCTGCATGAGGAGTACAATTGGGATTTTCATAGCAGTGCTCTACAGGAATACATAGGTAAGGCTTGCAACACCAACAAGCCACCTTTATACATTTAGAAGAGCAGGGCAGAGTTCTCCAAATACATCATGCTGGGTAACCAAGTAGAGCAGCATGAATCGAGCATTGAACAACATCAACATAGTAGATTTGCAGATATTCATTCTTTCCCAAGTATGGATTGGTGAGAGATCATGAGTTGGTATTCTATTGATGGGTTGATTATTTGGAAGATACCCATAGCCAAGGGAAAATTACAGCTTGGACCATTTGGTGCGGGCAACGATGGAGAGTTGAAATGGTACCATAACCCACAGGTCCCAGGATTTAGGTGGTATTGGGATCCAAGAGAATCCATTGAGAAAAGGATTGGTCAGAGGATTGTTTGGGATCTAGGTATCAAAGGATCCATTCATGACCATTCAACATGGAGGGTACATCAGACTGTATGGGATCCTGGTATTAATATACAGATGCTTCTGTTGTGGATAGAAGTGGATCACTTGAGGAAAAGAAATCTTTGGGCGGGAGGATTTGTAATATTCCATTTCTTGATCCAGTCAAAGTTGACAGAATCGATCCATGGTACTTACCGTGGTATTTTCCCATGGTATTGGCCCATGGTATTTGTTGTCAGTTTCTGAGAAAAATAATAAAATAAGGTCTCTAGAAATTCCATCAAGCATATAAAAGGGGAGAGAAACTAGGCATTTAGAAACATTCTGGTATTATCTATCTTATTGTGTTTGGGTTGAGAACTTGGCCTGGCCAGTTCTAGCATTGATCTCGTGACGAAAACCCCGTGGTGAATTTGTCTGGTGGATCCATCTAGGGTCCACGATTATGCTTCAGTATTGGTTTTATGTTTTAATGAGTAGCCGAGCATGCCATTGCAAAGGCTCATATATTTTTGGTGTGGGCATGCATCTTTGTTTACAGTTAATAATATAAATAAAAGGTTCATTTCCAGATCCCGTCTATGTTCATGGTTTTTTCTGAATGACTTTTTATTGAGAACACTAGAATGTGCTAGATCTGATTAAATTATTAAGGTTTGGGATCTTACAAAGAATTCTTTGACATTAAAGAAATGGTGAAAGTTCTCTATGAAGAGAGGAATACAAGGTTGAAACAAGGTGAGAGCTCCAATCCTCCAAAGGGAGATAGAGATAAGCCTCCAAAAGGAGATAGAGGAGATGGGGACAAGCCTCCAAAAGGGAATGGAGGGAATGGTGACAAACCACCTTTAATACCACATTTTTCTTCACCTCCATCCTCATGACCATTTTCACCATCATCATATTCTACATCAACCCCTTCACAAACACCTCCACATTCTCTAAAGGGACATGGTAAAACTCCACTGTTAAAACTTGACATAAAGTTTGAATTGCCCACGTATAATGGAGAGGTAAATGCTAAAAAATTAGATAATTGGGTTCGTTATCTTGAAGTGTATTGTAGGATACAAAGGATCAAGGATGATGAGACCAAGATTCAACTTGATTCCTTAAGGTTGGAAAGTGCATCACTCATTTGGTGGGAAGACAAAACTCAAGAGGACATGAAGAAACATGGTAAGGTTTTATCTTCTTGGAATAATTTTGTTTCTGCAATAAGAAGAAAATTGTATCCATTAGCATACATGAAAAAAGCTATCATGGGTTGGAAAAAATTTAGGCAATTAAAGGGTCAAAGTGTGCAAAGTTATACACAAGAGTTTAGAAGGAGATCATTGATTTTGGGTGTAGATTTTACATCTCAAGATACTTTGCTCAAATATATTGGAGGTTTACATAGCTTCTTGAGACATACAATTCTCATGTTTAACCATACAAATTTAGATGAGGTTTTTTTATATGCCACACATCTAGAAGAAAGAGGGAAGAATGTTCCACAAGAGGGCATAAAAAAGCCATTTAATAATGGATACAAAGGAAAGGGTAAATTCAAAGGAAAAGGAAAGAATAATGCTTCCTGAAAAAAAGAGGGAGAAAAATTAACTTGAAAGCATTGTTCAAAGGACAATCACGATGAAGATCAATTTTGGAAACTTCATCCTGAGATGAGACCCAAAAAGTTTAACAACAAAGGAAAGAAAAAGACAATTGAAACTACACAACATGATTTAGGATTCGATTCGGGAGATGAAACAAAGGTCACAACTATGGGATTAAAAGATAATGAATCCATTGCTAGCACTAGTTCTTAGAATAGCCACAATGAAACTCAAAGTGAAAAGGAAAGAATATAGATTTTCCATATTAGAGTCATCTCAAAACATAACAAAATTGATATTCGATTTGATAGTGGCTCACAAGAAAATCTCATTTATGAAAACATTGTCAAAAAGTTGAATTTGGAAACCATTACTCATCCTAAACCATATCCTTTAGGTTTGGTGTGTAACAATGTAAAGTTGCAAGTAACTAGAAAATGCAAGCTGAAATTTGTCATTACTGCAAACTTCATTGATGAGGTAGAGCTTGATGTAGTGTCATTAGACATATGTGGTATTTTTTTGGGAAGCCAAAATATTTATGACATGAGCGCTATCTTTCAACGCCATGAAAACAAATATCACTTGTTTAAATATGGTATTGAGTACATTGTTAGAGCACATCGCAAGAAACTAAACCTTTAAGCTGTGAATGTTGGAAAAATGAAGATACTTGTTAACTCTAGCAAGAATTTTGTACTTCTAATGAGAAAACCCGAGGATGATGTTGATAATGAAGCTTTTCAAGGTTGTGATTCAAATTTGAAATATGATTTGGTTGAGGTTGTTAACCAATATGATGAGATGTTTCAGGAGCCTAATGGATTTCCTCCCAAAATATGAATTCAACATGAAATCCAATTGCAACAAGATTTTCCAACATTGGCATGTACAAGATGTTAGTGAAGGAAAATGCAAAAAATAAAAAACAAATCCAATAGTTGTTTCACAAGGGGATCATCCAACCAAGTACTTCTCCATGTGGTTCACCTATTGTTTTAGTGCCAAAGGAAGATGGAACATCGAACATGTGTGTAGAATTCCATGCATTGAACAAGATTACTGTAAAGAACTGTTACCCTCTTCCTAGAATTGATGATTTACTCAATCAATTGAAAGATGTTGTGTATTTCACTAAGTTTGACTTGAGGAGTGGCTATCATCAAATTAAGATCGATAAAGGAGACATATGGAAGACAAAATTCAAAACAAAGCAAGGTTTGTTTGTGTTATCACTCTAGTAATTCTAAAGTTGTGGGATTATGGTTTTTAGTCAAAGAATTCTAGAGGTAACCACAAACTAACTTCAAACTCTAGGATCTAGCCTTCCTAGGGTTCAGACAGGGTTCTCCCTTTAAAGTTTAACTTTGTTTTAATTTGTAAATATTAGGCTAGTTATGAAAGTGCAGCTTTGGTTTTGTTTTGGTAGATTTGGTGGGAAAAATCACTTGAAAGGAAGGATAGTGGGAAATCTATTTGTCCATTGGGCTAAGGAGTCAAAATCAAGTAAACAGGACTGGGATCAAAGACAAAAGGTCAAATGTTTTCAGGGCAAGATAGATAACCCTTGGAGATCTTGGAAAATAGTTTCTATGAGATGGTATGATCGGGATAAAGGGCACTTAAGAATCCTTAAATCCGGAAAAGGAAGTAGTAGGAAGAGATCAAACGAGAGAGGGAGCAATTAAGGGTTCCCTACACTGGAAATCAGAGGAAAACATATAAATGATAACTAGTTAAAAACAGGGTGCTTTTAACAAATCCTGTAGTAATACTCCTAGTTATACATTCAGATTTAGAATAAACATAAATGGATGCATGTAACAAAGAAAGAAAACAATGACAAGTGAGGAAATACTTCACTCCAAATATCTCATCACAGGAATCCTGAAGTATGATGCCAATTGTTTTTATCCAGCTTGCTAACTTGAAATTCGACACAAAAAAGCTTTGAAGTCCAAGAAGAAATGACTATAACAATCCCAAAAATTTTATTCCACACAAAATACTTCTAAATATGAAGTATTTATACATAATGTTTTACAAAATATCCTAGAAAAATTCTAGGAATTATCTTAGGAAAATAAAACATCTTTACAATAATAATAGAGACAACTGCTTAACAAATCAGCAAGTTGTCCTGTTTATCCAAAAGAAATAAAAACAATTTTGAGGATAGGATGCAGCTGGCTGCCTTGGTGTCCTCCTTGCTAGCTCTTAGATATTTTTGGAATCTGATCTGCCTTGTCTGATACCCTTTCTCGGATACTTTTTATTCACTGATACTCTTTAACCCTTAGTCAAAAACTGTTTGCTGCTGTAAAATATGCTTTGACTATAATTTAGAAAACAATTTAGTCCTTCTTTCATCTGTATTTATCCTTCATAGTAAATATGTGAGTGCTTGCCAATCCTCATTTTTAGGAATTTGTATATTTTTTAATTTCCTGAAGTTCTCATCAGCTTCAATTTATCTAGCAAGGGTTGGCTTGATGACAAACAAGTGCTTTATCTCATGTTCCAAGTAGAATAAGTCTTCAAAACTCTTGACTAACACTTTTCCAGTTGGAATGCCTCGTCTTTGTGGCTTATTTACCTGTTCCTTGGAAAATTATTTTATCTTCTTATCATAATCATTATGAGGAATTAACTTATCATTAATTACCATAATGTTAGGTAGTCCTTTTTGTCTCAAACTTGTGAACTTAACCATAAATCTGGTTATGGAAGTATTCATACTTTCACACTTTTCTTCTAGTTGCCTCATCAACTTTTTCTTTGTTGTGACTTTCCTAATTTATAGGATAGTTGCAATTTTGTCTGTGATTTTGAGTTCTTCTAACTCGTGTCTGTTTTTTCTGTTGAGGAAGGCAATTAGCCTTATAGCTTGCTCTGGTTTGTCAGCCAACTTAGTTTGAGTCTTTTGAATTTCTACTTGGGCTGCTAGTAATAACTCTCTTTGCTCAAAAATTACCTGAATTGAAGGCCATACATCATGGCTGGCTTCAATGACCTTATTCCAAAGGTAATTTTTGATGTATGATATCTAATCCTTCAAATTTAACCCCTTTTGCAACTTCTTTAACTCTTCATTTAGTATGATGGCATTTTGTTCATGTGTCTTTGCATTTATCTGAGCCAACTTATTTGACTTCTCAATATTTTCTACCATCTTTGTCAACCTGTTAATCTCATTTGTCTTTAAAGGCATTTCTTCCATTGCTTTCACTATCTTGCTGGCCTCATCTGTAGGCTGTACGAGAGGGTGTAGTTAGGGATTTAATAAAATAGGTTAGGTGTTAATATGAAAAAGGGGTAGTAAAATGGAAACAAATTATATGTTACCTCTAAGTAAAGTATAAAAATAAAGCATTGCTCATCTTTGTTGTATTACTTCACTTATACTTGGGATAAATGCTTTTTTAGGGTTTTATGAATGATTCTGAAGGGAATGAAGTTAATTATTTTAGGTTTACAATTTTAATAAGTAAAAAATGTGTTTACTTAGGAAAAAAGGGATTAAGATGTATGAATGAGAGGTAAATGCTGATAAATGTGGGTTTAAGGTATGAACTCAATATTTTTAACTAACCAGTCATCGAGCCTTGGGTCTGGTCCCAACAAAAGTCAGAGAAATGCTCTGAGCCTTTTTGACTGATATTTATAACACTAAATACTTGTAGGGGAGGGGAAATTAGTGATTTTTATTGATGATGCTTTATTACATGATTTCTCAACTGCTTTCTACCTACCCAAATTTATTTCTAACATTTTTTCTTCATTTTGTAGGTGCATTTAGGCTTGCAACCTTAAAACATTTTTCTTTAAAAGCATAAAACTATCTAAATCTACCTTATTTCATCCGAGGGCTCAGATTAAACTATTGATCTGCTTATTATTCTCTACCTATCTACTGATGTTTCAAGTTTAAACTGTTTGAAAAATCTTTATTCTCTATCTAAAACATGAAATTGAAAGCATGAAAAGTTAAGATTAAACTGTTTAACTGATCATGGATTATGACATTTATTGACACTCTGAACATAGTCATTATTCTTGCAGTAAAATTAAAAGTAGTGGCATTTGGACTTGCTCACTTTCAGGTCTTATTTATTTTTCTTTTGGGGTCTATATTTTTCTAAGTCTTTGATTTTTCTTTTAGGACTTTTTACCCTCTTTTTGGCTTTTTATTAATTTTTTTTTAAATATGGGAAATAACTTGCAAAAAGCAAGGTATGTACATATTTACAAGACTATCATAGTCAATTCAAAATTTATGAACCCTATTATTATAGGACCCTAACAGTGGCTCCACATGGGGATGACGTTTCCTGGTGAAATATCAAGAACTTTGAGACTAGTAGCCTTTGGAATTTGACTGTGATGACCCCATAAATATCTTTTGATATCTGCAATTTATTCATACTTATATTATTTACTTCTCAAAGCTTAGGGCCTTCTCTCTGGGCTTCAACTTTGTTAGGGAAACATCCAATCCAATCTAAACTCTGCAATGTATATGTACAATGATAAAAGTGAATAAAAACTAACCATTTTTTAACTCAAGAGAGTAGTAGTGCTTCAACATTCTACCATTTACTGGTCCTTCTTGCATATCTGTTCCATCCATTTCTTTCAAAAAGAAAGCATTATTACCTCTATATCCATAAATCACATAAGGTCCTTTCCACAGAAAATCAAATTTTACATGTTTTCCTTTGTCTTCTATTCTGGAATCCCATTTTAATACTTTATCTTCTATGTATAAATCATCCTCTTTAGTCTTTTTATCAAAAAATTTCTTGATTTTATCCTGAATGACTTGAGATTTGATATAAACTTCTTCCCTTGTTTGTTGCAAGTGAATAGTTTGATTGATTCTTCTTTGAATGTCATTTGTTTCAACTTGTAACTCTTGGATAATTTTCATCACTTGTACACCTAGGGAGGATGGAAAAACAACATCCATTCCATAAAAAAGCTGGTAGGGGGAAGTGCCAATGGATTTTTTAGTAGTAAGTCTATCTGCCCATAAGCCATTGACTAACTTCTTATTCCAAGTCTGTTTATTATCTTCAAGTAACTTTTTTATGATGTTTATAAGGCCCTTGTTTGAGGATTTAGCTAGGCCATTACCTTGGGGGTAATATGCAGTAGAATGACCTAAGGTAATATGGTATTTGTGGCAAAAGTCAATCATTTTCTTGGATTTGAATGCTGCTATATTGTCAGTAATTATATTTTGATGACATCCAAATCTTGAAAGAATGTTGTTTTCAAGGAAAGAGATAATGACAATATCTGTGGCTTGTCTGGAGGGTATGGCTTCAATCCAGTTAGTAAAATTATCAGTGGCTGTCAAAATCCACTTATGTTGGCCTGAAGAAGGAGGGTGAATTTCACAAATGAAGTCTAAACCCCATTGTTGAAATGGCATTTCCGTTGAAATAGGCTTTAAGGGGAGGGGTAATAATTTCTTCTTACCCTAAAAATTTTGGCACTTATGACATGAAGTTACATACTTTTTGACATCAGCAAACAAAGTAGGCCAATAAAAACCAACTCTCAGGATCTTGTTTGCAGTTTTCCACTATAAATGTCCTCCACAGTCACCTGGATGAAATTATTCAAGTATTTTTTCAGATTCTTCCTTTAATAAACAATTTAATAAGATCCCACTATGATCTCTCCAAAAAAGTACATTGTCTAAAATACAAAATCTTGCTGCCTTTAGTTTTAAGAATCTGGCTTTGGTTCTTGAAAATCTAGGAAGAGCTTGTAAGTTTAGGAGTATAAATATGATATTTGTATACCAAGGTGAGTTTGAGAAGGCTTCATTGATCGTTGGAGTTGCCATCTCTTCCTGATCATCTACTTGGGTAATGAAATTTATGTGTAGGGCATTGTAGTTAGATTCAGCCATAAGTTTGGCTAATCCTTGACCTTTGATGGGTTTTGTGGGTTTTATATCTATGTCATATTCTAATATCATGGAAATCCACTTACCTCTTCTTCCATCAGGACCATCCTAAGTAAGAATGTTTTTTACTATAGAATTTGGGACATAGGCAATGATGTGAGAGTAGAGAATATAAACTCTGAAGTATTTAATGGCCTCAAACAAAGCTAAGGCTTGTTTCTCCATAATTTTGTACTTCAAAGGGGCATTCCTAAGGGTCTTATTGAAGAAAGCTCTAGGTTGTTCAAATCCTTGGTCATTTTTCTACAGTAAAACTACAGCAATGGTGTGTTCTGAAGCAAATGAAAAAATTATGAAATCTTTCTTAAAGTCAGGACTTATTAGGACTGGAGTTTTGGTTAAGGCTTGTTTGATGGAGTCAAACAATAGTCCACTTAAGAACTGAATATTTTTTAAGCATGTTATTTAGTTCGCTATTTATCTCAGCTAAATTAGATATGAATCTTCTCAAAAAATTTATCTTACCTAGAAAGGCTTGTAATTCTTTGATGTTTCTTGGTGGACTGATGTTAAGAATTGCTTCTATCCTAGCAGGATCTATTTTGATTCCTTCTTTAGAAATTATGTGTCCAAGTAACTTGCCTTCTTCTAATCCAAATAAACTTTTCTTAGGGTTTAAAGAGATTCGAAATTTCCTGCATTTAATAAAAACTTGTTTTAGATGATCCAAGTGTTTATTATCAGTTTTGGAAAACACGGCAATGTCATCTAAGTAAATTACTAAGAAATCATGTATTTCCTTTGCAAAAGCTATGTCCATAGCCCTTTGAAAGGTTTCTCCTGCATTCATTAGACCAAAAGGCATTTTTACATACATAAAAGTGCCCCAAGGAGTGGTAAATGTTGTTTTGGCTTGATCTTCTTTTTGGAATAAAACCTGGTTGTATCCTGAAAAACCATCTAAAATTGACATCCTAGAAGAGCCAACTACCCTTTGTAACATATGATCCATTTTAGGTAAAGGGTAATTATCTTTCAAGGACACTTTGTTTAGATTCCTGAAGTCGACACATAATCTAATCTCTCTCGTTTTCTTTCTTGTTGGAACTAGGTTGGAAACCCAATCAGAATATCTGATTGGTGCAATTATATGTGCATCATACATTCTTTTCACTTCTTTTTCTATCAAAGGTAATAAAACAGGGTAAATTCTTCTCAACTTTTGTTTAAATGGCTTTTTGTCTTCTTTTATTGGAATTTTATGTTGGATTATGCTGGTATCATAGGATTTGAGATCCTCATAACTCTAGGCAAAAACATCTTGATATTCCTTTAAAAGAGTAATGTATTTTTCCTTTTCTTGTTGAGGTAATGTTTTAGAAAGTTTGATTATTTTGGGTTTTAATTGGGTACCAATATTTCATTCTTCTATATCAGATCTAACTGGCTCCATTTTGGGTTTTCTAGCTACATCATTTGAGTCAAAAAGATCTTCTAAGGGAGTTAAACCTTTGGGTAAGAAATTATCCTTAAGATTCAATACATCTGTTTCATCATCAATAATTTCTTCAATCTCTACTTTCTCTAAGCTATCTATATTAGATTGAGTAAATCTTGTTGGTTTATCAAACTTTATTCTATTTAAATCTAAGTTATTCAAATCTATTTCACAATCTAAATCTTGATTTATAGTAAAATCTGTGTCTATCTTACAATTATGAAATTCACCTTCATTGTTCATAAATTTGTAAATCTTTTCATCCTAGGAAAAAATTTGCCAATACTTAAGGTTATCTGGAATTATTGGCCTATGTTTGACTTCAGTAGTACATTTGTGATTAGGTTGGAATGGTAAATTGCATGTACTAGCAAAGGTTGCTAGACAATGAGCTTGTATATTTTGTTTTCTAGGTATAGCAGCAAATTTAAATTTCAATAAATCATTAGTTAAATCTATCACAGTGTCTCTGTATCTGCTTAGTCTAGGATTGTAAACATAATATATTCCATTTACTTGTTTTATGATCAACTCTGAATCTCCCATGATTAATATTATTTTTCCTCCTGAGTTCCTAATGATTTGGAGTCTTAGAATGAGGGCTTCATACTTAGCCATATTATTGGTACATTTGAAATTGAGCTTGAAAGCATGGCCTTCTGAGTGATTAGTCTCCATGTTGGTTATCCAAACCCCTGCTCCTGCTCCTAACTTATTTACTGAACCATCAAAGTCTAAATGCCATAGAGATTCATGAAAAATATTATCATTGTTTGGTGCTTTCTTTTTCTCTATTAGTTCAGTTTGGATTCCATTAGTTTCAGAGTTACATAAGATAAAAGAATCAAGATCAGTTGGTGTAGAGTAAATTGGGTAATTTATAGATCTTTATACACTACTGACCATGTACTTCATCAATGTTTCCCTATATAACTTCTTAGGCTAGCCAAAAATTGATATAGTAGCATAAGAAATGTCCCCAATTGTAGAGATCCCCGTAACTTTGCTCCCCATGAGTGAGAAAGTAATATTCCATATTTAGGTGGAGAGTCAGCCACTACAATGTCCATTAATTTAGGTGTTCCAAGATTTTTTTCCATTAATTGGTAAGCCATATCTGTATCAAATCCATCAAGGAATTTGAGCAGAACTGAATAAGGAGTAGGTTTAAGATTTGCAGGGATAGAATTATAGACACTATTATATCTGGTGTAGTAATCTTGGACTGACTCATCTGGAGCTCTTTTCATGGAATCAAATTCAGATAATATTTGGAGGGGATTTTTTTTATTTTCCCATTTATTTAAAAACAATATATGAAACATAGCTAAATCAATTACACTACTAGCAGCTAAATCTTTAAACCACCTCTTAACCTCTCTAGTCAAAGTTTGTGAAAACAACCTCATTTGAACATCCGAGTCATCAATCTCATAAATTTCAAAGAAGTCTGTCATCTTAGTAATATGTTGCTGAGCAGTGTATTGGGTAGTGCCATCAAACAGTGGTATTTTATTTGGATAGTCTTGAGGCATGTCATGAAGCTGTTGTGGTAAGACTAGGGTAGCACATCTAGTAGCCATAGCTTGAAGCTTAGCTTGGGTAGGAGGTAAAGTAGAACTGCTTGGAGCTGTGCTGGAAATAGTAGCAGATGAACTAAAGGTTGTAGTTGAAGTGCTGGGAAATGAAACTAGAATGTATATGGAACTACTAGGGAATGAGGATGATGTATTTAAGAAATCAAAAGGTGAACTGATGGATATAGTGGATGAAGTGAGTGGTGGAAATAGTACTTTAGGTTGTAAAGGTAATCTAGGGATAAATGGATATGTAGATGAGCTGGTAGTGGAATTTATAAATGATGTAACAACATACAGAGATGAATATCTAGCTGGTATTATTGTGGTATGCAACTGAGAAACTGGAGGTTTGTTTGCATAGGTCAAAAATTGAGCTAATTCAATAGCTTCATCAATATCTTTGAGAATAGTAAGATTAAGTTGTTCAATTTTAGTCTGATCTTGAACTTTCTATGTTTTAAAATCTGCTGTAATATATTTATGTTTTGTATTCAAAAATGAAATGAAAACAGGGTCTAAAACAATAGTTTTAAGATCACTTTCATATTTTCTTCTAAATAAAGAATGCTCAAATTTCAGATCAAAATCAATATCTTGCATACTTACTAACTCTTGTGGTAATGAATTGACTCTTTTTAATGATACTTGAGCTTCTAAATTTTCTGACTGTTTTTTCTTTTTACCAATTCGGTTTGGTTTGTCTACTATAACTGCAGGCTTAGGATCCGGGTTAGACTTGGTATAATAAACTTTCGTAGAAGCCAAAATTACTGTTTTCAATATACACAACTTATAAAAGCAATCTTAAAGTAAAAGGATAGATAAAAATATTTTCTTTAAGACTAGTTTTAAGACTGAGGATTGGTTAGTTCCCCAGTATGGTCGCTAGTAATGTTATCACTCTAGTAATTCTTAAGTTGTGTAATTTTTGTTTTTAGTCAAATAATTCTAGAGGTAACCACAAACCTACTTCAAACTCTAGGATCTAGCCTTCTTAGGGTTCAGGGTGGGCTCTCTCTTTTAAAGTTTAACTTTGTTTTAATTTTGTGAATATTAGGCTAGTTATGAAAGTGCAACTTTGGTTTGGTTTTGATAGATTTGGTGGGAAAAATCACTTGAAAGGATGAATAGTGGGAAATATATTTGTCCATTGGGCTATGGGGTCAAAATCAAGTAAACAAGACTAGGATCAAGGGAAAAAAGGTCAAATGTCTTTAGGGCAAGATAGATAACCCTTGGAGATCTTGGAAAGTTGTTTTTGTGAGGTGCTATGATCAGGATAAAGGGCAATTAAGAATCCTTAAATCCGGAAAAGGGAATTAGTAGGAGAGGACAAACGCTAGAGGGAGAAATTAAGAATTCCCTACACTAGAAATCAGAGGAAAACACATAAATGATAACTAGTTAAAAACATGGTGCTATTAACATATCCTGTAGTAATACTCCTAGTTATACATTCGGTTTTAGCATAAACATAAATGGATGAATGTAATAGAGAAAAGAAACAATGACAAGTGAAGAAAATACTTCACTCAAAATAGCTCATCATAGGAATCCTGAAGTATGATGCCAATTTTCTTTGATCCAGCCTGCTACACAAAGTTTTGACACACAAAAGCTGAAGTATGGTGGGATATCAGCTATGGGGTGCGATGAGCTCTCTCCGAATCCCTTCTGCGCTGCAGAACTCCTTGAATTCAGCCGATATGAATTCACCACCATTGTCGCTCCTTAGAGTAATCACCTTCTTACCCGATTCCTTCTCTACCAATGCCTTGAATTCACAGAAATTAGAAAATGTCTCACTCTTCTTCTACATGAAGAAGATCCAGCACTTCCGAGAGAAATCATCAACAAAGATCACGTAGTACTTGTGCTTTGCTGTCGAAGCTACTGAGAAAGGACCACACACGTCTGTGTGAACTCTCTCAAGGATCGTCGTGGCGCGACTATCCTTCCCGTGAAAGGTGGCTTTACTTTCACATTACCCTGCACACCCCTGCAAATTTTCCCACTGCGCAAGAGTGCCCTTAGAAAGCCCAAGAGAAATCTCTGTCCGCAAGATTCTGTGTTCCATGGTGAAGGTGGCCCAATCTCCCGTGCCACAATACCCCTCATCATCCCGCACCTCACTCACTTTCTCGCCTTGTATGCCAGTTGTCGCCAGCCCATCTACTTAAATCGATAAAGGTTCTTAACTCGAATTCTATCTTTCGGTCTCACTAGCATCATCGCACAGAAAACTTTTCCTTCGCCGAAGACCACATCACCCCTTGTCCTCCAACATCGCCACGAGATCAGGTTCTTCTTTCAATCCCTGAACATGCAAAACTTCCTTCAATATGAAAGGTTTTACGTAATTCTCTCAAAGGAAATGGTACCGATACCGGTCGCACTGTATCTACCATCATCGCCCATCTCGATGTGCACTCCAAGATCTTTCTCATCCAGATCTGAAAACAAATCCCGATCTCCAGTCATGTGAAAAGACGCACCACCGTCCAAGAACCATACTGATCCCATCACACTTGAGACCAAGCATGCGATCAGTGAAAAATCCAGCTCAAACTGGGAGGCTAAGGCCTCGCCCACTGCAGATCCAGCATCCTTCTTATTTTTCTTCTTCAAAGGACAATTCGTGGCATAGTGTCCATGCGTCGCGTGAAAACACTTCACCTTGGACATGTCTTGCTTCTTTCCTTTCGCACCAGACTGAGAAGCCTTCTTGCTCTTCCCCTTGTTTTCTTTGGTAGCCAAAGCGCAATTTTCTTCATCAAATACCTTTGATGAAGATCCGTCTCTGGTAGTCCTCCTTATCTCCTCTTGCATGAGATCCACCCAAAGGCGCTCCCGTCCCGGCAACTTCTCCCGACCATTAACACTATATTGATATGACCACTTAGTGCCAAGCCTTCAGACCAAGGAGAGCCGTGTCCACTCATCTCCTCATCTTCGACAACACTGAAACACTTCCCACCATCTCTCGCATTGAGTGAACTTCGGTGGAGGTATTTGGCGTACATCGGTCAGCCTTTCTCCATCTTGATGTTTCGAGCATATCTTTGAGCGCCACTTCCTTTTTGCCTTCTTCAAGCTCTCTTACTCGAATAGATGATCCGTCAAAGCTTTCCACATTAAATATGGAGAAGCATTTCCATGCAAAAAATGGATACAACATGATCCTTGACGCTCCAATGTAATCCTTCTCGACATTTCGCCATCTTCTTTTGCCAAGCTTCATCACAGATCGTTGGCTTTTTGGAACTGCTTACGAACTCCTTTAGACCATTATCTTCATCGCCTATGCGATCCTTCCATGCAACATAATTCGAACTGCCTTCAAGAGTATATTCAAGTCGCAAACCGTTGAAAGACATTTTCAACTCTAGCACCAAGAAAACAAAACTGCTGCAAAATTCGAATTCCAACTCAAAGCTCAGCCGCTCTGGATCTGTGAGAAAAAATTATTTCTAGCATAGAGATCGACTACAGGGGCATTTACTGGATGTATCACCTTTCAAAGGAAAGGATGGATCCAGAGGCTACCTGGCCCGAATGCAGACTCTGTCTACCGAAATAAGTTTGTAATCACTGTGATGATTAATCTCTGCTTCAATAGCTCCGATACCATGTAGAAATTTGCTGAATAATGATTAATTATCCATCGATACTATCCTGATCACATATCAATTCGAATTCATATGCAACACACAATCTCTTCCACTCAGATCATCACACATGCAGAAATAAAACAAGTGATAACACATCAATTCATCATACACATTAACACAGTATGTATGGGGAAATCTTATAGCTAAAAACCCCACAGCTATTGTGTATATTATAATGGAGTAATCATGTAACAAACTCAGTACAATACTCCTCACAAGTACTCAGTACTTTCTCATAAAGTTACACACAAACTAGCTTGGTTTTGAACAGGTTACTGGTTCAAAACTCACCACTAATTGCCTTGCCTCTATTGCGCAATCATGGCCTGTCTATATAGAGATACAAGGTTCGAATCCCCTTAGCTTGACAACGCAATCATCATGGGAAATTTCTCCAAGTGTGGTGCAAATATCATGCACAACTAATGTCGCCACTGATAGCTAACTCCACCCTTTCATCTATCTCTTTCACTGGTCTCCACTGAACTGTCCATGCACTGTAGTGAAATGATGTGTCCTTGAGTTGAATAATGAGTTACTAATTAATGAATTAAATAATATTTAATTCACTCCACTCATAACTATTTGATTAGCTAGTTAAACTAATCTCAACCAGTTCAACTAAATTAAACCGAACACAACTCAATTAACCGTCTCATCAACTCCACCAAACTTCGCCATCGAAGTCCTAACTCGAAGTCTACCATGCATGAGCTCTCCAAACCCCTAGGAATAGCGTAATTCCTCTGTCAGATGCATGAGCCACTTCCAAGGCTCGAACTGAAGTGCTCCAATAGAGTAAACTGAAGTTTAGAGTCCAAATATTATTAAGGGTAAATAATATTTGACTTCCCTATTTTTAGGATAGGTAGTCTAAAAATAGACTTCGACCTAAATGTTTAAAAATAGAGTTCCATCTATTTTTACCAACATGACAAATACTCCAAGAATAACATACTGCAACCCCTGGACCATGCTCCATATGTCTAAAATAGACATAGTCTAAAAATAGACTTTGCGCCAAAAATAGCCTGCAGGCCCACTTAGTGAAGGCGACTTCATTTCACTAAGCTCCATCATCTTGCTGCATTTTCAACACAATGTATATGTACAATGATCAAAGTAAATAAAACTAACTATTTGTTAACTCAGGAGAGTAGTAATGCTTCAACATTCTGTCATTTACTGGTGCTTCTTGTAGATCTGTTCCATCCATTTCTTTCAGGAAGAAAGCATTATTACCTCTATATCCATAAATTACTTAAGTTCCTTTCGACAAAAAATCAAATTTTCCATGCTTACCTTTGTCTTCTCTTCTGGAATCCCAATTTAACACTTTATCTCCTATGTAGAAATCATCTTCTTTAGTATTTTTATAAAAAATTTCTTGATTTTATCTTGAATTACTTGAGATTTGATATAAACTTCTTCCCTTGTTTGTTGCAAGTGAATAGTTTGATTGATCCTTCTTTGAATTTCATTTGTTTCCAGCTATAACTCTTGGATAATTTTCATCACTGGTACACCAAGCGAGGATGGAAAAACAACATCCATTCCATAAATAAGTTGATAAGGAGAAGTACCAATGGATTTTTTAGTAGTAAGTCTATCTGCCCATAAGGCATTGACTAACTTCTTATTCCAAGTCTTTTTATTGTCTTCAAGTAATTTTTTGATGATATTTACAAGGTTCTTGTTTGAGGATTCAGCTAGGCCATTACGTTGGGGGTAATATGCAGTGGAATGACCTAAGGTAATATGGTATTTGTGGCAAAAGTCAATCATTTTCTTGGATTTGAATGCTGTTGCATTTTCAGTAATTATCTTTTGGGGGCATCCAAATCTTGAAAGAATGTTGTTTTTTAGGAAGGAAATAATGACAGTATCTGTGGCTTGTCTGGAGTGTATGGCTTCAATCCACTTGGTAAAATAAACAGTGGCTGTCAAAATCCACTTATGTTGGACTGAAGGAGGGTGAATTTCACCAATGAAGTCTAAACCCCATTTTTGAAATGGCATTTCAGTTGAAATGGGCTTTAAGGGGAGGGGTAATAATTTCTTCTTACCCTCAAAAATTTGGCACTTATGACATGAAGCTACATACTTTTTAACATCAACGAACAAGGTAGGCCAGTAAAAACCAGCTCTCAGGATCTTATCTGCTGTAGTTTTCCAATATAAGTGTCCTCCATAGTCACCTGCATGAAATTCTTCAAGTATTTTGTCAGCTTCTTCCTTTAATAAGCAATTTAATAAAATCCCACAGTGATCTCTCCAAAAAAGTACATTATCTAAGATGCAAAATCTTACTGCTTTTAGTTTTAAGAATCTGGCTTTGGTTCTTGACAATCCAGAAGGAGCTTGTAAGTTTTGGAGTAAAACTATAATATCTTTATACCAAGGTGAGTCTGAGAAGGCTTCACTGATCGATGGAGTCGCCATCTCTTCCTGATCATCTACTTGAGCAATAAAATTTATGTCTAGGGCATTGCAGTTAGATTCAGCCATAAGTCTGGCTAATCCTTGACCTTTGATGAGTTTTGTGGGTTTTATCTCTATGCCATATTCTAAGATAGTGGCAATCCACTTACCTCTTCTTCCACCAGGACCATCTTGAGTAAGAATGTCTTTTACTACATAATTTGGGACATAGTCAATGATATGAGAGTAGAGAATATAAAATCTGAAGTCTTTAATAGCCTTAACGAAAGCTAAGGCTTGTTTTTCCATAATGTTGTACTTCAAAGGGGAATCTCTAAGGGTCTTACTGAAAAAAGCTATAGGTTGTTCAAATCCTTGGTCATTTTTCTGTAGTAAAACTACAACAATGGTGTGTTATGAAGCAAATGAAAAAATTATGAAATCTTTCTTAAAATCCGGACTTATTAGGACTGGAGTTTTGGTTAAGGCTTGTTTGATGGAATAAAATGTTTTTTTAGCCTCAACAATCCATTTAAGAACTGAATCTTTTTTGAGCATGTTATTTAGTTCTCTAATTGTTTCAGCTAAATTAGATATGAATCTTCTTAAAAAATTAATCTTACCTAGAAAGGCATGTTATTCTTTGATGTTTCTTGGTGGACTGATGTTCAGAATTGCATCTATCCTAGCAAGAGCTATCCTAATTCCTTCTTTTGAAATTATGTGTCCAAGTAATTTACCTTCTTCTAATCCAAATAGACTTTTCTTAGGGTTTAATGAGATGCCATATTTCCTGCACTTAATAAAAACTTGTCTCAAATGATCCAAGTGTTCATTATCAGTTTTGGAAAACACAGTAATGTCATCTAAGTAAATTACTAAGAAATCATGTATTTCCTTTGCAAAAGCTATGTCCATAGCCCTTTGAAAGGTTGCCCCTGCATTCATTAGTCCAAAAGGCATTTTCACATACATAAAAGTGCCCCAAGGAGTGGTAAATTTTGTTTTAGCTTGATCTTCTTTTTGGACTAAGATCTGTTTGTATCATAAGAAACCATATAAAAGAGACATCCTAGAAGAGCCAACTACCCTTTGTAATATATGATCCATTTTAGGTAAAGGGTAATTATCCTTCAAGGAAACCTTACTTAGATTCCTAAAGTCAACACATAATTTTATCTCTCCTGTTTTCTTTCTTGTAGGAACTAGGTTTGAAACCCAATCAGAATATTTGATTGGTGCAATGATCTATGCATCATACATTCTTTTCACTTATTTTTCTATCAACGATAGTAAAACAGGGTTAATTCTTCTCAACTTTTGTTTAAATGGCTTCTGATCTTCTTTTATTGGAATTTTATGCTGGATTATTCTGGTATCATATGATTTGAGATCCTCATAACTCCAGGCAAAGACATCTTGATATTCCTTTAAAAGAGTAATGTATTTTTCTTTCTCTTGTTGAAGTAAAATTTTTGAAAGTTTGATTGTTTTGGGTTTTAACTCTGTTCCAATATTGCATTCTTCTATATCAGATCTTACTGGCTCCATTTTTGGCTTTCTAGCTACATCATTTGAGTCAAAAATATCTTCTAAGGGAGTTAAACCTTTAGGTAAGAAATTATCCTTAAGATTCAATATGTCTGATTCATCCTCAATAATTTCTTCATTCTCTACTTTCTCTAAGCTATCTATATCATCTTGACTAAATCTAGTTGGTTTATTAAACTTTATTCTATTTACATATAAGTTATTTAAATCTATTTCACAATCAAAATCATGATTTATAGTACAATCTGTATCTATATTACAATTTTGAAATTCTCCTTCATTGTTCGTAAACTTGTAAATCTGTTCATCCTGAGAAATTTTTTTCCAATACTTAAGGTTATCTGGAATTATTGGCCTATGTTTGACTTTAGCAGTATATCTGTGATTAGGTTGGAATGGTAAATTGCATGTAATAGCAAAGGTTGCAAGACAATGAGTTTGTATATTTTGTTTTCTAGGTATAGCAACAAACTTACATTCCAATAAATCATCAGTTAAATCTATGATAGTGTCTCTATATCTGCTTATTCTAGGATTGTAAACAGAATAAACTCAATTTACTTGTTTTATGATCAACTCTGAATCTCCCATGATTAAAGTTATTTACCCTCCCGAGTTCTTAATGATTTGGAGTCCTAGAATGAGGGCTTCATACTCAGCCATATTATTTGTACATTTAAAATTGAGCCTAAAAGCATGGCCTTTTGAGTGATTAGTCTCCATGTTGGTTATCCAAACTCCTGCTCCTGCTCCTAAATTATTTACTGAACCATCAAAGTCTAAATTCCATAGAGATTCATGAAAAATATTATCATTATTTGGTGTTTTCTTTTTCTCTACTAGTTCGGTTTGGATTTCATTAGTTTCAGAGTTGCATAGGATAAAAGAATCAAGGTCAGTTGGTGTAGAGTAAATTGGGTAGTTTATAGATCTTTCTGCACTGTTGACCATGTACTTCATCAATGTTTCTCTATATAACTTTTTAGGCTGGCCAAAAACTGATATAGTAGCATAAGACATGTCCAATTGTAGAGATCCCTGTAACTTTGCTCCCCATGAGAGAGAAAGTAATATTCCATATTTAGGTGGGATATCAGCTACTACAATGTCCATTAATTTAGGTGTCTGCATCTTTTTCCATTAATTGGTAAGCCATATCTACATCAAATCCATCAGGGAATTTGAGCGGAATAGAATAAGGAATAGGTTTAAGATTTGCAGGGATAGAATTATAGACACTATTATATCTGGTGCAGTAATCATGGACTAGCTCATTTGGAGATCTTTTCATGGAATCAAATTCAGACAATATTTGGAGGGGATTCTTTTTCTTTTCCATTTATTTAAAAACAATATATGAAACATAGCTAAATCAATTACACTACTAGCAGCTAAATCTTTAAACCACCTCTTAACCTCTCTAGTCAAAGTTTGTGAAAACAACCTCATTTGAACATCCGAGTCATCAATCTCATAAATTTCAAAGAAGTCTGTCATCTTAGTAATATGTTGCTGAGCAGTGTATTGGGTAGTGCCATCAAACAGTGGTATTTTATTTGGATAGTCTTGAGGCATGTCATGAAGCTGTTGTGGTAAGACTAGGGTAGCACATCTAGTAGCCATAGCTTGAAGCTTAGCTTGGGTAGGAGGTAAAGTAGAACTGCTTGGAGCTGTGCTGGAAATAGTAGCAGATGAACTAAAGGTTGTAGTTGAAGTGCTGGGAAATGAAACTAGAATGTATATGGAACTACTAGGGAATGAGGATGATGTATTTAAGAAATCAAAAGGTGAACTGATGGATATAGTGGATGAAGTGAGTGGTGGAAATAGTACTTTAGGTTGTAAAGGTAATCTAGGGATAAATGGATATGTAGATGAGCTGGTAGTGGAATTTATAAATGATGTAACAACATACAGAGATGAATATCTAGCTGGTATTATTGTGGTATGCAACTGAGAAACTGGAGGTTTGTTTGCATAGGTCAAAAATTGAGCTAATTCAATAGCTTCATCAATATCTTTGAGAATAGTAAGATTAAGTTGTTCAATTTTAGTCTGATCTTGAACTTTCTATGTTTTAAAATCTGCTGTAATATATTTATGTTTTGTATTCAAAAATGAAATGAAAACAGGGTCTAAAACAGTAGTTTTAAGATCACTTTCAGATTTTCTTCTAAATAAAGAATGCTCAAATTTCAGATCAAAATCAATATCTTGCATACTTACTAACTCTTGTGGTAATGAATTGACTCTTTTTAATGATACTTGAGCTTCTAAATTTTCCTAATCTTTTTCTTTTTACCAATTGTTTGTCATCTACTATAACCGCAGTTTAGGATCCTGTTAGACTTGTATAATAAACTTTCGTAGGCTAAAATTAGCGAAGTTAATATACACAACTTATAAAAGTAACTTTAAAGTAAAAGGATATATAAAAATATTTTCTTTTAAGATCAGCTTTAAGACTGAGGATTGCTAGTTCCCTCAAAGATGGTCGCTAGTAATGTTATCACCTAGTAATTCTTAGGTTGTGTAATTTTTGTTTTTAGTCAAATAATTTTAGAGGTGGTAACTACAAACCTACTTAAACTTCTAGGATCTAGCCTTCTTAGGTTCAGGGTGGCTCTCTCTTTTGTGCTTAACTTTGTTTTAATTTTGTAATATTAGCTAGTTATGAAGTGTAAACTTGCTTCATTGATAGATTTGGTGGGAAAAATCACTTGAAAGGATGAATAGTGGGAAATATATTTGTCCATTGGGCTATGGGGTCAAAATCAAGTAAACAAGACTAGGATCAAGGGAAAAAAGGTCAAATGTCTTTAGGGCAAGATAGATAACCCTTGGAGATCTTGGAAAGTTGTTTTTGTGAGGTGCTATGATCAGGATAAAGGGCAATTAAGAATCCTTAAATCCGGAAAAGGGAAGTAGTAGGAGAGGACAAACGCTAGAGGGAGAAATTAAGAATTCCCTACACTAGAAATCAGAGGAAAACACATAAATGATAACTAGTTAAAAACATGGTGCTATTAACATATCCTGTAGTAATACTCCTAGTTATACATTCGGTTTTAGCATAAACATAAATGGATGAATGTAATAGAGAAAAGAAACAATGACAAGTGAAGAAAATACTTCACTCAAAATAGCTCATCATAGGAATCCTGAAGTATGATGCCAATTTTCTTTGATCCAGCCTGCTACTCAAATTTTTGACACACAAAAGCTTTAATTTCCAAGAAGAAATGACTATAACAATCCCAACAATTTTATTCCACACAAAATACTTCTAAAGATGAAATATTTGTACATAATGTTTTACAAAATATCCTAGATGACTTCTAGGAATTAACTTAAGAAAATAAAATATCTTTACAATAAAAATAGAGACAGCTGCTTACAAATCAACAAGTTGCCCTATTTTATCCATAAGAAATAGAAACATTTTTTAGGATAAAGCGACTGGCTGCCTTGGTGTCCTCCCTGCTGGCCTTTAGATATTTTCTGAAATCTGACTTGACTTGTCCGATACTCTTTCTCGGATACTCTTTATTCACTGCTACTCTTTAACTGATACTCTTTAACCTTTAGTCAAAACTGTTTACTGCTGTAAATAAAATGTGTTTTGACTGTCATTCTGAAAATGATTTTTTGTCTTCTTTTCATCTGCTTGTTTTTATCCTTCACAGTAAATCTGTGAGAGCTTGCCAATCCTCATTTTTGGGAATCTGAATATTCTTTAATTTTCTAAAGTTCTCATCAGCTTCTGTATATCTAGAAAAGGTGGGCTTGATGACAAACAAGTGTTTGATCTCATACTGTAAGTAAAATAAATCTTCAAAACTCTTCAGTAACAATTTTCCTATGGGGATGCCTTGACCTGTGGGCTTATTTACCTGTTCCTTGGCAAATTCTCTTATCTTCTTATCATAGTCATTTTTAGGGATCAATTTATCATTAATAACCATGATATAAGGAAGTCCTTTTTGCCTCAAATTTGTGAACTTAACCATGAATCTGGTTATAGCAGTGTTCATACCTTCACATTTTTCTTCAAGTTGCCTCATCAAATTTCTCTTTGTTGTGACTTTCCTAATTTCTAGGATAGTTGATTTTCTATCTGTTATTTTGAGCTCTTCCAAGTCTTTTTTATTATTGTTGTTAAGGAAATTGATTATCCTTACAACTTGTTCTGGTTTGTCAGCCAAATCAGTTTGAGTCTTTTGGATTTTTGCTTATGCTGCCAATAATAATTCTCTTTGCTAAAAAATTATCTAAATTGAAGGCCATACATCATGGATGGCTTCAATGATATTATTCCAAAGGTAATTTTTGATTTATGATATCTGATATTTGAGAGTTAATTATTTTCGTAGCTTTTTTAACTATTCACTCAATCTGTTGGCATTTTGTTCATGTATCGTAGCATTTACCTGAGCTGATTTATTTGATTTTTCAAGATTTTCAATCACTTTTGTCAACCTGTTAATTTCATTTGTCTTCAAAGACATCTCTTCCATTTCTTTTACTATCTTGCTGGCATCATCTGTAAGCTATACTGCTGTGGTAGATGATTGAGTGGTTGATGTAGTGGAAGAAGTCACTGGCACTGCAGTAGCCAGTAGTTCTTTGGGTTCCAACTTTTCTGCTAAATTTGAAGGCACTGTTGCAGTGATGACTGGAATGACTGTAGGAATCACTGTTTCTTTTACTGTCTCCTTTTCTTGGACAAGTTTGTCCATCTGTATTTCCATTTCCTTAATTTGGGCTGTCAACTGGAGAATTAAACTAATCATTTCATCTTTTTCCTTCTTTTCCTGTAAGACTTATTTTGTCTAAGGATGCTCACTTTGAGGAAGTTTGAGCTGTTTCCTCAAGGCTGCTATATCCTCATTTTTCTTTGTTACCAATTATTCCGCTGCTTTGATATTTGTAGGATCATATCCTACTTGCAATACTAGTTGTTCTAAGGTTTTTATCCTTAGTGTTGAAGATTGCAACAAGAAACAGTAAAGGAGGCATCTTGAAACATCATCCTTGATCCTAGTTGGAAAATAATCACCTAAACTAGGTGGGGCCCAAACAGGCTATTTTTAGGTGTATGTCTATTTTTAGACATGGTGAGCATATTCTATATGTAGCAAGAGGCTATTTGTAGATGGTTGGTCAAATGTGAAAAATAAATGAAATTCTATTTTTAGAATATTGGGCGAAGTCTATTTATAGAGAGTTGATCTAAAAATAGATGCATGTCAAATATTATTAGCTCTTAATAATATTTGGACTCTAAACATTATCTTATTCTCTTGGAGCACTTCAGTTAAGTGCACAGATGTGGCACAACAGCTGACAGAAGGAGTTACGCTATTCCTGAGTGTTTACTAGAGCTAATGCATGGAGGACTTCAGTTAGAACTCATGTGACAGAGTTTGGTGGAGTTGTAGAAGTAGTTGGTGGAGTTGTGTTCAGTTTAACTCAGTTAGACACAGTTGAGCTAGTTGTATCTAGTATAACTAATTGATACACTAGTGAGAGTGGTGTGAATTAATTATTAATTAATTCACTAATTATTAACTCATTAATCAACTAAAGAATACATCAGTTAACTACAGTGCATGGACAGTTTCAGTGGAGACCCAGTGGAGAGATAAGTGAAAGGGCAAGATGGACTATTTGTTGTGACTATAGTGATGCATGAATTGCATCTATATATACATTGGAGTTTCCAATGATAATAACGTAGTCAATGAGAGTGGGATTACATTGAATTAGTCTTTGTAATCAGCTTGGATTGCGCAGTGGAGGCAGGCTAGCAGGTGGCAAAGATCGGTGCATGGATTTGCAAGATTAGGCCTGTATAGTGTATGACGATTGTACTGTACTGAGAGCTTGTGATAAGCTTTGTATGTTTGTATGAGATTGTCATATGATCTCCATGTTACATAATATATAGTTGGGGTTTTTAGCTTCAAGCTTTCCCATTAAACAACTCTGTTATGTGTGTTTTTATTGCTTCATGTGTTTTGCAATTGTTGATTAAATTTCTGCAAGAATTATAGTGGAAGGATTCTGTATTTTGCAAGAAGATAAATATTGTGAGATCAGGAGAGTCCGGATATATACATGCATATTGTATATAATTTCTACACTTAGATCTTTGGCATACAATGAAGCTTTGTCCATCTTCATTTGATATTTCATATTGGAGATGGCGTTTTGAAGCTTATGAGAACTCATTGTTTTTGTTGTAACTGTGGAATATAACATCTCAGAGCTTTGCTTGTGAAAATCTATTTGATCTAGTTCATGGATGTTGTCTGTAGCTACTTCTAGATCAAATTTTTTATAGTCATCAATTGTCTTTGGAACTGATATTGTGGGCTGTAATACTGACATAATAAATTTTTTACTTGAGTAATAAAATGCTGATAGAAATCTGTATTGATTACCTGGCTTTTGTTTCAAGAAATGACAGTAAATTTCAGTTTTGATTTCCTCATTCTTCAATTGAATCTGCTTACATTTCTCCTTAATATCTAAGTCTTTTTCCTCAGTTGAATGTGAAGAAGAAGATTCCATACTTTGCTGTCTTTCCATCATCTATGTATCTTCATTATTGAGTTGTTCTTCATTCTGATTTGGCTCATTGATAATTACAGTAGCTACATTTGTCTCTGGAAAACCTATGTTGGTATTTAAAGGCTGTGTTTCTTCAACATCTATTGTCACTTTTCCTTTACCTGCTGTATCTAATTTTGGACTTTTGTTATAAATGATCTTGAACTTTGTTTCTGTTGTAGTCTCTGCCACATATGCTCCTTCTTCCCTTATTCTTTTGGTGGAATTATCTTGTTGATTTGTAGTCTCTAAGGTATGAGTAGTATTACCTTTGTTCACTGCATCTATTAATGTGTTTTCAATCCATTCAAGCTGATTGGAAAACTTTTCTCTTTCTGGTTTGGCTTCATGTATAAAGGGTGTTAATTTGCATTTTACCTTTAGTTTGCTCAAGATCCCTTGTGTATCATAGTTCCAAGGGAAACTCTCTTCAAATTTGTATTCCAATAACTGATTTGTTGCTTCCTTTTCTGCATCCCTGTGATTGCATATGAATGGCCCAATTTGATTCTTAAGTTTGAATTGGGTCTTCTTCTTAGCTGCCATGAAATTGATTGAATTAGAGTTTAGGATCTGCCTGATATACTCCAAGGTAAAAATCCTCATTGAAGGATGTTTGGGTAACTTTTAAGGCAGCAAGTTTGTCCCAAAAACTCTTATTTTAGTATATTTCTCATACAAATACCAATCACCAACTTTACTCTACTTTGGTAATTGCAATATCTTCATTTCTTCACTTATTCTAGGCTACTCTGTCTTGGTCAACATGGTGATTAGTGGATGTAAAAATAACTCTGAAAACTCTGAATAACTGAAATCTGTACATTCTTTTCTGAGCAATGATGTCCAAAAAATGACAGATAGAGGATTTGACTCTATGTCAAATTTTTGAAGAGTGATTGGAAAATTATCTGATTGGAAGTACAGAAACATATGGAAAAGGTAGGAGGTATATGTAAACACTCCCTCTATTTACAAATTTGTCAATTGATAATGAATACTATTAGCAATGAAACCAGCATAATCAAATATGACTGAAGGTGGTTGACCTGGAGAGAAGGTGGACAATAATCCCAAGATGAATTCATCAGTGTGTTCATCAGTGAAATATCCAAGTATGAAAGAGAGCATGGAAATTACATGTCTTGGTCCTTCAAGGAATTTAGCAGTAGAATATGAAGGATTTAACTTTGTAATTTCTACATGCAGAGGCATAAAAGTCTGAAAATTCATGAACCTTTTAGGAAAATCTAGGCCAATGTATAGCTTGGTGAAGGCCTTAATAGACAAAGGGACTGCTTATGGGTCAGGGTGAAGCTGAAACATTTGTTAATTGACTCTCCAGTGATGGTAAATAAGACTTCTTTACTGGCATTTACAATAGCTCTTTGTTCAGGAACATAGTTCTGTTGACACAATCTAATAATCTCCTGAAAAGGGCGAGTCAATGGGACAACATACTTGGGTAAATGGGATTCCCAAATATGAATTTCTTCATGATCATCTAAAGACTTCTCATAGCACCAGTTATGAATATCTAGCAGGTTGAATTCAACTATGGGATCTGCTATTTTATAATCAATATCAGCTAGGGGAATGTGTTCAATATCGACAACTGGGGGTTGTAATGGATTGACAACAATAACAGTGTTTGAAGTCATGGAAGGGGTAGGTTTAGGTGCTTTAGAACCTTCAGGCTTGCTTGCACTCTGTTTTTTAGGCATTTTGATCTACTTCTGCAAGTTTAGAAATTTGCAGAGGTAATTTAGTTTTAGTAGAGGATTAATTTGGGCAAATTTGGCAAAGTATAGGCTTTTCTTTGGTTTTTCTGTTCAATTAGGCCTATCAAAGAGATTTGGAGGCTTTAGAATTGGCTTGAAATAGAAAACAAGGGTTTTCTGAGTATTTTTAATGGGAATAGGGCTGAAAACCCTTTTAAAAGGATCACAGAGGGTTTAGGGTGCCTGCAGAGGTTTTTTGGCTTATCTCAGAGCTCTAAATAGACTAATAAACTGTGTAAACTTTTCAATTTCTTCAGAAATGGTGTGCAACCGAGAAACAAGGTTTCTTGGAAAAATTTGCCAGAGTTTGGCATGTTTTTGGGACTTTTTGGCAGTTTATTTAATTAATTTCTTAACTGAAATGTGTTTTCTTTCTTTTAAAATGGGTTTTTCAACTTGATTGTAGGTTTGAATTCTAGAAAAATACCTGTTGTAATGCAGGTGTCGGTTTTTAGAAAGGTTTCTAAGGTTCTTTGCTGAGTTGAAGGCTTCAGTAGCTTATCGGGAGCAACATGGAGCTCCTCGACAGTTTTAACAGGTTTCAGGGAAAATGTTTGCAGGCTTCGGGCGTAAAAAAGGGCGGAAAATGGCTTAAAACTGTGTTTTTATAGTCGGGGAAACTTTGGAGAGGGTTAAACGCACAATATAGAATAAAATGTATGTATTTCAAAGGTTTATCAAACATATTGGTTGCATTAATTGACATTGAATGCAGGTCGCATCGAGCGGGAGGAGCGGTTTCAGAGATTCAACTGATTAAAAACCAGTGGTATCGCGCGGTGATTTGGTGGTAAGCAGTTTTGAGCCTAATCCACGTGATCCAATGATTGAATGGAATGTGGAGGAGAGAGAGAACAGCGAAACCATCCATTTCGTGCAGGTTTGATGGTTGGGTGATCATGCATCTATTCTACACGATATTGGATATTCATCATTGGATTTGAAGTTTATGAGCGAACAATCGAGATTAATTCAGGATTTGCGTCGAGATAAGAGTAGAGGGACCGGGGTGTGTTATGCTGCAGGATATAATATTATAATAAAGGCGCTTGAACAAGGTTTTTAAACTTTATGCCTTTTATAATATGTGGAGGGTAGGGTAATGTTTTTCTTTAAAACATTTGTAAATGTTTCAAACTTTATTTGCGGGCGCGATATATATAGTACATATTATATAGTTTAATCAAATGAACTCAACACTTGTTTAAACTACATGGGGCGGGACATTTACTTATAGGTATCTTTAGACCAAGGGAAATAATTGGGTCGGGATTTTATTTTGCGCACATGGGATATATTAACTTTGGTTTAAAGTTTAAAATAGTGGGTTTTTGGAGTTTATTTAAATATAATGGATTTAATAACTAGGGGAGGGTATTTTTAGGGATTTAATAAAATAGGTTAAAAGTTAATATGAAAAGGGTAGTGAAAATGAAAAACACATGTTATCTCTAAGTAAAGTGTGAAAAATAAAGCATTTTCTCATCTTTTATATTATTTCACTAATACTTAGGATAAATGTAATTTTTAGGGTGTTATGAATGTTTTTGAAAAGAATGAAGTTAATTATTTTAGGGTTACAATTTTACTAAGTAAGAATGTGCATTTACTTAGGAAAAAGGGGTTTTGATGTATGAATGAAGGGTAAATGTTGATGAATGAGGGTTTAAGGTAGGAATTCAATATTTTTAATTTATCAGTCATCAAGCCTTGGGTCCGGTCCCAACAAAAGTCAGAGAAATGCTCTGAGCCTTTTTGACTGAAAGTTTAGAATACTGAATACCTATAGGGAGGGGAAATTAGTAATTACACCCAATGATGTCTTATTTACATGATTTCTCAACTGCTTTCTACCTACCCAAATTTATTTATAACATTTTTTCTTCATTTTGTAGGTGCATTTAGACTTGCAACCTTAAAAAATTTTCTTTCAAAGCATAAAACTATCTAAATCTACCTTATTTCATCTGAGAGCTCAGATTAAACTGCTGAGCTCCTCATTATTCTCTACCTATCTACTGATTTGTCAAGTTTAAATTGTTTGAAAAATCTTTATTCTCTATCTAAAACATGAAATTGAAAGCATGAAGAGTTAAGATTAAGTTGTTTAACTGATCATGGATTATGGCATTTATTGACACTCTGCACATAAGCATTATTCTTTGTAGTAAAAAAAAAGTAGTGGCATTTGGACTTGCTCACTTTCATGTCTTATTTCTTTTCTTTTGGGGTTTATATTTTTCTAAGTCCTTTGATTTTTCTTTTAGGACTTTTACCCTCTTTTTGGCTTTTTATTATTTTTTCATTTTTTTAAAATATGGGAAAACAACTTGCAGAAAGCATGTATGTACATATCTACAAGACTATCAAAGTCAATTCAAAATTTATGAACCCTATTATTATAGGACCCTAATAGTGGCTCCACATGGGAATGATATTTCCTGGTGAAATATTAAGAACTTTGAGACTAGTAACCTTTTGAAATTTGATTGTGATGACCCTGTAAATGTCTTCTGATATCTGCAATTTACTCATACTTATGATATTTACCTGTCAAAGCTTAGGGCCTTCTCTTCGGGCTTAAACTTTGTTAGGGAAACATCCAATCGATTCTAAACTTTGCAATGTATATGTACAATGATCAAAGTGAATAAAAACTAACTATTTGTTAACTCATGAGAGTAGTAGTGCTTCAGTATTCTGCCATTTACTGGTCCTTCTTGCAGATCTATTCCATCCATTTCCTTCAGGAAGAAATCATTATTACCTTTATATCCATAAATCACATAAGGTCCTTTCCACAAAAATTCAAATTTTCCATGTTTACGTTTGTCTTCTCTTCTGGTATCCCACTTTAACACTTTATCTCCCATGTAGAAATCATCTTCTTTAGTATTTTTATCAAAAAATTTCTTGATTTTATCCTGAATTACTTGAGATTTGATATAAACTTCTTCCCTTGTTTGTTGCAGGTGAATAGTTTGATTGATCCTTCTTTGAATGTCATTTGTTTCCACTTGTAACTCTTGGATAACTTTCATCACTGGTACACCAAGGGAGGATGGAAAAACAACATCCATTCCATAAAAAAGTTGATAAGGAGAAGTACCATTGGATTTTTTATTAGTAAGTCTATCTGCCCATAAGGCATTGAATAACTTCTTATTCCAAGTATTTTTATTGTCTTCAAGTAATTTTTTGATGATATTTACAAGGCTCTTATTTGAGGATTTAGCTAGGCCATTACCTTGGGGTTAATATGCAGTGGAATGACCTAAGGTAATATGGTATTTGTGGCAAAAGTAAATCATTTTCTTGGATTTGAATGCTGCTGCATTGTCAGTAATTATCTTTTGGGGGCATCCAAATCTTGAAAGAATGTTGTTTTCTAGGAAGGAAATAATGACAATATCTATGGCTTGTCTGGAGGGTATGGCTTCAATCCACTTGGTAAAATAATCAGTGGCTGTCAAAATCCACTTATGTTGGCCTGAAGACGGAGGGTGAATTTAACCAATGAAGTCTAAACCCCATTGTTGAAATTGCATTTCAATTGAAATAGGCTTTAAGGGGAGGGGTAATAATTTATTCTTACCCTCAAAAATTTGGCACTTATGACATGAAGTTACATACTTTTTAACATCAGCAAACAAGGTAGGCCAGTAAAAACCAGCTCTCAGGATCTCATCTGTTGTAGTTTTCCAACATAAGTGTCCTCCACAGTCACCTGCATGAAATTATTCAATTATTTTGTTAGCTTCTTCCTTTAATAAGCAATTTAATAAAATCCCACTGTGATCTCTCCAAAAAAGTACATTATCTAAGATGAAAAATCTTATTACTTTAAGTTTTAAGAATCTCACTTTGGTTCGTGACAATCCAGGAGGAGCTTGAAAGTTTTGGAGTACAAATATAATATCTATATACCAAGGTGAGTCTAATAAGGCTTCACTGATCGATGGAGTCGCCATCTCTTCCTGATCATCTACTTGAGTAATAAAATTTATGTCTAGGGCATTGCAGTTAGATTCAGCCATAAGTTTTGCTAATCCTTGACCTTTGATGAGTTTTGTGGGTTTTATCTCTATGTCATATTCTAAGATAGTGGCAATCCACTTACCTCTTCTTCCATCAGGACCATCCTTAGTAAGAATTTCTTTTACTACAGAATTTGAGACATAGGCAATGATATGAGAGTAGAGAATATAAACTCTGAAGTCTTTAATAGCCTTAACCAAATTTAAGGCTTCTTTTTCCATAATGTTGTACTTAAAAGGGGCATCTCTAAGGGTCTTACTAAAAAAAGTTATAGGTTTTTCAAATCCTTGGTCATTTTTCTGTAGTAAAACTGCAACAATGGTGTGTTCCGAAGCAAATGAAAAAATTATGAAATCTTTCTTAAACTCCAGACTTATTAGGACTGGAGTTTTGGTTAAGACTTGTTTGATGGAATCAAATGATTTTTTAGCCTCAACAGTCCATTTAAGAACTGAATATTTTTTTAGCATGTTATTTAGTTCTCTAATTATTTCAGCTAAATTAGATATGAATCTTCTTAAAAAATTAATCTTACCTAGAAAGCCCTGTTATTCTTTGATGTTTCTTGGTGGACTAATGTTCATAATTTCTTCTATCCTAGCAGGATCTATCCTAATTCCTTGTTTGGAAATTATGTGTCCAAGTAATTTACCTTCTTCTAATCCAAATAAACTTTTCTTAGGGTTTAGTGAGATTCCATATTTCTTGCACTTAATAAAAACTTGTCTTAAATGATCCAAGTGTTCATTATCAGTTTTGGAAAACACAGTAATGTCATCTAAGTAAATTACTAAGAAATTATGTATTTCCTTTGCAAAAGCTATGTCCATAGCCCTTTGAAAGGTTTTTTCACATACATAAAAGTGCCCCAAGGAGTGGTAAATGATGTTTTAGCTTGATATTGTTTCTGGACTAAGATCTGGTTGTATCCTGAAAAACCATCTAAAAGAGACATCCTAGAAGAGCCAACTACCCTTTGTAATATATGATCCATTTTAGGTAAAGGGTAATTATCCTTCAAGGACACCTTGTTTATATTCCTAAAGTCAACACATAATCTTGTCTCTCCTGTTTTATTTCTTGTAGGAACTAGGTTTGAAACCTAATCAAAATATCTGATTGGTGCAATGATATGTGCATCATACATTCTTTTCACTTCTTTTTCTATTAGCGGTAGTAAAACAGGGTTAATTCTTCTCAACTTTTGTTTAAATGGCTTCTGATCTTATTTTATTGGAATTTTATGCTGGATTATGCTGGTATCATATGATTTGAGATCCTCATAACTCTAGGCAAAGACATCTTGATATTCCTTTAAAAGAGTAATGCATTTTTCTTTCTCTTGTTGAGGTAAAGTTTTGGAAAGTTTGATTGTTTTGGGTTTTAACTCTGTTCCAATATTGTGTTCTTCTATATCAGATCTTATTGGCTCCATTTTTGGTTTTCTAGATACATCATTTGATTCAAAAAGATCCTAAGGGAGTTAAACGTTTAGGTAAGAAATTATCCTTAAGATTCAATATGTCTGATTCATCCTCAGTAATTTCTTCAATCTCTATTTTCTCTAAGCTATCTATATCAGCTTGACTAAATCTAGTTGGTTTAGTAAACTTTATTCTATTTACATCTAAGCTATTTAAATCTACTTCACAATCCAAATCATGATTTATAGTACAATCTGTATCTATATTACAATTCTGAAATTCTCCTTCATTGTTCATAAACTTGTAAATCTGTTCATCCTAAGAAATTTTTTTCCAATAATTAAGGTTATCTGGAATTATTGGCCTATGTTTTACTTCAGCAGTATATCTGTGATTAGGTTGGAATGGTAAATTTCATGTACTAGCAAAGGTTGCAAGACAATGAGCTTGTATATTTTGTTTTCTAGTTATAGGAGAAAACTTACATTCAATAAATCATTAGTTAAATCTATGATAGTGTCTCTATATCTGCTTAGTCTAGGATTGTAAACAGAATAAACTCCATTTAATTGTTTTATGATCAACTCTGAATCTCCCATGATTAAAATTCTTTTTCCTCCTGAGTTCTTAATGATTTGGAGTCCTAGAATGAGGGCTTCATACTCAGCCATATATTTGTACATTTAAAATTGAGCCTAAAAGCATGGCCTTCTGAGTGATTAGTCTCCATGTTGGTTATCCAAACTCTTGCTCTTGCTCCTAACTTATTTACTGAACCATCAAAGTCTAAATGCCATAGAGATTCATGAAAAATATTATCATTATTTGGTGTTTTCTTTTTCTCTACTAGTTTAGTTTGGATTTCATTAGTTTCAGAGTTGCATAGGATAAAAGAATCAAGGTCATTTGGTGCAGATTAAATTGGGTAGTTTATAGATCTTTCTGCACTACTGACCATGTACTTCATCAATGTTTCCCTATATAAATTTTTAGGCTGGCCAAAAACTGATATAGTAGCATAAGACATGTCCAATTGTAGAGATCCATGTAACTTTGCTCCCCATGAGCAAGAAAGTAACATTCCATATTTAGGTGGGATATCAGCTACTACAATGTCTATTAATATACTCTTACCAGGATATTAAACTAGTGTTACACACAAATATTTGATTAAACCTAGGAATTTAACTTTACTTGAATCAAAAGAAAACAAATCTTTGTATGGCCTTGTAATTTCTAGATTGAGAGTTTCCATTATGGCTTTAGGAATTAGATTATGGGAAGCTCCTGAATATAGCATGGAATTGTGTAAAATTTGATCATGGATGGTAAGACTAATATAAAATGGAGGAACCGCTCCATCTGCATGTTTTCCATTTACATCTGGGCCAAAAATCAACTCTAGCTGATCATCATTTAGATTTATGGAGTCTTCTCCATCATTCATACTTAATGTTTCAGTTATGGTTTATTTATACAAGTCATGTTTTACCAATTCAGTCAAATGAATTGGTATTTTAAGCTTTGCTATTTTTGATTGTATGTTGAATGTAGGTTGAGTTTTACTGATTTGAATCAATTACTCTTTAGTAACTGTAGTTTGTATTGGTTTGTCTTGTTTTTCTACAGTTGTTTTTTCATTTTCAAGTGGTTTGACATTATCTGTTTGTGTTTCTTATGTTTTACTACTCCTAACTTTATTTTTAGGGATTGTTTGTGAAGCAATAGAAGTTCTTTCAGACTTAGAATTATCAGCAGATGTTTTTGGAGTAACAATTTTTGGATCTACTGATTTAGGATCAGTAGAAGGTTTTTTAGGATCTAAATTTGTTGTTTTAACAGAATTAGAAGCTTTAGCAGCAGTAGATTTTTGTGAATCTTTTGCAGGTTGAGCAACTTCATCAGTAATATCAACATTTTTAGGGCTTGATGCTTTTTTAGTGTCTGAATTGGCAGTTTCTTCTTTAATGGTCACTCTTCTTTCATTTCTGAGTCCAACGTTTTTGGCTAAAATGTTTACTTCTACACTAATAGCATCTGTTTGCATTTTTTCTAAGTTTTCTGCATCTCTTTTCCTTAATTGGTAAGCCATATCTGCATCAAATCCATAAGGAATTTGAGCAGAACAGAATAAGGAGCAGGTTTAATATTTTCAGGGATAGAATTATAGACACTCTTATATCTGGTGCAATAATATTATATTGACTCATTTGGAGCTCTTTTCATGGAATCAAATTCAGACAATATTTGGAGGGGATTCTTTTTCTTTTCCCATTTATTTAAAAACAATCTATGAAACACAGCTAAAACAGTTACACTACCAAAAACTAAATCTTTAAACCACCTCTTAACTTCTCTAGTCAAAGTTTGTGGAAACAGCCTCATTTGAACATCTGAGTCATCAATCTCATAAATTTCAAATAAGTCTATCATCTTAGTAATGAGTTGCTGAGCAGTATATTGGGTAGTGCCATCAAATAGTGGTATTTTATTTTGATAGTCTTGAGGCGTGTCATGAAGCTGTTGTGGTAAGACTAGGGGAGCATATCTAGCAGCCATAGCTTGAAGCTTAGCTTGGGTAGGAGGTAACGTAGAACTGCTTGGAGATGTGCTGGAAATAATAGCAGATGAACTAAAGGTTGTACTTGAAGTGTTGGGAAATGAAACTGGAATGTATATGGAACTACTAGGGAATGAGGATGTTGTATTTAGGAAATCAAAAGGTGAACTGATGGATATAGTGGATGAAGTGAGTGGTGGAAATAGTACTTTAGGTTGTAAAGGTAATATAGGGATAAATGAATCTGTAGATGAGATGGTAGTGGAATTTATAAATGATCTAACAACATACATAGATGAATCTCTAGCTGGTATTATTGTGGTATGCAACTGAGAAACTGGAGTTTTGTTTTCATAGGTCAAAAATTGAGTTAATTCAATAGCTTCATCAATATCTTTGAGAATAGTAAGATTAAGTTGTTCAATTTTAGTTTGATCTTGAAATTTCTATGTTTTCAAATATGCTGCAATATATTTCTGTTTTGTATTAAAAAATGAAATGAAAACAGGGTCTAAAACAGTAGTTTTAAGATCACTTTAAGATTTTCTTCTAAATAAAGAATGCTCAAATTTCAGATCAAAATCAATGTCTTGCAGACTTACTAACTCTTGTTGTAATGAATTGACTCTTTTTAATGATACTTTAGCTTCTAAATTTTCTGATTGTTTTTTCTTTTTACCAATTCATTCTGGGTTGTCTACTATAACTGCAGGCTTAGGATCCAGGTTAGACTTGGTATAATAAACTTTCCTAGAAGCCAGAATTACTGTTTTCAATATACACAACTTATAAAAGCAATCTTAAAGTAAAAGGATATATAAAAAGATTTTCTTTAAGACTAGATTTAAGACTGAGGATTGGTTAGTTTCCCAGTATGGTCGGCAGTAATGTTATCACTCTAGTAATTCTTAAGTTGTGTAATTTTGGTTTTTAGTCAAATAATTCTAGAGGTAACCAAAAACCTACTTCAAACTATAGAATCTAGCCTTCCTAGGTGTTAGGACCCTGTAATGTACCTTTTTTTTCATACACTTTGCTATCATTCAACCCTTTTCCAGTTCATATTTAAAGCCTATATCATCACTTTAATCCATTCTTCCAAAGGTATATAACGTTTCTTCTCTTTACTATATGTTTAACTTGTTTTACATGTAGTTTTACATAACTTTCATATTTAGCCATGAATATAAAATATATAGTTGTTGAAACAGTTTGAAGACTGCAGATTATTCATCGTTGCTGTCTGAAGACCGCGTTGCTGAAACAGTCAAAATAGAATGCAAATCCTGTTGCTGAAACAACTCGTGATTTGAGATTCTGAAGCAATATTTCAGGCACGATAACAACAAGAAAGGATAATTAAGGGAGATGTTACAATGGCCGTAACAACTGCACCTCGAAGCTAGCACCATCATATCCATTGTAACAACATCTGTGCTATGGAAGAACATAATGTCCTATTCCAGCATAGAAGATCAAATCAGGTTAAGAATAGGATTTGTAAGATGTAACCAATTGTGTAATAGATGTCTCCTCTTTAAATAGAGGAGACATCAACATTAGAGAACATTACAGATTACGGGAGGTTTTAGTTCTAAAAGGAGTTACAAAGAAGGAACGTGGATATTGTTTGTAATATGTTACATTTGATAGATGAATAAAATCTTGTTCTAAGCATTTTGTTTTAATTCCTTCTTCCGGGGAATCTTGTGAGAAGGAAAGGGCCCACCTTCCTCACAAGATTCACCCATTTATTTCTGTAGTGTGTTGATTGTTATTTTCCTATACACCTTGTTAAAACTCTGTTTTGCTGAAATCATTTATGCGTTATTGAAACTTTGTTATCTATTGCTGAAACTCTGTTTCCATTGATTGTCGCATTGTTTTCATGTAATTCATTCCTAGGTAATCGTTGATTAATTCAATTGGTAATCTTGTTTACAGAATGAGTTTGTCAAAGCGTGGTAGTCAGAAATAGGTATTGAAGATTCCTATTTGGGGAATAGGGTCTTGTTCTCTGTTATAGCATAATCGGTCTTTTCTTTTGCAGATTGGTTTTTTTTCCTAGATTTTCATTTTCTTAATGTAATCCAGGATTCTTCTGATAATTGTCTGCAATAGAAAGATTGCTTTTGCTGTCACTCAAAATAGAACTTCAGTTTGTTTGAAGCAAGGTGGGATTAGTGTAATTGTTACTACAACTTTTCATTGCTTTTGAGATTGAGCATATATAGTGTGTGATTGCCTTTGAAATAAATAGACTTCCCTGGGTTGAAAATTTATGTAGCACTTGATTGTTTAGATTAATAAGCAATTAAAGTGACCAACATTTTGGCGCTGTTGCCGGGGAAGGCAATTATAAGTTTCAAAAGCATTGATGTTTTTCTTTTAGATGTGTAGATTTCATGAGAGGACGTAGAACCCATAAGAAAACTAACCTATAGGTGGCAGGGGAAAAGGAAGGGGAGGAAGAAAGACATTTATTGACGAGATCATATCAAAATTTGAACCTTCTCAGAGGCTAAGCTCTCGAAGGCTAAAGCCTCAACACTCCCCTCAATCGAACTATGAAATAGAGGAAATTGTGAGCCCTGAAAAAGTTGAGGAGCTAGCAGAGCGAGTAGAAAGCGTTGAAGAACCAACAGAAAACGTTGAAGAGCCAGTAGAAAACATTGAGGAGCCAGTAGAAAACATTGAGGATCGAGCAAGTGCAGTAGGAGACCAAGCAATGGAGGGGAACAATGAAGGATTCTTCGGTGGAGGACAAGTAGATCTTGAAGGAGAGGGAAAAGATGAGAATTCTCTCTCTACCTTGGGGTTCCCTATTGGTGATCTCCCTAGAGGAGCAACCCCCATGAAGAATATCCCACTTTCAAATTTACCTAACTTTCATGGTTTATCCTCTGAAGATCTTGACGAATCTCTTTTCGAGTTTGATACATTATGCAGAAGTTATGATTACATTACCAATGCCCAAAAATTGAAGCTATTTCCAGCAACATTAAAAGGAAACACATTAATACGGTTCATGAGTCTTGGAGGCCATGTAATCACAACATGGGATTAGATGAAACAGAAATTTCTGCTCAAATATCAAGACTACTGCCGGACGAGAGAAAAAAGAGAGGAACTATTTAAGATGGTACAGAAGGAGGACGAAAATATGGAGGACTTTGTGGAAAGACTACAATATAATTTGCAGAGATCCAATCATATCGATGTAAGTAAAGATATTCTTAAAACAATATTATTAAAAGGAGTAAGGGATGACTGTCTAGATATGCTAAATATGCTTGGTAAAGGGGACATATCTAAAGAATCATATGATGAAATTGTTAACCTCTGTAAAAGATGTTCAAGAGGAGCTGCAAGGAACAGGTCAAATAGCAGGGATACCACATATTCAAGAGTTCCAAAATCAACCAATGGAGGAGCAACAAGAACTGAAATAGGTAATTTACTTGAGGAATTTAAAACTGAAATGTTAAGTTCTTTTGCTTCACAGATTGACACCTTGCAGGTTAAGTAGAAACAAGCCGAAGCAGAAGCAGCCTTGTCTGTATTTTGCCCCAAATGCAGAGATAAACACCCACTAAGGGAATGCCCATTGGACAAGGTGCCAATTTGCACCCTTTGTGAGAAGGATCATGAAACACAACAATGCCCTTCTTTTCCAGGAATAAAAGCAACATTGCAACCAACCGAAGAAGAAGCTGAAGTAGTCTATCTTTTGACACAAAGAAGGCAATGGCAACCACGAAAACGAGGTATGAACTCTAATATGCCATTTACATCTTCTAATTGTTGGAACAATTATCCTTCTTTTAGTCAAGCAAATTACCCTCCCTTTAATCAAATGAAATACCCGCCCTTCAATCAAATGAATTACCCACCCATGCAACAAACAAAACCTCCCTTTGTAGACCCAGCAATGTGGACTCCCTGGCCTCCACAACAACAATCTTACTTTAACCAATGGAATCCAAATTGGAGGGGTCAACAACTCTCGTTTCCAAATCAATTTCCTCAATTTTAGCAACCACTCCCTCTACCATCAGGCGCTCCACCAAACAATCAAATGATGAGACCCCAGCTACCTGTACAACCAAACCCTAACCCCAATAATAAAGATGTACAAGTTATTGATATTCAAAACCAACCTATACTTCCTGTTTGCCCTACACAATGCAATGATATTCATTTACGATCTGGGAAAATAGTTGAACCCATTATTGATGACGTTACCTCTTCCGATTTTGATAAAGAAGAAACAGAAAAACGTGACTCACATGAAGAGGTATCACCACCCTCTAATAAGGGTACTGGAATAGCAGAACCACCATTCCCTAAGCGTTTAGCTTTAACTAAAACGCCTGAGCCACCTTCTTTCAATCTTTTAGGGGAATTACAGAACCTTTATGTTAAAATTCCACTCTTACAAGCACTAAGAGATGTACCAATTTATGCTAGAACGATGAGAGATATTTGTGTTAAGAAACCCGATAGGAAAACTAAATATCCCCTTACAGTTCATGTTATGGGTGATCTATCTACATTAATGTCTGGTAAAGCTCCCCCAGTTACATATGGTGATCCCGGCCATCCTACCGTCATAGTGCAAATCGGAAAAACAATAATCCCTCAAGTTCTGGTAGATTTAGGTGCTGCTATAAATATTATGACCCTTGAAAATTCACAACTCTTACAGCTAAAGAACGTAATCAGAGATACACCAACCATTCTAGAGTTAGCTGACCGTTCTACAATCAAACCGGAAGGAGTCATTGAAGACCTAGTCATCTCAGTTGAATCTTAGAATTACCCAGCTGACTTTGTGGTGTTACAGACTAAAACAAAGTTGGGGGGACATCCTCTAATTTTGGGAAGGCCCTGGTTAGCCACAGCCGATGCCTTTATCATGTGTAGATCGGGTTCAATGAAAATTTCAAATGAATATGAAACTAAGCAGCTTACTCTTTACCCTCATGCTACACTCGTGATAAATAATGATAATTCTGTATGGATGGACTGTGATGATCATGCTACTCAACCTATTTTGACTATCGGAAAAGCTTTAAGCCTTAAAGATACCACTGAGGATGAGGTAATTAATAATTTTATTTGTGAACCCTCCTCTGTGATTCCAAAAACACATAATCAGTTGGCTGCACTTTTGAAATCAGATACCCAGGAAAAGCTTAAACCTGAAGATCTTCCTCAAACATCAACCACCATCTCTTCTAAAAGCATACCAGTAGAAATTGAACCTGGAAAAACACTGAACATAAACCCCAATTTGACAGTTGCTGAAACACAACAATTAATGAAGTTACTTCTTGAAAATAAGGAAGCATTCGCATGGGACTATACAGATATGAAGGGAATCTCTCTTGAATTATGTACTCATCGTATCTATATCAAGGAAGGTTGTTGACCAATCTGTCAACCCCAACGACGAATGAACCCTAATTTAAGGGAAATTGTTAAGACCACTTTTACTAGTCCTTGGGGATCTTTTTCTTATAGAGTTCTCCCATTTGGACTATGTAATGCACCAACAACCTTTCAAAGAGCAGTTATAGGAATCTTTTCTGATATGATTAATGACTCTATGGAAATATTTATGGATGACTTTACCCCTTATGGTGTGTCTTTTGAGGATGCATTACAAGATCTTGAGAAAGTACTTAAACGATGTATACAATCTCACCTCTCCTTAAGTACCGAAAAATGTCATATGATGATGAGTGAAGGAGTAGTACTTGGACATTTTATTTCATCTCAAGGAATTTAGGTAGATCCATCCAAAATACAAGTCATTCAGAACCTTCCTATTCCTAGAACAAAAACAGATGTGAGAAGTTTCTTAGGACATGCAGGATATTATAGGATATTTATTAAAAAATTTTACAAAAAAGCTTCTCCTTTATTTGTGTTACTTATGAAAAATGCTGAATTTAAGTGGAATAATCTTTGCCAGGAAGCATTTGTTGAACTCAAGCATCAGTTATCTATAGCTCCTATTTTAAGGGGCCTGATTGGGCACTTCCCTTTCATAGATCCTCTGATGCTTCGGATACTGCAATTGGAGCTATCTTGGGACAAGAGGAAAATCATCTTCCTTATGCTATCTACTTTATTAGTAAGAATATGACTCCTGTTGAGCTTAATTACACAGTTACCGAAAATGAATTTTTAGCAGTCATTTATGCTATTAATAAATTTCGACATTACATTACTGGTTACTCTACTTTTGTCCATACTGACCTCTCGACTATTAAGTATTTAATGAACAAATCTGTCACAAATTCTCGAGTCACCAGATGGTTATTGTTATTACAAGAGTTTGATATTACAATTGTAGATCGACTAGGTAAAGAAAATGTAGTTACTGATTTCCTTTCTCGGTTAAACGCTGATGATAATACTCTAGTAGATGATTCCTTTCCTGATAAATATTTATTTGCAGTATCTTCTCACTCACCATGGTATGCAGACATTGTCAATTATCTGGTTGCAGGGAAGTTACCATCACACCTATCCCATCGAGAGAAAATAAAAATCATTCAACAAAGTGCTCGGTATAGCTGGATAAGTGGGTGTCTTTTCTACACAGGACTTAATCATGAGATCCGAAGATGCATTAGAGAAGATGAAGCTTATGATCTACTAAAAGCTTGTCATGATGGCCCTTGTGGAGGGAATTTTGCTGATAAGAGAATGACACATAAAATTCTTAGGATGGGTTACTATTGGCCCTCACTCTTTAAAGGTGTAAAGAAATATGTTTGGGCTTGTGATAGCTATCAGAGAATGGGTCAACCTAATCATAGAGATGAAATGCTATTAAACCCCCAGGTAATACTTGAACCATTTGAAAGATGGGCCTTAGACTTTATAGGACCCATTAATCCTCCATCCAACCAAAGAGTTTATATATTAGTCTGCACAGATTATATGACTAAATGGGTGGAGGCTAAAGCACTCCTCAGAGCTAATGAAGAAGTTGTCCTAGCTTTCCAATTTGAAGAGATCTTTGTTAGATTTGGAGTGCCTAGAGAGCTAGTTACAGATGGAGGACCTCCTTTCACTTCTCATGGCTTTAAAGCCACCCTTCAGAAATATCATATTCATCATAGAATGACTACACCATACCACCCTCAAGCCAATGGACAGGTGGAGAGTACAAACAAAGTAATAGAAGCCATTCTAACAAAAACCGTGAAGGAAAACCGGAAGGATTGGTCTCAAAGGCTCCCTAAAGTGCTATGGGCTTATAGAACTACCTGGAGAAATACTACAGGATTTTCTCCCTATGAATTGGTTATGGTAAAAGTGCTATTTTTCCTGTGGAATTTGGAATTAAAACCTTAAGGACTGCTTTAGCTGTTAACCTTGATTTGACTGATGCACAGACAGCTAGGTTGCAGCAGCTTCATGAATTAGATGAAAAAATATTAGATGCCATTCATCAGACAACTATGATCCAAAAAAAAAGAACAAAATGGCATGATAAAATCATCAAGAATAAGCAGTTCCAAAAAGGTAATTGGGCTTTATTGTATGATTCTTGGTTTGAAAATTTTCAAGGGAAACTACGTACAAGATGGATGGGACCTTACGAAATAGATATTTTTTTTCCCAATGGAATAGTAAGGCTCTTAACAATTGATGACTCTAAAACATCGATATTAGTAAATGGTCATCGACTTCGTTTGTACCAGCGCCCTATTTCAAAAGAAGATTTTAAGGCCACTTGCATGGTAGATGCACATTATTTCTTTTTAGGGGAGTCTTCTGCTCCTCATTGCATTTAATTTTTCTGAATTGTATTTTTAGTATTAGAATTAGATTTCTTAACTAATAATCCCTGTTAAGGGCTGGCATGTTACAATTGATTATTTTGCAGATTCTTGATTCAGGAAAGGCTTACCAAGAAAGGACAATTTCACCACAAGCAGATTCAAGCTTCATTTTGAGAAGCATTGCTCCTCTCACTTCAACCCATTCATAGTTCATTTCCCTATCTTCCAGTAACATTTCATCATTCATTCCCTTCATTCCTTTTTCCCTTTTCATGTCAGTTTCCCTATTTTTCACATTGTTGAAACACCATTCTTCAGCAAATACTTTCCCCATTTTTCACATCGCTGAAACACCACTCTTCAACAAACATTTTCCCCATTTCCCCACTGCTAAATCATTACTCCTCAGCAACACTTTCCCTATTTTCCCATTGCTGAAACACCACTCTTCAACAACATTTCATCCATTTTTCCCGTTGCTGAAACACCATTTCTTTCTCCAAAGACATGACTATGCAGCATTTTCTGTCATGAAACCATCTTCTCAAGTTCTTTCATTCTCACTTCTCTTATTTCTTATGCTAATCCTGTCCTTTCACTGCCTTCTCCTATGAAGAAACAGACCTCTAATATAATCTCCCTCATGTTTCAAAAATCTTCTAAAGTTCTTCCATGACTATTGCCAAGCTATTATAAGCAAGCACTATATTTTTCGAATTATGAATTAAAGGTAAACATGAGGTATGTAATTTTATATGTAAGTACAATTAAACTATGGTTAATGAGAAGATTTCATCTATTATCACCACAATCCCCACACACTTAAAGACATCATTTCAGCCGTAGTTGGGGGGGGATATTGAAACTTTATGCCATCATTTCACAACAAGTCGATTACCATCATTTTTTTTCTTACTTATTACCTCGTCTCTTCACCATCATTCCATGTTCTCATTCATAAAACTTAGTCTGTTTGAGTGCGGTCACTTGGCTCTTTGACTATGCATTTTACCAAAGATGATTAGCTATGGGAGGACCTGATATTCGACATGAACCTGACACGATGACCCTGCTCGAATTATACCCAGAGGTATACCAGATTTTTCAGCAAGAAGGCTGGGTAGGATATTTTCAGAGGCTTCAAGAATTTGATCCACAACAAGTTCTTGAATTTACACGAAATCTTCAGGAAGATAATTTGATAGTTCAAGGAGTTCGGATTCCAGTCCTGGAGAATGTCTTAACACGGTTGTATATTTTTAAATTCCCATGAATGTGTGAAGCTTAGTGGAAAGAAATTATCAGTGAGTAGGGCCACAGAGTATTTTTAGTACATGAATCTATTTTTTAGACATATGGATCATGTTCTATGAGTTGCGGGATGCTATTTATGGATGGTTGATCAAGTCGGAAAAAATAGATGGACCAAAGGTTTATACATGCGGCGGAATCAGTCCTCAGGAATTTAATTACAGTCTAAAAATAGATATGTCGAATATTAACTCTTAATAATATTTGGACTATAAACATTATCTTATGCTCTTGGAGCACTTCAGTTAAGTGCACAGATGTGGCACAAGAGCTGATAGAAGGAATTACGCGATTCCTGAGGGTTAAGTGGAGCTATTGCATGGATACTTCGGTTAGAACTCATGTGACAGATTTTGGTGGATTTATTGAGCTAGTTGATGGAGTTGTGTTTAGTTTAACTGAGTTAAACATAGTTGAGCTAGTTGTATCTAGTCTAACTGATTGATACACTAGTGAGAGTGGTGTGAATTAATTATTAATTAATTCACTAATTATTAACTCATTAATCAACTAAAGAATACATCAGTTAACTACAGTGCATGGACAGTTTCAGTGGAGACCAATGCAGAAATAGGTGAAAGAGCAGGTTAACTATCGGTTGTGACTATACTATTGCTATTTGCAACACACAAATAGGTGGAGAAGTATGAGGCCACTTCCCAGTACAAGCCGGAGTGGTTTATCTATTTAATGAAGCCATCATAGCATTTTGAAAATGCACTAGAAGAGGCTAACTATCACAGTGGCAAAAGTTGTTTATATGATGTGCTAGATCAAGCTTGATAATGTGCTTGATTAAGGGTTTGCATGAGAGCTTGTGAGGAGTATTGTACTATTATTGTTACATGTTCTCTATCATTATATTATATAGATAGTTGGGGGTTTTCAGCTATTGCTTTCCCCATTACATACTGTGTTTTATGTGTGCATGCGACTGTTTCTATTTCCGCATATTGATGATCAATTGTAGTAGAGGTTACGTATTATGCATGAAGCTAAAATAGTGTGATAAGGAGAATATCGATGAATAATATTCAGGTCTTCAATTCCTACATGCAGTATTAAAAATGATAATATATTGATCATTGGAGCAATTGCAAAACATTAGCGGTTAGTTTGTCTTTGGTGGAATTTGCATTTGCAACGGTATATGATGATTGCAATGAGATGTCTTTCTGTGGATTTGATGGAGTATGCATAGGCGGCTGAATTATATTGCATGAAGGGGCAGGGATGGAGATGGTATTGGATGTGTAGTTGGGGAGTTCTGATACGAAAATTAGCCTACTAGATGATACAAGAGTACTTGACGCATGGAAAAAGAAGATAGCAAAGTGTCGAAGGATTCTGTTGGAGGTGTGAAGGATCACATAGTATCCAACCTTCATGGTAAGGCTTCTCCATTCTTGACGTGGAAATATTTGACAGATTTATTCCAAAGCAAGAGCGATCAGAGGAAGTTGGCGCTCAAGGAAAAACTCAGGAACATAAAGATGGAGAAAGGCGACAGTATGCCCAAGTACCTCACGAAGTTCATCCAATGCAGGGATGAGCTGGGGAGTGTGGGGGTTACTGTTGATGATGAGGAATTGGTGAGCTTGGCTCTCCTTGGGCTTCCGAAGAGTTGGCATTCCTATCAGGACTTTGTCAATGGTCGGGAGAAATTGCCGGGATGGGGGTGACTTTGGTCGGATCTTGTGCAAGAGGAGATAAGGCGAAGTACCAGGGACAAATCTTCATCAAAGACCTATGATGAAGAGAATTTCTCTTTGGCTGCCAAAGAAAAGAAGGGGAAGAGCAAGAAAGCTTCTCATTCCAGTGCGAAAGGCAAGAAGCAGGACACGTCCAAGGTGAAGTGCTTTCACTCTCACCAACACGGACATTACGCCACTAGTTGTCCACACAAGAAGAAAAATAAGCAGGCTGCTGAGACTGTAGCTGGAGAGGCCTTAGCCTCATAGTTTGAGCTGGATTTTTTGCTGATTGCATGCTTGGTCTGAAGTGTGATGGGATCAGTGTGGTTTCTTGACAGTGGTGCGTCCTTTCACATGACAGGAGATCGAGATTTGTTTACTGATCTGGATGAGAAATATATTGGAGTGCACATTGAGATGGGAAATGATGGTAGATACAGTGTGACTGGTATTGGTACCATTTCCTTTGAGAGGGAGTCTGGTAAACCCTTCAGATTGAAGGAAGTGATGCATGTTCCAGGATTGAAGAATAATCTTATCTCTGTGGCGATGTTAGAAGACAAGGGATATGATGTTGTCTTTAGTGAAGGAAAGGTTTTCCTGCGTAGTAAAGAAAATGGTGAGACTCGAAGGATAGGGGTTCGAGTTAAGAACCTTTATCAATTGCAGGTAGATGGCTGTGCAGCAATGGCAGGCAAGGCAAAAGGAGTGGTAAGCAGGGATCATGGCGAGTTGTGGCACCGGAGATTAGGCCACCTTCACCATGGAGCTTTGAAGATACTGTAGCAGATTTCTACTAGGCTTCCTAAGGGTACTCTTGCACAGTCAGATTAGTGCAAGGGATGTACCTTGGGAAAATTTGTGAAAGCCACCTTTCACGAGAAGGATAGTTGTGCCACGACGATCCTTGAGAGAATTCACACGGACGTGTGTGGACCTTTCTCAGCAGCTTCGACAACAAAGCACAGGTATTATGTGATATTTGTTGATGATTTTTCTTGTAAGTGCTGAATCTTCTTCATGCAGAAGAAGAGCGAGACATACTCAAAGTTCTGTGAGTTCAAGTCACTGGTTGAGAAAGAATCGGGGAAGCAGGTGAAGGCTCTTAGGAGCGACAATGGTGGGTATCTGGTGAATTCAAGGACTTTTGCAGTGCAGAAGGAATTCGAAGAGAGCTCATAGCACCTCTTAACCCACAGCAGAACGGGGTTGCTCAGCGGAAGAACAGAACAATCATGGGTGCTGCACGAGCGATGTTGCCTGATCAGGGCCTTCCCATACACTTGTGGGCTGTGGCATGAAATACAACAGTATATGTGCAGAACCATTGTCCTCACAGGATACTTGGCATGAGTACACCCGAGGAGGCGTTTTCTGGTAAGAGGCCTGATATTTCCCATTTGAGGATTTCTGGTTCACCTGTTTACATTCATGTGAAAAAGGATGCCAGGAAGAAGCTGGAGCCGACTATAGAGTTTGAGATATTTGTGGGGTACACTGATACACCCCACAACTATCGTGTGTATTTTCCAGACAGTCGCAAGACTGTTGTGCGACGGGATATCAAATTTCATTAGGAGAAAGCCATGAAGTGTTCACTTGAGAGGGAGCCACACTTGCATGCAGATGAGGAGATATTAGTTCCCAAGGATGAGCCTCAGAATGTGTATTAACCACAAGAGGAGGTTCATGGAGTGGAAGAGACCACTCATGCAGCGCCAACCATCAGAGGGCGGAAGCACACTACAGAAGCTGAGTGACTGGCTCAAGATGCAGAGAGGGTTGTAGGAGCACCTACAGCACAGTGTAGATAGAGACAGTCACCTGATCGGTACACTAGATACATGGCTCTTATGAGTTAGTGTATCGTGACAGAGCCATCCTCTTTTAAGGAAGTTGTGGAGGACCCTGCATGGGTAGATGCCATGGTGGAAGAGTATGATTCGATTGTCAGAAATAGTGCATGGGAGATTGTCCTGAGGCCGGAAGGGAAATCAGTGGTGGGTTCGAGATGGATCTATAAAGAGAAGCAGGCAGCTGACGGGAGTGTGGAGAAGTATAAGGCAAGATTTGTTTCCCGAGGCTTTTCACAGATTGAGGGGATCGATTATGAGGAGACCTTTGCACCTTTCGCAAGGTATTCTTCCATACAGACGATTCTTGCTCTCTCAGCGTAGATGGGGTGGCACATTCATCAGATGGATGTGAAGACTGTGTTCCTCAATGAAGTCATTGAGGAGGAGGTGTACATAGAGCAGCCCGAAGGTTTCGAGATCTTCAGCAGCGAGACGCATGTGTGCAGGCTCAAGAGAGCGCTGTATGGGTTGAAACAAGCACCTCATACTTGGTACACACCGATAGACAGTTATTTCACCGGACTTGGATTCTCCAAGAGTGAGGCGGATCCGAACCTATACCAGATTGTGGTGGAGGGTAAGTTGCTGATCATTGTAATTTATGTAGATGATTTGATTTTGACGGGTGATGAACTGTTGATACTCTCATGCAAGGATGATCTTTCAAAAGAGTTTGAGATGAAGGACTTGGGCCTCCTTCATTATTTTCTGGGATTGGAAATCTGGTAGCGCAGTGATGGACTGTTTGTTTCTCAGGGTAAGTATGCCCAGGAGATACTAGAGAAGTTCAACATGCATGGCTGCAAGCCTGTTGATACTCCTCGTCTTGGTGGTTGGAGGAAGGAGGATGCTACTTCGGTGGAGGCAGTGGATGCCACTGTTTATCGACAATTGGTGGGGTCACTTATGTATCTGGTCAATACAAAACCCGACATATGTTATGCTGTTAACCAGCTTTCACAAGCTATGGTTAAGCCAACCAAGCTCTTCTGGAAGGCAGGCAAGCATTTATTGACATATCTCATAGGCACATCGGGATATGGATTATGGTACAGACAGTCAGATGAGGTGAGGCTATGTGGCTTCACAGATGCAGATTGGGCAGGGAGCCCAACAGACAGAAAGAGCACATCTGGAAGGATTTTCAATATCGGGTCGACAACAGTTTCTTGGTACAGCAGGAAGTAGAGATCCGTGGCACTCAGTTCAGCAGAGGCCGAGTATATGGCAGCAAGTTTCGCTGCATGCGAGGCTATATGGATGAGGAAGATCCTGGTTGGGTTGTTTGGTTCACACTTAGAGCCTACTGTGATTTATTGTGATAATCAGCATTGCATTAAACTATCGGCTAATCCAGTATTTCATGATAGATCTAAACACATTGACATCCGGTATCATCATATCAGAGATTTTGTGCATCGGAAGATTATGTTACTTTCATACATTCCTACGGAGCATCAAGATGCTGATATCTTGACGAAGGCGCTCATGAGGAACAAATTCGAATACCACAGGGGCAGGATAGGGGTTGCAGATAATCCTTATCTTGTTGAGAGGGAGTGTTGAGATTGCAACAAGATGATGAGCTTAGTGGAAAGAAGTCGCCTTCACTAAGTGGGCCCGCAGGCTATTTTTGGCGCAAAGTCTACTTTTAGACATATGGATCATGTTCTATGAGTTGCAGGATGCTATTTGTGGATGGTTGGTCAAGTCGGAAAAAATAGATGGACTTCTATTTTTAGACATGCTGGGCGGAATCTATTTTTAGATTGCCAGTCTAAAAATAGATATGTCAAATATTATTAGCTCTTAATAATATTTAGACTCTAAACATTATCTTATTCTCTTGGAGAACTTCAGTTAAGTGCACAGATGTGGCACAGGAGCTGACAGAAGGAATTACACTATTCTTGAGGGTTATGTGGAGCTATTGCATGGATACTTCAGTTAGAACTCATGTGAAAGAGTTTGGTGGAGTTGATTGAGGAAGTTAGTGGAGTTGTATTCAGTTTAACTAATCTAAACATAGTTGACCTATTTGTATTCAGTGTAACTGATTGATACAAGTAGTGAGAGTGGTGTGAATTAATTATTAATTAATTCACTAATTATAAACTCATTAATCAACTAAAGAATGCATCAGTTAACTTCAGTGCATGGACAGTTTCAGTGGAGATCAGTGCAGAGATTGGTGAAAGAGCAGGTTAACTATCAGTTGTGACTATATAGTTGCTATTTACAACACACAGATAGGTGGAGAAGCCCATGAGGATTGTGTAGTACAAGCCAGGTGGTTTATCTATTTAATGAAGCCATCCCATAGCATTGAAAACACAATAGAGGCTGGCTATAAAGTGGCAAAGGGTTGGAGCATGTGATTTGCTAGATCTAGCTTGATAGTGTGTAGCAATTGAGGGTGTGCATGAGAGCTTGTGAGGAGCTTTTGTACTATGATTGTTACATGATCTCCATGACATATAATATACAGATAGTTGGGGCTTTTAGCTTTAAGCTTTCCCATTAAATACTGTGTTCATATGTGTGATTGTTCGTGGTTTTAATGTGTGCATGCAATTGATTTTATTTCCGCAGTTAATGATCAATGGTAGAAGAGATTCTGTATTATGCATGAAGCTAAAATAGTGTGTGATCAGGAGAATCTCGGTGAATAATATTTCAGTTACTCAAATTTCTACATTTCGGGCCTCCTTGTCACAGGCATTCGATGGTTTAGCCGGAAACATATCATTCTTAATGCACAACAGGATTTTCTTCTGCCAGGAGAACAAGTTGAGCCTAAAGGCCGGGGTGTCCGACTCAACTTGTTGCCGCCTCCTTGGCCGAAAGTTGCAGAGTTTGTTAAACATTAACTCACATGTGAAGGCCGCTACCAAGTAGTCTACCAACATGATTTTGTCTTATTAAATCATTTACGACATGGTAGACTGTTGAACATTCCTTATTATTTACTTGGATGTCTTAAAAATATGTCTTATTATTGTAGACGGGTAAAATTCCCCCTCTTTTCCCTCACCCATCACCGTCTCGTCCAGTTACTAATCCGAAAAGGTTTTGCTCAACAAAACCTTCCCTTAAACAATCTACCCTTAGACCCTCAGCAGGCTGCTAAAAATCCTCAGGAAATTTCTGAAAATCCTCAAGAAATTCCTGAAAATCCCCATGAGCAGCAACCAGAGAACATCCCTGACCCTCCAACAATTCCACCCGCAGAACCAACTGATCCAATTAACCCGCCTTCAATTCCATCCCACAACTTAGTAGAATCATCTGATCCTACCATTCATATCTCTAGTGATGATTCTCAAATAGATAACCCCTCCTCCTCTGCTTCCAAAGGGAAAAGGCGAACCACGACTGCCTTTCTATCAAAAAGACGAAGAAGGGCCTCAACCAAAGCAACCACTACTTCTGATAGCCCTTCCCCTTAGGAAAAATATACTCATAAAAGAAAGCGAACTACCACATTTCCTGCCCTTTTACCTAGAAGATGAATGAGGGCATCAATTGAAGCAACCACCATTGCCACTACCCTAGACTCTCCACCCATTCTTTTAAAAGTCCACACATCACCACAACCCAAAATCCCGAAATCTTTACCTGTCTCACCCAGGGGCACTGAAACAAAAGAACTAGATGCCTAGGGTACTACAACATCATTTTTTTTAGAACAAGTAGCTGTCACACAAGAACCAACGACTCATTCAGTAGATGTCACACAAGAACCAACTATAGCTGCGACACAAGAAACAGCTACAGCTGAAAAAAAAGAACCAACTGCGATGTATAAGAACTAGATGCCCAGGATGCTGCACATCATGTAGCTGTCACACAAGAACCAGCTACTCATTCAGTAGCTACTACACAAGAACCAGTTATCGAGACTGTGACTGTTACACAAAAGCCAGTCACCCTAGCTTCCCTCTTACAAGAAAACGAGTTTCTAAGATTAGAACTGGAAGCCTACAAGCAAGAATTGGTAATGGCAAGGGAAGCCTATGACAAGGAGCTTAATTTGTATACCTTAGCTCATGCAGCATCCATGGTAGAAAAAGACAAAGAAAATGATCAGTATAAGGAATACATGTGCAGCCAATGTGGGAATATTTATCATCAAGCAGGATATAAAGTAATTCAAATCCCAATGTCGGGAGCATCTACGTCTTCTGCAGTCAAAGAGGAATGCCCTACTGTTACACAAGAACCAGTAGGGCCTTCAAAAATTTCAGAAAAAGAAGCTAATTTACAAGTACCCTGCCCTACTGTATCTGATTCTGCTACTCAGACTATACCTCAGCCTACCACTTGCAATGCTGAAACACAAACTGAACCATGGGATGAGCTGGAAATAATGAACAAGTGGAGGAAAGAGTATGACATTTCGTAAGACAAAATCTTGTAGGAGCATAAATCACTTTGGAAGAACCACATATACTCAAACTAGGAGGCTTTGGAGCAAATAATCCAACAATCTCGCGCCCATAAGAAGCAGAATAAAGAGTTAGAAGGCAAACTACTCCTCATGTTTGATTTGGTACAAAAATTATTTTATGTTAGGAAACCATCTCTAAATTACTCTCTATTCCTCACAGAGCACCTTTCTTTCTTTCAGATGAAAGCAATCAAAGATGGAAGACCCCATGAGGTGCTTACATCCGAAAAATTTATGAAAACTTTTGCAGAAGCCTCCACCAGTGATCAGCACTTAGTGTGTGAATTGTATCTTCACAATGAAGCCATTCCTGAAAACAGAAGGTTTAATCTTAACCCTCTTGTTGGCGACATTCATATCAGGGCATTTACCTCTTTCCTTGCTAATCAGATTACATGGCAGACTGCTTTTCTAGTAGCCAGGCATAATGAAGATAACCGTCTTCTCTGGATACAGACAGAACCACAAAAATCTGCCATCTTTGTGGAAGAATAATATCAATTTCTAAAGAAACCAGGGATGACTGAACACATACGACAATTACAGGCTTCAGTACTCCAGGACTGTCAACATTTTATTAAGGCAAAAGAAATTGCTACCTTAAGAGAAAATAATATGTTTTGGCAACAATCTTCTAAGGAAAAGCAGGAGTATAATCCTTTCAGTCCTACTAATCTTGAAACAACAATTTCCAGGGTACCACACTACATCAAGTGTGTTTAGCAATGTGCTGAAAAATGGATAGGGTATCAATTTCATTTTCCTATTCTGTGGATGCCAACAGAGGAATATCATGCTCATCATAGGTTGGCCAAAAAGGATGAAGCAGCAGCTTGGAAAAAGCTAAAAAATGTACAAGGGTTCAGAGCTTCAACAGACAGTACCTTCCATAGCTACTTCCTAACTAACTTGAATGCCAAAAGCCAATATCTGGACTCTGATTCAGACTAAAGTTGCCTGAGGACATGCAACCTTTTTAGTTGGGGGGGGATGTTAGGACCCTGTAATGTACCTTTTTGTTCATACACTTTGCTATCATTCCACACTTTTCCAGTTCATATTTAAAGCCTATATCATCACTTTAATCCATTCTTCCAAAGGTATATAATGTTTCTTCTCTTTAATATATGTTTAACTTGTTTTACATGTAATTTTACATTACTTTCATATTTAGCCATGAATCGAAAATATATAGTTGTTGAAATAGTTTGAAGACTGCAGATTATTCATCGTTGCTATCTGAAGACCGCATTGTTGAAACATTCAAAATAGTACGCAAATCCCGTTGCTAAAACAACCCGTGATTTGCGATTCTGAAGCAGTATTTCAGGCACGATAACAACAAGAAAGGATAATTAAGGGAGATGTTACACTGGCCGTAACAACTGCACCTCGAAGCTAGCACCATCATATCCATTGTAACAACATTTGTGCTATGGAAGAACAGAATGTCCTATTCTAGCATAGAAGATCAAATCAGGTTAAGAATAGGATTTGTAAGATGTAACCAATTGTGTAATAGATGTCTCCTCTTTAAATAGAGGAGACATCAGCATTAGATAACATTACAGATTATGAGAGGTTTTAGTTCTAAAAGGAATTACAGAGAAGGAACGTGGATATTGTTTGTAATATGTTACATTTGAGAGATGAATAAAATCTTGTTCTGAGCATTTTGTTTTAATTCCTTCTTCCGGGGAATCTTGTGAGAAGGAAAAGGCCCACCTTCCTCACAAGATTCACCCATTTATTTTTGTAGTGTGTTAATTGTTATTTTCCTTTACGCCTTGTTAACACTCTATTTTGCTGAAATCATTTATGCATTATTGAAACTCTGTTATCTATTGTTGAAACTCTGTTTCCATTGATTTTCGCATTGTTTTCATGTAATTCATTCCTAGGTAATTGTTGATTAATTCAATTGGTAATCTTGTTTACAGAATGAGTTTGTGAAAGCGTGGTAGTCAGAAACATGTGCTGAAGATTCCTATTTGGGGAATAGGGTCTTGTTCTCTGTTACAGCATAATCGGTCTTTTCTTCTGCAGATTGGTTTTTTTTCCTAGATTGTCGTTTTCTTAATGTAATCCAAGATTCTTCTGATAATTTTCTGCAATAGAAAGATTGTTTTTGCTTTCACTCAAAATAGAAATTTAGTTTGTTTGAAGCAAGGTGTGATTACTGTAATTGTTACTACAAATTTTCATTTCTTTTGAGATTGAGCATATACAGTGTGTGATTTCCTTTGAAATAAACAGACTTCCCTGGGTTGACAATTTATGTAGCACTTGATTGTTTAGATTAATAAGCAATTAAAGTGACCAACACTAGGGTTTAGATAGGGATCTCTCTTTTAAAGTTTAACTTTGTTTTAATTTTGTGAATATTAAGCTAGTTATGAAAGTGCAGCTTTGGTTTGGTTTTGATAGATTTGGTGGGAAAAATCACTTGAAAGGATGAATAGTGGGAAATATATTTGTCCATTGGGCTATGGAGTCAAAATCAAGTAAATAAGACTAGGATGAAGGGCAAAAAGGTCAAATGTCTTCAGAGGAAGATAGATAACCCTTCAAGATCTTGGAGAGTTGTTTTTTTGAGGTGTTATGATCGGGATAAAGGGCACTTAAGAATCCTTAAATCCGGAAAAGGGTAGTAGTAGGACAGGTCAAACGAGAGAGGGAGCAATTAAGAATTCCCTACACTGGAAATCAGAGGAAAACATATAAATGATAACTAGTTAAAAACATGGTGCTATTAATATATCCTATAGTAATACTCCTAGTTATACATTCAGATTTAGCATAAACATAAATGGATGCATGTAATAGAGAAAAGAAACAATGAAAAGTGAAGAAAATACTTCACTCCAAATAGCTCATCAGAGGAATCTTGAAGTATGATGCCAATTTGTTTTGATCCAGCCTGCTACTCAAAGTTTTGACACACAAAAGCTTTAAAGTCCAAGAAGAAATGACTATAACAATCCCAACAATTTTATTCCATACAAAATACTTCTAAAGATGAAGTATTTATACATAATGTTTGACAAAATATCCTAGATGACTTCTAGGAATTAACTTAGGAAAATAAAATATCTTTACAATAAAAATAGAGACAGCTACTTAACAAATCAGCAAGCTGTCCTATTTTATCCATAAGAAATAGAAATAGTTTTGAGGATAAAGCAGTTGGCTGCCTTGGTGTCCTCCTTGCTGGCCTTTAGATATTTTCTGAAATTTGACTTGCCTTGTCTGATACTCTTTCTCGGATACTCTTTATTCACTAATACTCTTTAACCTTTAGTCAAAACTATTTACTGATGTAAATAAAATCTGTTTTGACGGTCATTCTGAAAATTATTTTTTGTCTTCATTTCATCTGCTTGTTTTTATCCTTCACAGTAAATCTGTGAGAGCTTGCCAATCCTCATTTTTGGGAATTTGAATATTCTTTAATTTTCTAAAGTTCTCATCAGCTTCTGTATATCTAGCAGAGGTGGGCTTGATAACAAACAAATGTTTGATCTCATACTATAAGTAAAATAGATCTTCAAAACTCTTTAGTAACACTTTTCCTATGGGGATGCCTTGACCTGTGGGCTTATTTACTTGTTCCTTGGCAAATTCTCTTATCTTCTTATCATATTCATTTTGAGGCATCAATTTATCATTAATAACCATGATTTCAGGAATTCATTTTTGCCTCAAATTTGTGAACTTAACCATGAAGCTGGTTATAGCAGTATTCATACCTTCACATTTTTCTTCAAGTTGCCTCATCAAATTTCTCTTTGTTGTGACTTTCCTAATTTCTAGGATAGTTGATGTTCTGTATGTTATTTTGAGCTCTTCCAAGTCTTGTCTATTATTTCTGTTAAGGAAATTGATTAGCCTTACAACTTGTTTTGGTTTGTCAGCCAAATCAGTTTGAGTCTTTTGGATTTTTGCTTGGGCTGCCAGTAATAATTCTCTTTGCTAAAAAATTACTTGAATTGAAGGCCATACATCATGGATGGCTTCAATGATATTATTCCAAAGGTAATTTTTGATGTATGATATCTGATATTTGAGAGTTAATTCTTTTTTCAACTTTTTTAACTATTCACTCAATCTATTGGCATTTTGTTCATGTATCTTAGCATTTACCTGAGCCGATTTATTTTATTTTTCAAGATTTTCAATCATTTTTATCAACCTGTTAATTTCATTTGTCTTCAAAGACATCTCTTCTATTTCTTTTACTATCTTGTTGGCATCATCTGTAGGCTGTACTGCTGTGGCAGATGTTCAGTGGCTGATGTAGTGGAAGAAGTCACTGGCACTGCAGTAGCCAGTGATTCTTTGGGTGCCAAATTTTCTCCTAAAGTTGAAGGCACTGTTGCACTGATGACTAGAATGACTATAGGAATCATTGTTTCTTTTAATGTATCCTTTTCTTGGACAAGTTTGTCCATTTGTATTTCCATTTCCTTAATTTGGGTTGTCAACTGGAGAATTAAACTCATAATTTCATCTTTTTCCTTTTGTTCCTCTAAGACTTCTTTTGTCTGAGGATGTTCACTTTGAGGAAGTTTGAGATGTTTCCTCAAGGCTACTATATCCTCATTTTTCTTTTTTACCAATGCTTCTGCTGCTTTGATATTTGTAGGATCATATCCTACCTACAATACTAGTTCTTCTAAGGCTTTTATCCTTAGATCTTTGGCATACAATGAAGCTTTGTCCATGTTCATTTGATCTTGCATATTGGAGATGGTGTTTTGAAGTTGATGAGAACTCATAGCCTTTGTTGTAACTGTGGAATATATCATCTCAGAGCTTTGACTGTGAAACTCTATTTGATCTAGTTCATGGATGCTGTCTGTAGCTACTTCTAGATCAAATTTTTTATAGTTAGCAACTATCTTTGGAACTGATACTGTGGGTTGTAATACTGACATAATCAATTTTTTACTTGAGTAATCAAATGATGATAGAAATCTGTTTTTATTACCTGGATTTTGTTTCAATAACTGAGAGTAAATTTCAGTTTTGATTTCCTCATTCTTTAATTTAATCTTCTTATATTTCTCCTTAATATTCAAGTCTTTTTCCTCAGCTGAATGTGAGGAAGAAGCTTCCATACTTTGTTGTCTTTCCATCATCTGTGTATCTTCATTATTGAGTTGTTCTTCATTCTGATTTGGCTCATTGATAATTACAGTAGCTACATTTGTCTCTGGAAAACCTGTGTTGGTATTTAAAGGCTCTATTTCTTCAACATCTATTGTCACTTTTCCTTTACCTGCTGTATCTAATTTTGGCCTTTTGTTATAAATGATCTTGAACTTTGTTTCTGTTGTAGTCTCTGCCACATATGCTCCTTCTTCCCTTATTCTTTTGGTGGACTTCTCTTGTTGATTTGCAGTCTCTAAGGTATGACTAGTATTACCTTTGTTCATTGCATCTATTAATATGTTTTCAATCCATTCAATTTGATTGGCAAAATTTTCTCTTTCTGGTTTGGCTTCATGTATAAAGGGTGTTAATTTGCATTTCACCTTTAGTTTGCTCAAGATCCCTTGTGGATCATAGTTCCAAGGGAAACTCTCTTCAAATTTATATTCCAATAACTGATTTGATACTTCCTTTTATGCATCCCTGTGATTGCATATGAATGGCCCAATTTGATTCTTAAGTTTGAAATGGGTCTTCTTCTTAGCTGCCATGAAATTGATTGAATCAGAGTTTAGGATCCGCCTGATATACTCGGAGGTAAAGATCCTCATTGAAGGATGTTTAGGTAACTTGTAAGGAAGAAAGTTTGTCCCAAAAACTCTTATTTCAATATATTTCTCACACAAATACCAATCACCAAATTTACGCTGCTCTGATAATTGCAATATCTTCTTCATTTCTTCACTTATTCTAGGCTGCTCTATCTTGGTCAACATGGTGATTAGTGGATGTAAAAATAACTCTGAAAACTCTGAATAACTGAAATTTGTACATTCTTTTCTGAGCAATGATGTCCAAAAAATGACAGATAGAGGATTTGACTCTATGTCAAATTTTTGAAGAGTGATTGGAAAATTATTTGATTGGAAGTACAAAAACATATGGAAAAGGTAGGAGGTATATGTAAACACTCCCTCTATTTGAAAATTTGTCAATTGATAATGAATACTATTAGCAATGAAACCAACATAATCAAATATGACTGAAGGTGGTTGACCTGGAGAGAAGGTGGACAAGAATCCCAAGATGGATTCATCAGTGTGTTTATCAGTGAAATATCCAAGTATGAAAGAGAGCATGGAAATTACATGTCTTGATCCTTCAGGGAATTTAGCAGTAGAATATGGAGGATTTAACTTGGGAATTTCTACATGTAGAGGCATAAAAGTCTGAAAAATCATGAACCTTTTAGGAAAATCTAGGCCAATGTATAGCTTGGTGAGGGTCTCAATAGACAAAGGTACTGCTTGGGGGTCAAGCTGAAGCTGCAAAATTTGGTTAATTGACTCTGCAATGATGGTAAATAAGACTTCTTTACTGGCATTTGCAATAGATCTTTGTTCAGGAACATAGTTTTGCTGACACAATCTAATAATCTCCTGACAAGGGTGAGTCAATGGGACAACATACTTGGGTAAATGGGATTCCCAAATATGAAATTCTTCATGATCATATAAAGACTTCTCATAGAACCAGTTATGGATATCTAGCAGGTTGAATTCAACTATGGGATCTGCTATTTTATAATGAATATCAACTAGGGGAATGTGTTCAATATCAACAACTGGGGGTTGTAATGGATTGAAAACAATAGCAGTGTTTGATGTCATGGCAGGGGTAGGTTTAGGTGCTTTAGAACCTTCAGGCTTGCTTGCACTCTATTTTTTAGGCATTTTGATCTGCTTTTTCAAGTTTAAACAATTTGCAGAGGAAATTTTCTTTTAGCAGAGGCTTAATTTGGGAAAATTTGGCAAAGTATAGGCTTTTCTTTGGTTTTTTTGTTCAATTAGGCCTATCAAAGAGATTTGGAGGCTTTAGAATTGGCTTGAAATAGAAAATATGGATTTTTTGAGTATCTTTAATGGGAATAGGGCTGAAAACCCTTTTAAAAGGATCATAGAGGGTTTAGAGTACCTGCAGAGGCTTTTTGGCTTATCTCAGAGCTTGAAATATTCTAATAAACTGTGTAAACTCTTAAATTTATTCAAAAAAGGTGAGCAACCGAGAAATAGGGTTTATGGGAAAAATTTTCTAGATTTTGGCATGTTTTTGCGACTTTTTGGCAGTTTACTTAATCAATTTCTTAACTTAAATGTGTTTTCTTTCTTTTAAAATGGGTTTTTCAACTTGATTGCAGGTTTGAATTTTAGAAAAATACCTGTTGTAATGCAAGTGTCAGTTTCTAGAAAGGTTTATGAGGTTCTTTGCTGAGTTGAAGGCTTTAGTAGCTTATTTGGAGCAACATGGAGCTCCTTGGTAGTTTTAACAAGTTGCAGGTAAAATGTTTGCAGGCTTCAGGCATAAAAAAGGGTGGAAAATGGCTTAAAATTGCATTTTTATAGTCGGGGAAACTTTGGAGAGGGTTAAACGTGCAATATAGAATAAAATGTATGTATTTAAAAGGTTTATCAAACATATTGGTTGCATTAATCGGCATTGAATGCAGGTCGCATTGGGTGGGAGGAGCGGTTTCGGAGATTCAACTGATTAAAAACCATTGGTATCGCGCGGTGATTTGGTGGTAAGAAGTTTTGAGCCTAACCCACACAATCCAATGATTGAATGGCACATGGAGGAGAGAGAGAACAATGAAACCATCCATTTCAGGTGCGTTTCATGGTTGGGTGATCGTGCATCTATTCTGCGCGATATTGGATATTCATTGTCGGATTTGAAGTTTATGAGCGAATGGTCGAGATTAATTCGGGAGTTGCGTCAGGATAAGAGTAGTGGGATCGGGGTGTGTTATGCAGCGGCATAAAAAATTATAATAAAGGCACTTAAACAAGGTTTTTAACCTTTATGCCTTTTATAATATGTGGTGGGTAGGGTAATGTTTTTATTTAAAACATTTGTAAACGTTTCAAACTTTATTTGCGGGTGCGATATATATAGTATATATTATATAGTTTAATCAAACACACTCAACACTTGTTTAAACTACATGGGGCAGGATATTTACATATAGGTATCTTTAGACCAAGGGGAATAATTGGGCGGGGATTTTATTTTGCGCACATGGGATATATTAACTTTGGTCTAAAGTTTAAAATAGTGGGTTTTTGGGGTTTATTTAAATCTAATGGATTTAATAACTAGGGGAGGTTATTTTTAGGGATTTAATAAAATAGGTTAAAAGTTAATATGAAAAGGCTAGTGAAAATGAAAAACACATGTTATATCTAAGTAAAGTGTGAAAAATAAAGCATTTGATCAGATTTTATATTATTTCACTAATACTTAGGATAAATGTAATTTTGAGGGTTTTATGAATGTTTTTGAAAAGAATGAAGTTAATTATTTTAGGGTTACAATTTTACTAAGTAAGAATGTGCCTTTACTTAGGAAAAAGGGGTTTTGATGTATGAATGAAGGGTAAATGTTGATGAATGAGGGTTTAAGGTAGGAATTCAATATTTTTAATTTATCAATTATCGAGCCTTGGGTCCAGTCCCAACAAAAGTCAAAGAAATGCTTTGAGCCTTTTTGACTGAAAGTTTAGAACACTGAATACTTATAGGGGAGGGGAAATTATTAATTACGCCCAATGATGTCTTATTTACATGATTTCTCAGCTGCTTTCTACCTACCCAACTTTATTTCAAACATTTTTTCTTCATTTTGTAGGTGCATTTAGACTTGCAGCATTAAAACATTTTCTTTCAAAGCGTAAAACTATCTAAATCTACCTTATTTCATCCGAGGGCTTAGATTAAAATATTGAGCTCCTCATTATTCTCTACCTATTTTACTGATTTTTCAAGTTTAAATTGTTTGACAAATCTTTACTCTATCTAAAACATGAAATTGAAAGCATGAAGAGTTAAGATTAAGGTGTTTAATTGATCATAGATTATGGCATTTATTGACACTCTACACGTAATCATTATTCTTTGTAGTAAAAAAAAATTAGTGGCATTTGGACTTGCTCACTTTCAAGTCCTATTTCTTTTCTTTTGGGGTTTATATTTTTCTAAGTCCTTTGATTTTTCTTTTCGGACTTTTACCCTCTTTTTGGCTTTTTATTATTTTTTCATTTTTTTAAAATATGGGAAAACAACTTGCAGAAAGCAAGGTATGTACATATTTACAAGACTATCAAAATCAATTCAAAATTTATGAACCCTATTATTATAGGACCCTAACAGTGACCATGATTGAATATGGTCGCCCATGCTTTATTGTGAGTGAACATGGTTTTCAATATATAATTATAGATGACTATGAATTATTATTTTTAGTAAATGTAGTTGAACATTTATTAATGTGGCTAGTGTTCGTAACATGTGATTGACTATGCTTGACTGTATTTCCTATGGCGAAAGTTGATGTGGGGATATGTTGATCAAAATGTAATGTAGGGCAATGTTCATTACATTGAAAATTAGGTTTCTATGTGACATTACAATATCAAGTTATTACATTATTATTGTTATTGTCTTTAATATTAATGTTGATGTTATTAATGATGCTATTAATAATATTGTTAATATAATGTAACATTATTATATTATTATTTTTAATATTAATGTAATAAATTGCAATACTATGTTCTAAATATTATTTAAATTATTTTCATTATTATTATTTAAATATTATTTAAATTATTATTATTATTATTTTTATTGTTACTATTATTGTAATATTGATATTAAATGTTAGTATTATTATTACTTTATGTAAGGATTGTGCGAATCAGGTAAGTGCTTGATTCATAACTATGGTTTTTGTGCCTAAATATCAAATAGATGGGTGGAACTCTGCAATGGTTATTCTTTGTTAAAATAATGGCTAATAGGTTTATTTTCTCATGTGTAAGCTCACGAATGCTAGAAATCTAGCATATGGTAATGTGTTGGTTAAATTCATATGTTAATATTGAGGAATATCAAATTCCTTTGTGAATAAATCATGTTAAACATTGTACAAATGATGAGAGGTGGTTGATCCCTATATATATGCATGTGTGTGTGTGTGTGTGTGTCAACTCATGTTCTTTGTATTATTAATATTAGCTAATAACAAAGCTAATGATTGCTTAAGTTAATATTTAGGAGTGGGTAAATATTTTATTTATCCTAAGTCTTTAGAGGGGTCTAAATGGGTGTGCATAGAAGATATAGACAAATATTTGTTAATTGAATGGATGTTGCATTAAAATGATTTGGTTACGAGGTCAATGTTTACCCATAAGTCTTAGGAGGGACAATTTGATATATATGTGTGTGTGTTCCTTTCGAATGGGTTGGACCAAGCCCAGTTTAAAGCTCAAGAGAGATATACAAAATGTCAAATCTCAGGAAATATAGTGTTTAAGTCCAATATGGGCATATATTTGAAGATTCAAAAGGGATAGTCCTAGAAGGGTTTGCATATAATTTCATATATCTTTATACTATGTGTGGAGGCCTAGGAAAGGTCCCCTTACATATGTGTTAACCTTAATCCAAACGTTAAGGAAAAAAAGAGTCTCAAATACATGGTGAGCCTTGATATTGCACCAAGAGTGTTGCAACTCCCAGAGGCTACTCAACTTTACTTTATCAACCTAGGGTTCATACAAACTTGGAGGTGACAATGCCATATGCACAATATATGAGATCTACTCATGCCATCCTCATCTTAGTTCTACAGTGACGTCCTAGGGTTACTTTGAATATCTCTTCCTTATATTGCACCAAGAGTGCTACAACTCCCAGAGGCTACTCAACTTTACTTTATAAACCCGGGGTTCGTACAAACTTGGTAGCGATAATGCTATATGCACAACATATGAACTCTACTCATGCCATCCTCATCTTAGTTCTACAATGAGGTGCTATGGTTATTCTGAATATATCTTCCTTGGTCTCTTTGGACCTGCAATAGTCTCTATATTTGTTGTTGAAGGATTCTTGCATCTGTGCCCTGGTAGTGATATTGTTCCTAGACAGACCCATGAACCAGTGCAAGGCTACATCCTTAAGGGTTGCTAGAGGATAGTTACCAACAACACCCTAAAATGTAGGTCTTTGTTCCCTTGGAACTCAAGAGAAGTGGAGCTTGGATCCTTCTTATCATTCACTTGCTCGACTGCCTTTGACATCGAGTTGTTGGAGGAGGATATTGAAGAGATATTGGCTACTTTTATGATTTAAGGAGGTGGTAAACCTCCCTATTATTTCTCCTTACTGTCTACTCTGAGCCCTTATTTGGGATCTTTCTCAAAAATGGCATTATTCCCTTCATTTTTCTGCATTTAAACCATATTAGGCCTCAAATCATGACAACCCTTTTTACACCATTCTCACTAAGAAAAATATGACAAAATGTAATTAAATGTGTGTGAGAGAGAGTAATTAAGCTAAAAAGGTGAAATTTTAACTGCTTTGAATATACTTAATGATGGACCTCACCAATACACGCATGACCAAGTGTCGCAAGGCTAGAAGTTAGGGCCCATAGGAGTAAAAAGGTACTCAAGAATAAGCATTGTGTGACCAGGAACCATGCCCAATCATTGATAGTGGAGCTCATGGATATTTGTTCGGGGTGAGAAGAGTGGCTCCTAGTCATATGGCTCAGTAGAGAGCCACTCTTCCAATGAAGAGGAGTGAAACCCCATTTCCAATGAAGATGAGTGAAACCCTAATGATTTCCAATGAAGATGAGTGAAACCCCATTGAGAATTAATTCTTGAGGTGATGTGGCGAGGAAAAATCTCACGTGCACAAGTGTGTATGAATTTGAGAGACGCAATTGCTTGAATAGTGTTGAGCTGGCAGTAGATGTAGTAACAGGACGTGGAAAGTTTCCATGTAACCCCAATAGATATGAATGAGGGAAAAGTTAATGCAAATCCAGACAATGTGGCAAGAGTGAAGCCCAAGTACACATCCATAAAAAATGATAAGAAAGATGCTTGGAGGAGGGTTCAAAATGGTATATACGTCCCCCGAAAAGGTTCACCTTAGAAGAATCAACGAGGGACAACACAAGAAATTTTCAAGATTTTATCTCTAGGATGTCATGGAAAGGATGGGTCGCACTTGCGATGTTGTAGTAAATAATGAGTCACAACAAAGAAAGGGTCCATGGGGAAATCCAAGTAACCCCGAAATAATTTTTCTCGGAAGTTTGAACGAGGGGTATGCATGGGATAATGTTGGGATTTTACTCTCGAGGTGATGTGGCCTTGGAGTGACCCACACCTGCACATATGGTGTAATACATATTATGTTATATAGGGGGGTTTAGTTCATGACTAGTAGTTAATGCAATGCTTCCATGTGGCAACATGGTGGCTAGCTCTGATAACCACTTCGGTACCACATGATAGGCTTGATGATGTGGCACTCTCATTGGCAAAGAATTAAATCGACAATATATTTTGATATGGAAGTAGGATATGGGAAAATTTTATATCATTGGAAAATTCTGTAATATCCCAAAAGGGAGAATGCAGTAATAATTCACACAATATAAGAAGTTACAGCAAGATAAACAATAAATCTAAGTAAAAATCAGAATATTCAAAAAGAGCTGAGCCATTTTATTATATTGGAGATGATTAAGTTACACAAGTACAGAATATAGGTAGATCTAGCCAAAAAGATGAGCTAGGATCCCCCTGAAAACATATATGAAGCAGGTATAACGTAACTGTTGAGGCTTTGTAGCAAATACTTGTTACAGGTCAAAATACCTCCTCATCAGCTCAGAGGGGAAGAAAAATATGGAAGAAGTACAAAGACCTAAGTTAAACCTATTTCTGCCAGGGTAACGCCTATGAAGAACAGAACAAGAGCGTTATAACGCAGGCAAGCAATGCATTGGCCGCGTTAGTGGCTAGGGCAACGCTCTGTTTACATTGAAGGGAAGCGTTACCCGTGTTTTAAGTTTGAATTGGGAAAAGAGTGCGGAGAATGATTTGAATCTCCGACTTTCCCTCACAAAGGAGTCAGTTCACAAAGGAAACTGCAGAAGCACCAGTTTATTATTGGTCATTGCCATGAGAGACTGAACTCCAAAGGAGGAAAAAGCATAGAGATCAAAGAAACATCTAAGTTTTTTCCATTCCAAACTAGTGGAAAGAGAAGGGAAACAATGGCTTTCTCCCTCTCCTATAAGAAGGAGCTGAAGGCTCTTAATTGAAGGTCGAAGGATTGCTCAAGGTTCTTGCATACTTGTGGAGTAGAGAATAGTGTGACATTTTGAAGGCCAAGAGTCAAAGAGGCTCCTAGAGAGTTTGTTGACTTGGACTTCTTCACTAGAGAGAGAAGAGAGATTGGGAGACTGAGGAAGGCTTGGTAAAACCGATGGTTGTAATCCTCCTTCTTGCAAAATCAATAGAACTGTGTTTGTTTTGTCCATTCAATGCTTAATGTTATTATTGTTGTTTCAATACTTACTTAGTATGATATGAATGGCTCAGATGTGTATAATCTAGATGTTTATTATTGATTTAATTGATAGAATACTTGTTATATTAGAAATTACGCGGGTGCTTTGACTGATTGCAGGTCTCAGATTTGGAGCCGGCGAAGAAGGACTCTTACTTTGCTGCACAACGTTCTCCAAGGGATTCCAAAACCGTCAAAGAGGTAATTCTCTATTGTGTTCCTTCAAGTTATTTCAAGCTAATATGAACATGCTCATGCCATCTTTGTGAACAGCATAGCTAATCTTACTGTCTGCCTCAGGCACCGAAAAGCCCTGAGACGGATCCTCGAAAACCAAACACCCAAGCAGTTTACCCTATAGCAAAATTGGTGACTCCACTGGGGAGTTTCCCCATAGTTTCTGGACTATTTTTTCCCTTCATTTCTTCTCTCCTCTGTTCAGTATCCTTCCGATCATTTTTTGATGCCCAGTAGACATACCATACGCTTGCAGAGTTCAATCCTATTCCTGTCTGGCCAACTGAAGAGCTTTTCCCTGGTTAACGCGACCTATGCAGTTTATCCAGTGCATTATAACGTGGTCTAGGCTTAAATACAGTGCGTTATAATGTTGTATTTTCTCACAGACAGAGCGTTACTCAGCCAAAAACCTTGCTGTTCACTATTGTGATTGTGTTTTAGTTGTAGAGTTTTTTGGCCACCAGTACCTTTCACTGACTGAATCCCTGTGCTTGTCTGCTAAACTGGCATTGATTATTTTTTTCTCTTATTTAGTTAGTGTGTAAAGCATTTAATTTTTTAAAGAGAATTTATTTATTTATTTATTTATTTATTTATTTTATTTTTTTTTAATTTTTTTTTCTGCATTTAGCTGAGTTTATTTCTGAAAGTTTAGTTCACAGACTGTTAAAAGAGGTAGATAGAAATCTGAACCTTAAAAGTTGAGCTGTGTTATTTACATGTTGGTGCATGGATGATTGAAAAAGAAACCTCTCCTTGTAGAAACACTCTTCATTGAAAGTTAATATTTAGAGCATGTTTTGCATGGTTTCTTGAGTCAGAGTCTCACTATACTTCATACGTCCATTCCCCCTCCGCAAGACTAATAACAAAGTACACTAAAAATAAAGTGACACTAAAATCAATCTAATTACTCTTTTTTTGAGCTCACACAAACAGTAGTTCAGGCTAGGATCTTGGGTTAGGAAAGTGAGAAAACTACCCAAGATCTCAAAACTTGAAAACTAGAGTCATTAACGAGTGAAATCCCGCTGCACTCACATTATCGGGACCGTTCCTTTACCGGAGCTCAGCGCGAGACAACACTTGGGTGCACTAGAAGGTAGCCTGCCTTCGACTGCATCCTGTGGGTGTGTTATATATTGGGGTTCCCTTCGGGGATGTCGAAACTAGATCGGGGATCTAGGTATTCTGCCCATATAGCACACTGTCCTTGACCGTGGACCCCCCTGATGATGTTTGTGATTTGAGGTATCCTTAGTGGCCATACTTTTAGGGACTTACACAAGGTGACTGGGACGGGCTGTCCTGGTACCTGAAACAGACGGACCCACTCTGTCTTCGGTCTTTAGGAGGGTACTCGTCTTCACGAGAGTGCTTACACCTATCGTCTGAGGTTCAGGCGAAGCTCTAGAGTGACCGTAACTGTACTTTCGACCAACCCTCTCTGTATGCTATTGTGAGACTGGATTTCATCACCAGTGAACTGTAGTACTCAGACATGGCACCCTATACTGGCTGCTTGCTGATTGATTTTAGAGAGTCTTTTCTTTTTAGTAAGTGTGTGGTTACTGTCACTTGAGACTTCATAATATATCACATTTTAATAAAATTTGTTAAAATTAAACCGGTCACTGTGGCGTCCCCTGACCCATGCCGTCTGTCTCGACGACAGCAAGGTCTACCTCCTCTCACTCTAGAGGAAAGATTGAACCTTGGTGAACCCGGGCCTTCTACGGAAGAGCAGTCTCCTCTGACTAATCTTGATTATCACATAGACCCTTATCAGCCGGAACTTCCGGAGGACCCTTTCACTGAAGGCGTTGTACCTAATTACAATCCTCCGCTCACTGATCCGTTAGGACCTGTGATAGTCCAGATTCCACCACGCCGAGATATGTCTGTGGCCGCACCAACATCTATTTCACCACCGGCATCCACAGGGTCGATACCAATGGCAACCATCCCTGGTTCGCCACCATCCTCCCCGCCGGTGGTCAGTTCTATGCCATTACTGGGTAACCCCAGTAGTCAACATATACCTACCCCCAATCCTATGGTCAACACAACTGTCAGTAGTTTACCGAACCCTTCGGCATCTACTCCTACCGTGACCACGTTGGGGACCACGGTAGCTCCTCCAATGAGCATGACTACTTCGGTGCCCTTTAGCAACCCTTTCGGTTGGAACCCTCTATTGAGTTCAAACCCCCTGGTCACTATACCAGGGGGCAGTGTTATCAGTATGCAGGTAGCAGGGAATATTTCTCCTCCTATGCAATCCTTAGGACAAATAGGACAACCCATTGTAAATACTATCCCCTTAAGTGGTTCAAACATAGGTGTAGGATCTATACCGTTGCCAAATTATGCAAGTACTAGTATGCCTCCGGGAAACTCTATTGCATCCATTTGGACTAACCAACCCCAACCTCCATCTGGAGTGGGAGGGAACTTTTATGCTGGGGGCAACCAACCGTTTTCCCCTCAATACACTATGCCCTATGGACAGCAACCGTATGTTCCTACTCCTCTACCTATGGGAGGTTTTTATCAAAGTCCCACTTACCCTTCTAGTAACACGTGGATGGGAGGACCCTACGGTCCAAGTAGTCAGCCCATACTGCCTTGGTTAGACTCGGGGAAAATCCACAATTGCCTTTCTTGGCAGCTTTGGAAATACCCGACATCCATAAGCTGACGAACGACCCCATCAACCACAACTCGCTTTGGCCTCCTATACCGCATAAGATTCCTTCAGATATCCCGAAGTTCAACGAGAATCATGGGGACGACCCGGCCGCACACATCACTACCTTCCATTTGTGGTTCATATCCAATTCCATGGTAGATGATAGTGTCTGACTTCGACTGTTTTCCCGCACCCTTACAGGCAATGTCGCCAAGTGGTACATTGAATTACCACGCATCGCCATCAATACGTTTGGCGCTTTAGCGACGAAGTTCTTAAAGAACTTTCAACTACCAATTAGAGTGGAAACCAACACAGAATTGTTAACATCACTGCGCCAAGACACCGCCACCCACATCGCCGACCATATTCATGAATGGAGACGTAGGAGGAGGCTTGTCAAAGCGCCAATACCGGACCATCTCTTGGCCAATTGGTTTTGCAAGTCTCTTTTACCCCATATCTCTAAAGACATTGGCCTTTCTGGTGCGGTGACAGAAGATCAATGTATTCGTCATGCCCAGCACCTGGATTTAATCTATTCACAATCCGGCATGCTTTACGATCTGCTCCCCCATGCCCCTGGTAACCCGAACCCTCTGGCTACTCAGAAAACCGGAGCTCATGCCGATGGTCTCATTGGCGCGATCTCTGGTGTAGCCACCAATCAGTCTCGGGGGAAAACCTCCCAGCCATCCTCGGCTGCCACCGCCCCCCATCAAACGACTCCTCTACCTTCCGCTGAGGTAAATTCGGTGCAAACCTCACAAAAACCCAACGGGAAAAATAGGAAGAATAAGAAGAAAACATCTTCTTCGGAAGAGCATTCGAATAATAAGAATAACTCTAATCAGAAAAATGCTGCTAATGAAAAAGGAAAGGATAAACCCATGAAATTTCCTTGTAAAATCTGTGCGGAGGACCACTTGACATACAAATGTCCTCGGTTGCAGGAATGCACCGATTTTATTGCTAACAAGGATTCTGGGAGAACACCTGCCGTTCTTCACAATCCTTTCCCCCATCAACAGCAGCAACATCAACATATGGTTGACAACCCGCCACAACCCCATCAACGGGGCAATGGTGGTTCGTATCCTTCTGGCGAAGGACCATCTGCCATTTATGGCATCGAGAATATTGACCTTCAAACTCGCGCCAAGCTTTATGGAACTCCTACCATAGATGCTCAGGAACTTGGAACTAGTTCCAATCCACCGCCGCCCAACGATTTGCATATCGAAAGGCCTATTGTTGAACCTGTAATTCGTCCCCCCAAAGGGACACTTCGACGCATGACTCATAATACCTCTGCACGTGCAGCCCAAAACTACAATATTGTAGAAGATTTGGCGCAGGCACCGTCAGCTATGTCTGCACTTGAAGTATTACAAACTTGTCTAGCACAAAGGAAAGCCTTGCTTTCGGCCATTGGCGGAATAGACCCCCAGGATTCCACGCTAGCAATCTTTGATATGGAAAAGGCTAAACCTCGCCTCTCACATCAACTCGCATTCCAGGTGCAGGTTGTGTCGAAAGGGAGACCCATCCATCGCACTGTCATAGACGAAGGTCCTTATACCTGTGTTATGTCACAAGCTTGCTGGCTGAATTTAGGTTCTCCTACTCTAATCCCGCCATCGAATTCCCTTAAAGCTTTCGATGGCCACACGTTCCTACCCAAAGGATACCTTGCTAGCTTTCCCATCACTCTGAGTGGGAAAACGGTAAACGTGGACGTTGAAGTCGTAGAGCGTCATCTCGACTATAATCTATTGCTCGGTCGCAGTTGGTCTTATGCTATGACTGCCATCGTGTCTTTGGTCTTCCGACTCATCCTATTTCCATTGGATGGGAGAATAGTCACGGTCGATCATCTATCCTTCTGCACCCCTGATTATTCCACTTTACCAAGTAGCTCTGTACCCCTAATAGGAGGTGTCCTTGACTCTTACGTCAGTATCGGTACCGGTCTTCTGAAGGCATCTTCCCTACTGGGTTGTTTTCCTCTATCGCCGCCATAGATCCCAAACACGGTTGCAATGATATCCACCTTTTCGGATGGCTCTATCGACCCATGGATCATTCTGGCACCTTCAGATATTGATTCCTATGGAGATCAGATGCCGCTTTCGCCGGTTGAGTTGGCTTACCAAGCCATCCAAATCACATCTGAACCCTCCACTGATATGGTTTCGACCACAGGTACAACCCTCTCTCTCATCACGGTTCTCTCTAGGGATCTCCTAAATGAAGTCTGGCCTATAGACGAAGCTATTCGAGAGATCATGTCATTAGAAGAACGACCTTGGGGAGAGTTCCACCATCGCGCTTCGACGATTGATTCGGAGGCGATAAAAACTGAAATCCCGTCTTTTGACCAACCTGAGATAGTTCCCTCCTCTTATACGACTGTCCACACTATCGATTCAGAAGGGAACATGGGTAATCTTTCCAAGACACTGCTCATTGATATCTCAGTCAAAACGGGTATCGTGGAAAATATTCAGATTGGAGCCGACTGCAATCCTAAGGAAATTGTGTCCTTCACATCTCTTTTTAAATAATTCCGCGATGTCTTTGCTTGGTCTTATGACGAAATGCCTGGCATAGATCTGTCTATTGTCGAACATGAAATCAAGACTTATGACAATGCTAAACCAATCCGGCAACGACTCAGACCTGTCCACCCGCGCAAAGTAGCCGCCATCAAGGTAGAAGTAGAAAAACTTTTAAATGCTGGCTTCATTTATCCCGTTCCTTTAACTGAATGGGTTTCCAATCCGGTTCTCGTTGATAAAAAACAAGGCACTATTCGAGTTTGCATCGATTATCGCGATCTGAACGCTGCTTGTCCTAAAGACAATTATCCTATGCCGTTCATTGATCAAATTCTCGACGATTGTGCCGGATGCGAATCTTTTTCCTTCATGGATGGATTCTCGGGATACAACCAGATTGCCATAAAAAAAGACGACCAACATAAAACTGCTTTCATCTGTCCTTGGGGCATTTTTGCGTATAAAAAACTCCCATTCGGCCTAAAGAATGCTGGAGCAACTTTCCAGCGGGCTATGGACTATGCTTTTCATGACATTCGGCATATTGTACAAGCTTACTTGGATGACCTTCCAGCTCATTCCAAGAAGCGACGAGACCACCTGGCTCATTTAAGAGAATTTTTTGCTAGGTGCAGGTTCTACAATATACGTTTGAATCCTCATAAATGCGTATTTATGGTCGAGTCCGGACGATTGTTAGGTTTCATTGTTTCCAAGCACGGGATTAGGGTTGATCCCGATAAGGTCAAAGAAATTGTTGAATTGCCGGCACCACAATCCATCCTTCAACTCCAAAGCTTGCAAGGGAAGGAAAAATTTTTGCGACGTTTCATCGTTAACTATGCTGAGATGACGAAAGGCTTCATGCGATTATTGAAGAAAGGAACACTATACTTGTGGGATGACCAAGCTCAACGGTCATTTGATGCTTTAAAACATGCACTTGTTTCAGCCCCACTCCTTAGTGCCCCCGATTACTCACGCAACTTTCTCCTTTATCTGGCAGCATCACCATCCTCGCTTGGTATGGTTTTGGTTCAAGTACACGATGACGACAGCGAACATGTGATTTACTATTTATCAAAAGGTCTAATCGGACCTGAATTACATTATTCACATGTGGAGAAACTCTCTCTGGCAGTAGTTTTCGCCGTCACCCGACTCCGACATTATATATTGCTACGACAGACTACGGTGATTTCTTTGGAGAATCCCATGCGACATATCTTGTCTAGACAAATTATTGGAGGGAAATATTCCAAATGGAGCGTCATCCTCCAACAATTTGATTTGGTTTTCACGGCTGCCAAAGCAAAGAAATCCCTTGTCTTCGCCGAATTATTATCGGACCTTCCCAGAATCGACCGGGCAGAAGTAGCTCATAATCCATTCCCTGATGAATCTGTCTACTTGGTCGACTCTTCGGACCCCTGGTATGGAGACATCTTAGTCTACCTACAAACCCAACGCTTTCGCCCAGCTCTCATGTCTGACGACCGTCGTCGTATCTGCCACCAAGCGAAGAACTACCTTGTGCTAAACAATACACTATATTGTCGTGGTGTTGATACTATTCTCCGACGTTGTCTCACTATCGATGAGGCAGAACGCGTTTTGAATGACTGCCACGCAGGGGCATGTGGTGGTCATCTTTCGGGCATAGCTACTGCCCAAAAAATTTTGCGCGCCGGTTACTGGTGGCCCACTGTGTTTAAAGATTTCATTACAGCAGTCCAGAAGTGCCATCCATGTCAAATTTTCACAAAGAAAATACGCGCACATCCTACCCCCCTTCACCCGGTTATCTCCGTCGGTCCTTTCGCTAAATGGGGAATTGACTTTGTCACCTGCAATCCCGCTTCGGAAAATGGACACAACTACATCGTGGTTGCAGTCGATTATTTTACGAAATGGGCGGAAGCCCTTCCCACTTTTAAGGCCGACGGCGAAACCGCCGCTCTCTTCCTGTTTAATTAGGTAATCTGTCGGTTCGGCGTACCCCTATTGATTGTCACCGATCATGGATCTCACTTTCAAAATCATATGATGACCGAATTAACATCCATGCTAGGTTTCTGACAAGATCAATCTTCGTCTTATTATCCTCAAGCTAATGGTCAAGTAGAAGCCGTAAATGGCGTCCTCAAAACCATGATTCGTCGATTGGTCGGAAACCATAAAACCACATGGCATCGGAAGTTGTATTCCGCGTTATGGGCATACCGAACGTCAGTTAAAACTGCCACAGGCTTCACACCTTTCCAACTTGCTTTCGGCCTGGAGGCAATACTTCCGATTGAGTGTGAAATCCCATCGCTTAAACTGGCCGTTGAACTCCTGCCTGGCACCACCGCCACAGAAGAGCGCTTGCTCTCGCTTGATCAGTTGGACGAAACTCGTCGAGATGCTACACTAGCACTCGAAGCTCACCAGCGCCGAGTTAAAGCTCAATACGACAAATCTGTCAAGCCTCGTTCTTTCCAAGAAGGCAATCTTGTTCTACTTTATGATAAAAAACACGACCTCTTGGGGGCAGAAACACTCCAACCATTGTGGCTCAGTCCTTACATCGTTACTAAAGCCCTCTCAAAAGGAGCTTACGAACTACAGGACTGTAATGGAATTCCACTCGAGGAGCCCCGCAACGGGCTCTATCTAAAGAAGTATTTTGCCTAGTTTCACACTAGGCATATGCTTTGTAATTTTATGTATACAATTTTTTCCTGTTTTTATTTTGATGCTTCTGAATTATTTGTTTGGTTTAAGGTGTTTTTCTCATGTAATATTTTTCTTTCGCACAGATGTCATCGCATTCGTTATCATACGTCGAGTATGTGGACGGTGCTAGTCGTCACACTAGGCACATTGCTTCAGTTGCTTGGGTTCTCTATACTCCTGAGTCAGACCTTCTTGGTTCCGGGGGGATCTTCCTGGGTAACGCCACCAACAATGTCGCCGAGTACATGTCAGTGATCCAACTCCTCACGGAAGCGGCATCTCGTGACATCTCCGATTTAGTGGTCAGGTTAGATTCCCAACTCATCATTATGCAGTTAAACAATCATTACCGTGTCTGCCACCCTGTTTTGTTACGTTATTTTTTACGAGTGCGACTTTTAGAGCGTCAATTTCAAACAATCACATTTGAGCACGTTCCTAGGGAATTTAATACATTAGCTGATTCTTTGGCAAATTATGTGTTAGATTGGCATTTGTCACATTTATTGTAAAATATTTACTCATGAGTACATATATTTTTATCACATCAAAAAATGCATAAAAATTTAAAAACACAAAATCACCAAAAAATATATATATACATATGTCATGTCCAGTACATAGTAAACATCAAAAAGAAAAATCTCCCAAAACTTGGGGTGTTTTACAAAATTTGGCTAACTAAGCCATGCTTTGACACTAATACATCTACTCCACCAGCTAAGCCTGATGCTCATAATAGCATACAACTGCTCTAGCTATCCTCCTCAGAGGAACCAGGTATCTCTCCGGCACACCCACAGTATGCCGCTGCAGACAAACTGGAACCTCCCACATAGGAAGCGGTGGTATGCCCATACTCAGACCCTCCAGGTTCCTAGAGAGTTCATGTAAAATCTGGGTATCATCGTCGTCGCCGGCTTCCGCCTCCTCTACAGGTGCGCCAGCCCCGGGTAGCTGCAATCCTCGCCGTGCATAGCGAGGGGCCCCAGCTGGATGGACAGGTGCCACATCTGTGTCAAGCAAGCAAAATTTTCATGTCAAAACTTAATTTTCACCCCTTTTCAACAAAAAAATTTACATAAACATTCAAAAGATAAAAACAAAAACTTCTTTGAAAAAACACTAATCATTTTTTTTACCATCGGGCCCCCACTGGGTGCCAGGGGGCAAGACTAACTCAGGGTCGCCTGTGAAGTTCATCCCTGCATAGGGATAATCCTCAATCATGATGATCTGAAAGTCCAGCCAATCAAAAAATCCCTCATCAAAACAGTGACGGACAGGACCCTCTCCAGTCCGTGGAAGCAAAGTGGCCCACCGAGCCTGCCTCGGCTCGCGTGGACCCAATGGCGTTGTAGGGATCCTGGGCCTCATCAGTGGTATTTGCTCCAGTATGAATGAAACAATCAGTGTACCGTACCCAAACTCTCTTTGAGTACGGGTCTTGCATGCAGTAAGCTCTGCTCGGACCCGACAGACCACACCGTCACACCAGTCGAAAACCTGAGGCTGCATACAATCCAAGGCTAAAAGCATCTGAGCCTTGGTCACCACATGCTGACTCTTGGCACCTGGCAAGCGAACGATCATCCATAATATAGCCCGCAGGGGTCTCAGAGTCACCTGTGCGATAGGTATCTGGTTACTCACAGACTGGGCACCACGTATGCAGTGCGCATGGATCAGATCAGTAGTAGAACGAGGGTCAGCTCTGGACCCCATCAAATTGGGCCTCGCCCCATGACATGACAAGCCGGTCAAAAAGTAAAAATCATCTTTTTCGATGGTGAGCTCATTGCCACCAATACGAAAGACATGATGCCGTTCATCCCACTGCTAGATCAGCCACCTCAGGAGGTCCTCTTGACCCCTCATCAGTTCTAAACGGGCATACTTAAGCAATCCGCACCTCCGGAGAGCCATTAAACTTGCCGCATCTGTCACCATCTCTTGTTCTACCCGCTCATGCTCTCTCTCTCGCCAGATACTCATGATTAACAGCTGAACACCTGCAAATGCAACATTTCCAACCGATTAAAATTTTCCTGGACCACTTCAAAAATGGAAAAATTGAATTGTTATAAAGCATGTTGCGCCTAACGTAGACACTAGTACAAAACAGAGCGTTCTAACACGCAGTTCCCTCACAGGTTATGCGTTTAACGCGGCTGTTATACTCCTGACCCGCGTTAGGCGCAAATATTTTTCTAGGGCCTCAAAATTTCCTAATTTTGAACCAGCAAAAACTAACAAATTGGCAATTAAATGATAACAGGAGGTTCTAGCTCTTACCTGGATCTCGCGGAATAGAAAACTGCTGCCCGGATTGACCATAATCGTCAGCTGAAATTTTCACCCCTTTCCCACTCCAGAGCTTCTTCACAGCACTCGAAACAGTGAAAATGAAAGTCTTTTGACCTTCTTATAGCAAATTCTGGGGCATGACTCTCTTAAGTCAGTCGGCAAAGTCGTGATTTCTCGCTGTACACATGTCGCAACTCTCAAGATTTGGTACTGATGATTCTAATAAGGGATCAAGATTTATGAGCAGACATACTCATGTTTTATCGAGCATTCTTTTTACGGTATTTTTCTTGCTCGTTAATCCGAAAAACCTCGAGTTCTCTCCTTCGGACTCGTTAAAATTATACGAAGTTGGCATCGAGCATTATTTTTGGTATTTTCTTGCTCGTTAATCTGAAAAACCTAGAGTTTTCTTCTTCAGACTCGTTAAAACTATGGAGAAGTACTGAGCATTCTTTTTAGGAATCTTTTTCTCGCTCATAAAACCGAAAAAATCCCTGAGTCACCTTTGTCAGGCTTGTTAAACTACTGAGACAAAGAACAAGGAGCCATTCTTTTCCTCTTTTTCAAAGCTCTTTAAACAGAAAAAGTAAATCGAGTTTTCTCCGCGTGACTCGTTAAAATTTCATAGAGGTACCGAGTTTTTCTTTGTTGGACTCATTAAAATTTCACAAAGAATATTGAGTTTACTTCGTCTCCTCGTACTCATAACAAAATGAGGTAGACGTCCATTGAACATAGATTTCTCACTTTTCCGGATTCGATGGACTAACTTACGGAAAATGAACTATTTCGGGCTTACTATTATCCCTTTGTCGTGCCCGGTTATCAAGACATGACAAAGGTACTCCAATGGAATCATCTTTTACGACATTTTTCAGACTCTCTAAACATGAAAAATTCACCGAGTTTACTCGTATGGACTCGTTAAACCTAATCAGACAGGACATGGAGTTGTCTTTTATGACATTTTTCAGACTCTCTAAACATGAAAAATTCACCGAGTTTGCTCATCTGGACTCGTTAAATCTAATCAGATGGGGCACAGAGTTGTCTTTCCTGACATTTTTCAGACTCTTTAAACATGAAAAATTCACCGAGTTTACTCGTCTGGACTCGTTAAACTTAATCAAACGGGGAAAAATTTGGACAAAATGGATACTACCTCTGTTACATTTTCAAAAAAGGTCGATTTGGTAGCAAAATTCTTGAACATGGCACTTCCCAGAAAACTCTTTCGCTGTTAGCCGAACCCTACCATCTACGAGTATTAGCCTTTATTTCCCAGTGTCCCTGCACCGGTAAAATCCTAACACACTCTTTGGTGTTCATCAAGCTTCAGCTGCCTAGTACCCTGATAGAGTGCCTTCTATTGTTCAAGCAGATCTCGCTATCTACTGCTCTTGTTATCAACCAAACCGCTCATTATGCCAGAAATTATTTGTCGTCTGACGTTCCCATTTACTCTTCATTATCTCAATCATAAACAAAATCAGTTGGTTTCCATTTCATGTTGACTAATGTAGGACGCCTCAGTGCCTACCTTTTGACAGATCTCTTCCTATCGACTTCAACATCTTATCTAGGAAGTGGATCCAGAAACCCATCAGTACCCAGATACTTGCAGACATCAGTGGCAGGTAGTCTTGTGTTTGATCAGGGGTCTTCATCATTGGCTCCTGGTCGAATGATTCTACGAGTGTTCGACTTCAACTCCTTTTATTCACACTCGCTAGATTGTACTGGGCATCTTAGGGACCATCATCATTATCGGTGGCCACCTTTGCGTCTGTTAACAGTTTTCATTATTGACTGGTAATCAGACGATTTCTCACATGTTTGACGACAACTCCCTCATTCACATGTTGAGAAATATGCAGTTTAAGTGAATCGGCAGTCAAGACCTTGGGGCAAAAGGCTACACCATTAAAGTTGTGTTCCCTTCCCCAAGCTGCGATATTGTTTATGGAGACAGCTTCTTCAGCCTGATCCTATTATGACAGACACTTCCACATTGTGCCTATTGGTGGACAGATTATATCTCTATTTTAGAGAAATCATGTTGTTTAAACTACTGAGCATGGGACATGCCCGACTCTAGGAAAATACTATATTTTCTGACATATGTTGTTGTTTCAGGTTTTCCTCAGTCTTTCAATCTCTCTATCTCTACAAATTATAAAGTATTTCAGCCATCGTCTTCGTCTCTAACCTCACACTTTAGGGGGCATCTGTTACAGGTCAAAATACCTCCTCATCAGCTCAGAGGGGAAGACAAATATGGAAGAAGTACAAAGACCTAAGTTAAACCTATTTCTGCCAGGGTAACGCCTATGAAGAACAGAACAAGAGCGTTATAATGTAGGCAAGCAATGCATTGGCCGCGTTAGTGGCTAGGGAAACGCTCTGTTTACACTGAAGGGAAGCGTTACCCATGTTTTAAGTTTGAATTGGGAAAAGAGCGCGGAGAATGATTTGAATCTCCGACTTTCCCTCACAAAGGATTCAGTTCACAAAGGAAATTGCAGAAGCACCAGTTCATTATTGGTCATTTCCATGAGAGACTGAACTCCAAAGGAGGCAAAAGCATAGAGATCAAAGAAACATCTAAGTTTTTTCCATTCCAAACTAGTGGAAAGAGAAGGGCAACAATGGCTTTCTCCCTCTCCTATAAGAAGGAGCTGAAGGCTCTTAATTGAAGGTCGAAGGATTGCTCAAGGTTCTTGCATACTTATGGAGTAGAGAATAGTGTGACATTGTGAAGGCCAAGAGTCAAAGAGGCTCCTAGAGAGTTTGTTGACTTGGACTTCTTCACTAGAGAGAGAAGAGAGATTAGGAGATTGAGGAGGGCTTGGTACAACCAATGGTTGTAATCCTCCTTCTTGCAAAATCAATAGAACTGTGTTCGTTTTGTCCATTCAATGCTTAATGTTATTATTGTTGTTTCAATACTTACTTAGTATGATATGAATGGCTCAGATGTGTATAATCTAGATGTTTATTATTTATTTAATTGATAGAATACTTGTTATATTAGAAATTACGCGGGTGCTTTGACTGATTGTAGGTCTCAGATTTGGAGCCGGCGAAGAAGGACTCTTACTTTGCTGCACAACGTTCTCCAAGGGATTCCAAAACCATCAAAGAGGTAATTCTCTATTATGTTCCTTCAAGTTATTTCAAGCTAATATGAACATGCTCATGCCATCTTTGTGAACAACATAGCTAATCTTACTGTCTGCCTCGGGCACCGGAAAGCCCTGAGAGGGATCCTCGAAAACCAACCACCCAAGAAGTTTACCCTATAGCAATACTGCACTATCTCTTCAGCAGAATATGAACATATGGTTGCAGGCTGAAAGAGAAATGCAGATCTACTCAAAATTGGAGCTCTAATGATGCCAAGGTTCAAGATCTGGCCAATGTGATGGATTCCCAAGATAACCCAGAAAGGATTTTCCAGATCTGCAACTTTGGAAAAATCACCTCACCAGGGTTTGATCCTTGATCTGCTGGGAAATACAGATCTGAAGCTAGATCTAAAGAATATATGGCTGAAATGTGTGCTTATATTAGATCTATGTTTGAAGGGCTGATCCCTTCATCAGATCTATGAGCTGAGAGCTCTAGATCTACCTTCTCAATCCTCCAATGATGAATTCAATTGCTGCAACACAGCTGCTAACAGAAACTGCACTGTGAGGGAAAGAGAGGCCTTCTGCCTACTGAAAAATGATGCAATAAGCTCTAGGTTGATGGTGAGACTGATGACAATGTGAAGGAATGATCCTCCACTGGATTGCTAGCTGAAGTACTAGCAACTTCCTTCCTCCTTTCAGATCTGCAATATGGACAACGTTATTCCTGAAGGGAATACTGCTGCTAGGAGGTCAATAACATTTGGCCGGATGCCAGATCTACAATGTGGCTTTGGGAGTGCTGATCTATAAGCCTAAGTGATGGGAATAATCCCTCACCTGGAGTGGCCGAGTTTGCCGCCTTGTAACCGTGATACACCGAACACAACATTCAGGGAGACTACCTGCACTTACGTCAAGTCCTTGGTCATTTCTGTTTCATTTGATCACCAAGGTGTATATGGAAGTTCACAGAAAAATGGTATACCCTCTTGGTTATCATTCCAGAGTAGTAATTTTGATATTTTCATGACTTTTTAAAAAAGAGAAGAGATCGTCAAGCACTTGTCCTTTCACACTCGTTTGAAATTGAAAGTGACTAGAGTCATCTTTTGCCTGTTTCTCGACTCTTAAAATATGAAACAATGAAATATGGTTTTAGTGTCATAAAATTAATCACCTACGGTTACATGCCCATTAAATTTTTATTACTTGGCCTGTTTTTTTTCCTTGGTTTTGATCTTGGAGTATTCGATTGGTTCTTTTTTTTCCTTTCTGTTTTGATATACAGTCACGGTGGTGGAACCACCAGTTTCGTCGTCCTCACTGCCTCCTAGTGGTAGTTCTTTCCCGATGTTTCTTTTGAAACCCCTCAATCCACTAGGTCTGCCGAGTTTTCGCATCCTATTCTTCCATCTATCCTACCTCGTGCTACTCGATATCCTCTTTAAGAGCCAGTTGAATTCAATTGGCCTCCTTCTGGTGCTTGGTCTGGTTTTGGGGAAGAAGGGGATTTTCCTCCTCTTACGTCGGGCTTGCCATTTTTTACTGTTGCTATGCCTCCTAGTCCCTGTAGTCTTTTCGAAGACCTTACAATGGATTCAGACATGGATTCGTCTAGTCCTATTGGTAGTGAAGGAATGCTGGTTTGTACAGGATAATATCAGCTTTTTCCGTAAGATGTGCCTCATGTTTCTACTCAGTCTTCTCCATCATCAGTGTCACTACCTCTTGGATATAGGTCCTTGAGTCAGATTATGTCTAGTGTTTCCTCCATAGCGCAATCTAGTACAGGAACTCCTCCTCAAAGTTTGGTCCTCCCTTCATTAGGACTATCACCTTCGACACCTGGTTCGTCGGTTACTGTTATGTCTGTTCTAGTCCAACTGACGGTCTATGTGGCTTCATACACACCGGTTGTTAACCATCAGTAGTCGGGATATTTTCACACTCGTAGGTCTACTTTCCTCAATCCAATGTGGCATGTTAACCTCGGTCCTAGTAGATCACAATATAGTGTTGCAGAGGCCCCACCTGCTTCTAGTGCAGTTTCCACTACTCCTGTGATTCCTGGCGGTCTTAATTTTGAAAAATATCTGTTAGCTGTTTAGCAGTAGAGTTCTCACAGTTCTCAACCCCTTCAATCTCTTGGTAATCCTCGATTCCATCATTATGATGTTGTTGGTAATCCCGTATATGTATACCCGCACCATTATGATGAGTATGGTAATCCGGTCTATTTGCCTCCTATTGATCCTTATCAGAGTGTTTCTCATCTTGGACCTACCTTGCCTATGCAACCCTCTAGCTTGCAAGGGCAACCCCCTGTGGGACAAACTTTAGCTCAACAGGGCCCTGCCTCTGGTCCACAGGGACAACCATACGGTCCACAAGGCCAACCTTCACAAGGAAAACCTTTGGTCCAACATGGACAACCGTCCGGTCTTTTTGGTCAACCTCCGAATCAAGCAGGACTATCTTATGCTCCTGAGGGGAAAATATACCCACCACAGGGACAACCTGTTCCACCAAAATCGCAGTCACATGCTCAGTATGGCCAAAATGTTGTGCAACTAGGACAACCCTACGGTCCTTCTCCGGATCAACCTGGTTATCAGGGACAACCTAGTCTATCACAACCATCAGGCCAACCTTTCCCACAAGGCCAACCTGGTGGCCCTCAATACTTGGTTCAACCCTTTTAGCAACCGATTCAACCTGCTCCTTAGCCAGTTCCATCGTTTCATCAACCCGTTCTACCTATTTATAGTCAGCCAGGTTTACCCGTTCAACAACTTGCTCAACCTGCTCAGCCGGGTCCGCCTGCTGAACTGCAAGGTACTTACTACCCTCAAGGTTCATATCAACTGGTATATAGTGCGCCCCAGGTTCCTTACCCCCAAAATCAACCTGTATATCATCAACCTCAAAGCCATGCTTACATTCCACAGGAGACTCCATACACTGCTCAGCAAGGACCTCAATGGTCTACTCCGACTCAGTATCCTGGTCCTCAACCCCAGTATCAACCGAATTATCCTGCTTTTAATCCCTATGATCTGAATCCTCCGGGACAGAATGTATGGGGACAAAATCCCGCTCGAACAGGGTGGAATGTACATGCAGGTCCTTATCAAATACCTCCAATGACTTTCAACACTCAATTACCATTTCTTGCTACGTTGGAATTACTTGATGTGTCAAAGTTGATGAACGATCCCATTCTTCATAACCCATATTGGCCTCCGGTTCCAACCAAGATTCCTGGTGATTGTCCTAAATTTGAGGGCAAGCCTGGTGACGATCCCCAAGCGCATGTTATGACTTACCATTTGTGGTGTTCCTCTAACTCTTGGGTTGACGATTCTATTAGACTCTGTCTTTTCCAGCAAACTCTTACTAATGCTGCTGCAAAGTGGTACATTGAGCTATCTCATGGTGTCTTCCAAGATTTCAATTCTTTAGCCATGGCATTCCTTACGCATTTCCAGTTACCATTCCGCTATGAGACTGGGATGCACATGCTCACGTCATTGAAACACGACCAAGCTACTCATATCTTGGATCATATTCATGAGTGGCAATGTCATCGTTGCATCATCAAATTTTAAATTCCTGATCAGATTATAACTCATTGGTTCACCGCCTCCTTTGTCAATCAGATTTCCAAAGACATAGCTATGGGGGCATGTGTAACCGAGGAACAAGCCATTGCTTACGCCCAGTACCTTGATTTTGTGTACTCTCAGTCTGGCACATTATATGATATCTTTCCTGATGCTCCCTGGCCTGGAACTTCTAAACCACCAGCGACTCCATCCATTGATGGTATTATTGGTTCTGTGTCTCAGACTTCTCAGAAGTCTTCATCTTCAAACACTGGGAAGCCGAAGTCTGCTTCTTCCAATAATGTTGCTTCTCAGTCTACTTTAAATTCTGGTAAACCCGTAGAAGTTAATGCCGTTCAAGCCAATCCTATGGATAATGCTTCTAAAGGTAAAAATAAGGGTAAAGGTAAGGCCAAAGCTGATACCCCGGAACAGGATTCTCAGAAACCTCATGTTGGCGATGGTTCTCAATGCAAATCGAAGTACCCTTGTTTGATTTTTGACGATGAGAACTTCACCAAGGACTGTCCTAGATGATCTGAAGTGAGCCTCTTGCTCAAAGGCACCTAGTGAACTCCATCCATTCTTAAAGAACCTTTCCCATCTTAGCAGACTCAGATGGTAGAGCTACCTCAGTCCTCTGCCCCATTTGGCTCTCAGGTGTTCATGATGAACGGTTCTGCAGTTGTTTCTATTGCTACTCGGTTGAAAGATTATACTGGATCTCATCAAGCCACGGGGAAGGAGCTCGCTGATGGTCCTCCTCCTCCGCCTGTTACTGGCTGTCTTGAAATAGAAAGGCCCAATGCTGAATCCATTGTGCGACCACCTTCCAAAGGTGTACTCCACAAGTCTTCTTATAATCCCAACACCTGTGCCACTCACCATTACAATATTGTTGAGGATTTGGCTTAGGCGCCATCCGCGATGTCCACGTTATAAGTACTTCAGAGTTGTCCATCGCAGCGAAGAGATTTGTTATCTGTGATTGGTGGGATTGATCCTGCCGATACCTGCCTTCTTGCTTTTGATCTAGAGAATTTCATTCCATGACTTTCGCATTAGATTTCACTCATTATTCAAGTTGCTATTAATGGTTTCGACATCCTTTGAGCAGTTGTGGATGAAGGTGCATCAACCTGTGTTATGTCATCTTTGTGTTGGAAAGCTATTGGTTCTATAGCCCTGAATTCATCACCAAATTCCCTAGAAGCATTTGATGGAAGAGGATCAAAACCTTTAGGCATTCTCGCTAGTTTACCGATTACTTTGAAAGGGAAAACAATCAATGTTGAGGTCGAAGTCGTTGATGCTAAACTCAATTATAATCTTCTCCTCGGTCATAGTTGGACTCACGCCATGTTATGTGTTCCGTCCACTCTCTTTCGTGTTTTGAAATTTCCACATGAAGGAAAGATTGTTACTGTTGATCAATTGTCTTTCTTCACCTCTTCTTTCGAGAACAACGTTCTGTATGTGGATCAGATTCCTACTCCCTACGAGAGCATAGGGCCAGTTATTTTTAAACATCATGCCCTCATGGGTCTTTTTCCTCTTCCTCCACCAAATACTGTTCAGATTCATATGATCATTTGGTTTGATGACCCATGGAGTATTCCTTCCCCTGAAAAGATTGATTCCTTCGGAGATTTGATGCCTTTGAGTCCAATTGAGATTGGCTATTGTGAAATCATCACTGGTTCGGGTCCTCCATGCTCTGATTGTGCTCCTTTGAGCGTGTCCCTTGACATTTATTCTCAATCCCCCTGGCTTGGAGATTCATATTTTCCTGATCCTTTGAAAGAAGTGTTTCCTTCTGATGAAGCCATCGTGGAAACCATGTCTCTTGAGGAAATGCCGTGGGATGCTGGTCATGATCGTTCCTCGTTTATGCCTGGCCTCGGGGCCATGTTTTCTTGTCTCGAGCGTTTTTCATCTCTGGTTCCTTCTCCTCTGTTTCAATTGCCTGTTTTGACACATGACTTCTTTATGGAAGGTAACTTGAGTAATATTACACAAACGATGTCTATTGACATTTCTGTTAAACCAGGAATTATCGAGAACATCCATTTCAGGGTCACTTGTTCTTCTGATGAAGTACAAGTTTATACTAGCCTTTTTCGTGAGTTCCATGATGTCTTTGCATGGTCCTACAAAGAAATGCCTAGCATTGATCCTAGTATAGTGGTGCATGAAATACCTTTGGTCTCAATCTAGTCTCCTAAACTGAGCTCATTTAATTGTCAACCAGGATTTGTAAACTGCTGAAGTGAAGTGTAATGTATGTACCTAGGTGCTTGTTTCCTAATGCGTTGTGTGTAGTGTTTTGTGATGTTTTTGGTCTTTTATGATGATTTATGATGTTTTTGGTCTTTTGGTGATTTTATGTTCACAAAGAAATTGCCTAGAAAACTAATGGAAAGGAGATGGTGGTCAAAAACAGAGTTAAGCCTAGTTGATGGAATGACAAATGGTAAATGCAATTGGAAACACTGAATCAGAATCAAATCTAAACTAGGACTGAGTAAAAGCAAAGCTTGATAATGACTTTTAAGCAAATGATTCAAATCATGAATTGAACTTGAGAGATGATCACTAAGTATGCAATTCCTCTAACTAAACAATTAAACAATTAATCTTACAATGATGCAACATTTTATCCTTAATTAGAGATTTGACACAGATTTGAAGGAAAAAACATTGATACCATCCTAAGATCTTCTGTTCTAGGACTAATTCCTAACTCTATTCTGCAAATTAATTGAATGTCACAAAACCTTGATCAAAAGTTATTGATCTCTTTTCAAAGTAGTCTTTTGAAGGAGGGTTCTGTTTATGAAATGATAGGGAAATTGCAGAGATACTTCAGGCCTTAAAATAATGTTGTCTTATGTTCATATGGTTATGGATCAATTGTAGATTTTAGAACAAGAAGATGTTTGTGAATAATGAAGGCTGTTTTATTAATCTTAACAACTGAAGTTAATCTAATGTGCAATGAATGCCAACTGAATATGGAGTGCAATGTAATGGGTTAATCTAAGAATGAACTTAAGATGCCACTAATCTAAAACAATGCTGAACTACAAGTCATCATCAAACTCGAAACAAAGTAACTGAACATGAGTTAAGTGCAATTAAACTCCGGAGCATCCTAACTAAGCTACCATGCCTTATTCTATGAAATTATACAGTCTATTTGTCCATCATTATTGATATTTTGGAAGAATTTCTTCTTTTGGAAGAGCTAGAACAATTATGATTGTGTAATTGAGTGCAATTGCAAATATAAAGGACTGAAAGCAATGAAAAACTAAGATATCATATCCATATCCTACTCGTCATTATGATGTTTTGAGCAAGCGTTTAAGAGCAAGAACAGAGATGATACTTAGTACAAACACACAACTAAATCATTCATTATCACGGTCATGTCTTGGACTCTTAAGAATTTGTTGGAAGAGTTTCTTCTTGTGGAAGAGTGATTGGAACAAGTGTAACTGTGATGATGAACAATGAAAACTACAACTAAATCCTACAGTACTATAGCCATTTCCCATTCATCATTATAATCTGTTGGAGGAGCTTCTTCTTATGGAAGAGTTAGAATGAGTATAACTACAGCAGCTAATTAAAACAATTATGAATTCAACTTCAAATCCTACAGTACTATAACCATTTTCATTCATTGTTATAATCTTTTGGAAGAGCTTCTTCTTGTGGAAGAGTTAGAATGAAGATGACTACAGTAGTTAATTAAAACGACTACGAATTCAACTCTAAAAACGTAAAGGCAGCTAGAGTACTTATCTAATTTATGCAAATAAAATCCGTGCAAGAGGCAGGGGCCCTCTACCACCTGACATAATTCAACTCCAAATTAAATCAACGCCTTCAAAACAACTTTGTCTGCTTCATTAAAGATGAAATAACTTGAACATAACACTCTGCGTCTTCAGAAATGTAGCACAGAATCTAAATGAGATCTAGCATAAAATCTAACATCAAATCTCGGTTTCTCAAGTGTTTATATAGCAAATGCACATAACAAGACTTGCAACAATTCAGGAACAATGTCTTTCCTTATCGGAATCACATTAGAACTCTTGAAGTGGCTGCGTGAAGAGGAAAAAGACATCTGGACTGAGACAGTCCTAATAGAAGTATGCTTTCCTAAATGTGTTTCCACGTTCAAAAACCGTACCCAGAATTCGTTTCTTCTTCCATAATGAGCAACGAACCATGTAGACATGACATGGATTCTACCCATATGCGGTTTTTCTCAAGAGGCCACCTGGAACATACCCAAACGTGAAGACAGCTGCAGAATCGCCGGTTAGCTACGGAATGTCTGCATTCTGCAGCTAGTTCCGGTCAAAATGCTTTACAATGGAAAAAATCACAAAAATTAGCAAGTCAGTCATGTAAATCATTCTAAAAGTAATTTTAACTATATTCATTGATCAATTGGGTCTAGGATGGCAATGGTCAAAAGAAAATGAGGTAAAATGGAATGGAGGAAAGCACAATTTTGAGGCTCAACAATACCTACTTACCCTGGCTCGAAACTTGTTCGCTAGCGTCTTCGTCCGGTGCACCTTAGAAAAGTTTCCGCCATTAAAGGTGAAGTTGAAAAAATTCTTAGAGCTGGTTTTATTTATCCGATTCCTTTGACAGAATGGGTCTCTAATATTGTTCCTGTAGATAAGAAGTAGGGAACTAATCATGTCTGCGTTGATTATTGTGATATTAATTGAGCTTGTCCCAAGGATAATTATCCTACTCCCTTTATCGATCAAATCATTGATGACTGTGCTGGGAGTGAGTTATTTTCCCTAATAGAAGGTTTTTATGGTTACAATCAAATTAACATCCTCCCGAATGATCAACATAAGACTACCTTTATCTATCCTTATGGTACTTTCACATATAAGAAGCTCCCTTTTGGCTTAAATAATGTTGGGGCCACATTTCCATGAGCGATGTCATATGCTTTAAATGATATTCATCACATCATTCAGCCTTATCTGGATGACCTTCATGCTCATTCAACTAAGCACATGGACCACCCTGACCATCTTCGTCAAATTTTTCTTCGTTGTCGACGTTACAATATTCGGCTTAATCTGCACAAGTGTGTCTTCTGCGTTGATTCCAGTAGGCTTTTAGGGTTTATCGTGTCCAAAGATGGAATTCGCCTTTATCCACTCAAGGTTGAGGCTATTATCAATCTCCCCTCTCCCTCCTCATTACATCAGTTGCAGATTTTTCAAGGTAAGGCTAATTTTCTACGCAATTTTATATCCAACTATGCAGAAGTGGCTAGAGGATGCACGCGATTATTAAAGCACGGTGTCCCATTCTGTTGGGATGAGATTTCTCAAAAGTCTTTTGAGGCCCTGAAGACGTTGCTTGTCAATGCTCCTCTGTTGCATCCTCCTAACTATCGTCATGATTTTTCCCTTTATTTAGCCGCCACTTCCAGCACGATTTCCATGGTTCTGGTACAAGACGATGATGACGGTAATGAGCATGTTATCTATTACTTGTCTCATAACCTTCTCGATCCTGAGACGCGCTATGCACATGTCGAGAAGTTAGAGTTAACTGCGGTTCAAGCAGTTCAATGTTTTCTTCATTATATTATTTTACGTACAGTGACTATGATTTCCGATTGCAACCCCATGACCTATATATTGTCTCGACATTTGCTGGGGGGAAAATACTCAAAGTGGATTGTCATCCTCCAAGAGTTCGATTTGGAATTTACTGCTGCCAAGTCGAAGAAGTCACTAGTCTTTTTTGATTTGATTTGTTCCCTCCCTTTAGACTCTCCTCCGTCCCGTTATGAGGAATACATTATAGACGATACGCTTTTCTTGATTATCACCCTTGATCCGTGGTACAGTGATATCATGATGAAGGATGCCCACTGACGCATCCGTCATCAGTCGCAACCTTATCGTATAGTCAGGGATACCCTCTATCGTGTTGGAGTGGATTCCATTCTCCGTCAATGTTTGACCCTTGAGGAAGCTGAGAAAGTTCTCAATGATTGTCACAGTGGCACCTGTGGCGGTCACATGTCTGGTTATGCCACTGCACAAAATATTCTTTGTGCTGGTTATTTCTGGCCTTCTATCTTCAAAGACTGCATTATCACGGTTCGTAAATGTCATGATTGCCAGATTTATCAACGCAAGATGCGTGCGCCACCTATACCTCTTCATCCTGTCATTACCATTGGTCCCTTTGCGAAGTGGGGCATCGATTTTATGACGTGTAACCCTCACTCGGCCGGGGGGCATGCTTATATTATCATAGCCATGGACTACTTCACCAAATGGGCTGAAGCAATGCCTACACTTGCCGCTGACGGTAAGACAGCTGCTCAATTAATATTGAACCACATCATTGCTAGGTTTGGTGTCCCTTAAGCCATCGTTACCAATCATGGTTCCCATTTTCAGCATTACATGGTGGCCGAGTTGACTTCCAAGTTGGGTCTGTGTCACGACAACTCAACACCATACTATCCTCAGGCCAATGGCTAGGTTGAAGCCGTGAACAAAGTTCTTGTTACCATGCTTCAACGTACGATTGGGATCCATAAATCTTATTGGCATCTCATGTTATTTTCAGCTCTTTGGGCATACCTAACCTTAGTTAAGAGTGCAACCGGATTCACCCCTTTTCAGTTGGTTTATGGTCTGGAAGCTACTCTTCTAATTGAATGTGAAATACCTTCGCTCAAGTTGGCTGTTGAATTACTGCCGAACACTTCACCAGAAGAAGAGTGTCTCCTTTATCTAGAAAGGATGGATGAAACCCGTCGCTTTGCTGCTCTAGTTATTGAAGCACAAAAAAAGCGGGTCAAAGCTCATTTTGACCAATCAATTTCCCCTCATTCTTTTTTTGAAGGAGGTCTTGTCCTCCTGTATGACCAAGCTCATGATAAGCTGGGGGTGGGTAAATTTCAACCCATGTGGCATGGGCCTTACATTGTTAAACATGTATTGCAAAATGGGGCCTATGAGCTCATTGATTACGAAGTTCATCCTTTAAAACAACCCAGAAATGGGTTGTATCTCAAAAAGTATTATGCGTGAGTCATTCATGCATGATTTGTGTACATAGGTGTTTTTTTCATTTTTTTACATGTTTTGATTTGGTGTTCTTTGCGAGCATTTTCCTGCTTATTTGGGTCTTGCGTATTTGTGCATATGTCTATTACTCCTTATGTGGGTTTCATGGATGGTGCTTCTCATAGTACCGGGAATTTGTCTTCAGTAGCCTGGGTAATCTATGATCCTGCTGGTGAGCTAATAGAATTGCAAGGTATTTGTATAGGAATAACTACAAACAATGTCGTTGAATATAGTGTTGTCCTTGAACTATTAACCGAGCAATCAATCTCGGCATACGTGCATTGCTTGTAAATCTAGATTCACAGCTTGTTGGTCTGCAACTCAATGGTCATTATTCGGTTAGAAACCCATACATTTTGAGATTGTATTACGTATTCGTTTGTTGGAAAGACATTTTGATTTTATCACATATCAACATATTCCCAGACAAATGAATGCATTAACTGATACAATGGCTAACATTGTATTAGATAGACATTTGCATAATTTATAAAATCATCATCATGTGAAAAATATCCACATAGGAATATATATATATATATATATATATATATATATATATATATATATATATCGCGTGTTTGCATTAGTGTGCATCATAAATTCAAAAAATATGTGTGTTTCTGTTACATCTTGAGACACCATATCTCTCAAAATATGCTGATATAAAGCCTAGGTGTCTAATCGGTATGATGCTCATGGTAACATGTCACGTCCCATATGAGCCGCCTCAACAAGCGGTGAATACGGCTTGGCACCCCGACGATATGTCTTTGGTAGGCACAAGGAACATCATCGAATCATGCATAATTCGAGACTACACATGTGATCCCCTCTAGGTTGCGCATGAACTCCTCTTCCTCACCTCCCTTGCCATGAGGGTCGAAATCATGAGGAATTTTCCTCGCTATCGGAGACATGCCCGCGGGTCTCTCTGGGCCAACGTCTGCAAATACATGGATTTAATTTCAGAACATACATAGTTAAAAAAACTCATAACACTCATGAAAATTAAAAATGAGTCTTACCCAAAAATTCATCCCAATCCTCTCCCTCCGAGAGTGGGAGGTCCAGATCACCAGTAAAATATGTACCAGAATAGGGCCAGTCCTCCACAACGATCAACTGCCGGCGGAGCCAATCAAAGAACTCTGGTCTCCATGACATCTGTTGACCACCCCCTGCCCTTGGAATCAGAGCCACCCATTGGGCCATCTGTGGTTCTCTCACTGGTGGTGTTGGGACTATGACCTCCTGACACTGAAAAATTGGTAGTCATTTCAAGAAGAACGATACTAGGATAGACCCATAACCAAATTGCTTCAATTCGCCCTTCTTGCATTTTTTTAGCTGGTGTTTCATGTTTATTGTCATGGCCTCTGCCCAGTTGTATATGGTCAGTGTTAAGCAGTCTATAGCAAGAAGAAAATGTGTTTTTGTTGCTTCATGTGGTGCTTAGGATCCTGCAGCTCGTGTGATGGTATGTAGCACTAATTTTAGTGTTAAGTCTAGGATAGTTTGGATATCAAATTTCCCACTTCCTGTTCCCTTCCATGCCCCTCGACATACCCTGTCCATTACCATGGAAATAATCTCCATGCAAGGCAAGATACCGGTTAGGATTGGTGCTTCTCCCCTCCACGACAATCCTGTGATAAAGTAGACGTCAGAAATATCAATCTCAAGTTCCTGATCTCGAAGGATGAAATTTTCCTGATCCTCATCCCATAAGTTGATCAAATATTGTAGCAGCTCCGGTTGAGCACAGAGAAACGGTTTCAAGAAGAACTTTTTCAGTCCACACTCTCTGAGAGCTTCCATGCATCTCTCATTCCCCATGGAAAGCTTGTCCTCTTCGCTGTGTTCCCGTTCTTTCCATTCGATCACCATTTTATCGCTTTCTACTTGCAAACACATTCATATGAACAGTATTAGCCATTTTTGAAGCTTGGATTTGTGAATGATTGGGGTATTTGACTTTAATTTTGTACAAAAAATGGTTTGAGTCATTGGCGTGACTGTTTCCCAAACAGTCGCGCTAATGGGCGCGCCGTAGTGTAGAAAATTGGGCGGTTGGCGCGACTCCATGCCCGAAACCTGTGCCAAATGTCGTGCCCTAATATTCACATTTCCTCCCCTAGAATTCAAAATTGGAAGATGCAAGTAGTAAAAAATGACTTAAAATGAAGGGAGAGATCTCGGCTCTTACCTAGAACTGACAGATTTTAGATTGGTCTGCTATTGTCGCTGCAAAACCACACTGTAAAATGGGTAATTATTGCTCCACAAGAGGTAAAAAGTGAAAGGTAATTATTTTTTACCATTTTTGGCATTTTATAACTTTTTACAACCCTAATTAGGTTTTAAGACATGTTTTTCGATTATTTATTATATTATTTTCGAGAAATGGGTTTTACACATCTCTCTTGTGCAACAACAAGTTTCAGGACATAGTGATGGAGTAACGAGTTAAATTTTATACTTTTTCGGACTCAATAAAAACATGAAAAATTCACTACTGGAGTCATCTTTCAATTTTTTTTTGACTCTCTAAAATTGAAAATATTTCCGAGACTCTTGTCATTTCAAACTCGTTAAATGGCTGCGAAGAAATATCTACCCAGTATACGTTTACCCCTTTTTCGGGCTGGGATAGATTATTTACGAAAAAATAATACCTTAGCCAATTGCAACTAAGAGGTTCTTTCAGATATTGTTTTCTACATTTTCGGATTTGAGAGACTATTTATGAAAATGGCCATGATGGAATTTTCTTTTCTTCCTTCTTTTCAAACTCTCTAAACATGAAAAGATGTCGCGTTCTCCCTTTGTCAGACTCGTTAAACCCTGATGACATCAGATTTCGTCGCCATTACGTTACTCGAGTTCCTCCTTCCTAAGGCTCGTAAAATGTACTAGGATGGATTTGTCTGAAGGAAAAGCTTACAGCACAAGCATATGCTATCCCCTTCAAGCTTGTTTTAAAAAATAATTAGGGTACTCGCCAGAAATGGTGGGGGAAAATGGAACCAAGTTTTAGTTATGTTGGCAGTATGTCGCTCTTGAACATGGCACTTGTTTGCATTCGTGTCGGGTTGGGGACATCTCATTTCGTCATTTTTTCCTCCATGGGTTTGGGTAATCTCTTTTGACCTCTCATCTGCTCTTTGCCATGTCATCATGACCTCAGATCATTTGATGTCAAATACTGCCAAATCCAATGTCGGGCTGCTGATATGTTCAAGAGAAGTTTGCCTCTCCAGTTTTCAACCTCCCTTTGATTCTTTGTTGGTCCTGTTTCATCATCATATTCCTCTGTCTTATATCGATGATGTGGGAAACATTATGGCCCACCTTCGATCAGGTCACTTCCTATTGACTTCATCTCATTATCCAGGAATTTGATCTAGAGTCTCTCTTCTGGTACCTTGGAGCCTACCTGCCTCAATGGCAGGTTCTTCGAATTCGATGCAAGGTCCACATCATTGGCCTTCGATCGAGTGATTCTGCGGATGTTTGATGCCAGATCACTGTTCACATTCCATGGATTGTACCGGTTGTACCTTGAGAGCCATTGTCATTATTTGTGGTTTCTCTCTTGCTTGTTAACAACTTTCATCATTGGCTGGTAATCAGGTGATTTTCTTGCATGTTTGACTTCAACTCATATATTCGCATGCTTGAATTTGTACTTGTTCGGGTCAATATGGAGTGCAAGACCCTGGATTTTGTCTGATAAAATCTAGGCTGTGGATTTTGGTGGATTATCATGACTTATTGCATGACTCTTTTGATTGGATGGCTGCGACCATACCTGAGTCTATTTTTTGATCCTTACTACTGGATGGCTGCATCTATACTTTGGATCTCAGTTTTTTATATACTCTATTATGGATGGATGCACCCATACCACATGTTCATGTATCAGAGATATTAGTTGTATTTATGATTGCAGGTTTTCCGACAACGATGTTTGGTTTGAACGCGTTCTTATAAAGCATTTCACCACTCCCTCTTCCTCGGACCTCATGCTTTAGGGGGCATATGTTACACAACATTTTTTCACTATCCCTGCAATCCCCATCTCGTCCATTGGAGGGTCATTTCTGTGATCAATAAGCAGTGTCATGCCTTGTAAATACTATCATTGTATCCCTTTACATTAGAGAAATATTCCTTCTCTTGACGATTCCCTGAGCAGAGACTCAAAAACCCTTGTTTTGCCTTGGTGTGGGTAGTCAATTATGCCCTCACGCCGAAGAGGAAGATTAACACTTGGCCCCATGCCAGCTGGTGCTCTGTCCTAGTTTTCCACCCATGGCAAGCTGTTTATGGAATTGTCAACAGAAGGAATATTACTCTCATGTAAAGGGATACAATGATGGTCTTTGCAAGGCATGACACTGCTTATTGATCACAAAAATGACCCTCCAATGGGTGAGATGGGGATTGCAGGGATAGTGACAAAATGCTATGTAACAATCTAAACCTACATATTGTTCCAAACTTAAGAATAGAGAGTAATCCAAAGGTAAAGATTCTAAAGACAAGACGGTTTCTCAAATGATGGAAAGAGATAACGAAGAAACCAAGAAATAAAAGCAGAAGAAACTAAAAGAATAAAAAAGGGCCAAAAGGGAGGAGGATTAAAATAAAAAATAGGAAGAGAAAAATAGGAAACAAGAAGAGGAAAAGAATCAACAAGAGGAAGAAATAAGAAATAAAGAAGAAGATGCAAAGAATACTGAAAAGGTGAGACTTGAAAAAGAGATAATAAATAAATAGGCACATGAGGAAGCAAGGAAAAAATATAAAAGGAAGAATAGCACTCAAGAAATCTCACCACCTATGGATATTAATATTTCAACACCAACCCCAGTATTTCTTACATGAGGAGATTTACTAATAAGGGAGATGGGTATCACCATTGACAAGGAGAATCAAATCTTCAACCTATCAATCTTGAAATTTGACTGAGGTTCTAGCAAAATTTTCCAAGAGAGATGAAGGTACTTAGCCTGAGAACTTGTAAAACTAATCTCAATATCCATGGAACATAATATAGTGTATAATACCATGAGTAATTATCCATTAGCAATTGCTTCAACTGGAACGAACTTTCAACTACCATTGAAAGAAACATCGAGCACTTGTTAGATAAGATCAAGGGATTAGAAAGGAACCTGAGTAATGCACAAAAGGATAATCAAAGGCTTCATAAAGATAACCGAGCCTTGTTAGTCTCAAGCTCCCATGATAAATACTATCACGCAACAATGCTGAAGGAAAATAAAAACATTGGGAAATATCATGAATCAATGTTACAAGGAATTTTCCACTATTTAGAACGTAGCTTCTATGCTTATAGCCATTCAAAATGCAATTAAGACAAAATGTGAATTGTTGAAAGAAACCTCAACAACTATAGACATAATATATGGATGGAACACAAAAAATCTGACTACACTAGCAAACTTACCAAGGAATGATGAGATAGGAAAAGAGAGGGATACAATGGAAATTACATTAACATTAAATTCCAAGAGAAGCTTGGAAAGTATGTAATCAAAAATCTAAATATTTATCAGCAACCTCATAGCATGTTAGAATTTCTGATCAAATCTTACAAGACAATTCCTATTGGAGCACATAGAGATAAGGCTAGAACATAAGTTACGTAAGGAAATAGAAAAAACAATAGAAGCACACAAGTTGGCCATCAAACAAAGGGACATAAAGCCTACTCAAGTGACACTGGAACAACACTTGGTAGAACCAACAAAGTTACACCTAATTATCTCTGCTTTGTTCCACGTAGTTTAGTCGAATATAAAGAGGATATTACCCTATACTTTTGAATGTGAAATCACTAATCAGAGACCGATGTTAGGGAAAATTTTGTCTCTATTTGTTGATTACAAGGCATGGAATGCTTACCTGACATAGGAATTGTTATGATCTTATTTTACTCCCCTTGGATCAATGACCCTTAATCCTCATGACTGTTTGAATTTTTCCAGACATGAGACTCATTTTTGTCTAGTTTGACCCTTAAATGCATGAATAAAGGCCTGTGTGTGCATCCAAAGCCTTCCAGATGCTACCATGCCTCCCCTATGCATGTGTCCAGGGAATTTTTCTGCCCCTTCTATGCCAGCATCCAAGGATGCATTCAATAGAGTTCTAGAGTGCCTTAGTCCTTAGGACATAAGTTCGATTTTTCACCTATTCGAGTTGGCCAGTACTTATTAGTTAGAAGGTTCTATAACTTCTCATTGTCTTGAGCGTTTGCATACATCCTCTTGGGACCTCGCTTTTGCCTATTTCTACTAGATTTTATGAGAGGGCCAGACTAGTTTTTGGAGAGCACCAATGTTTGAGAGAGCTGAGATCTTGAGCATATGCTGCATTTTTGCTGCTAGAGAGAGATTGTGAGGTATTTTCCACTTGTGTATTTCTCTTCATGTTCACTTCCTGGATATAGTGGGGAAACTATGCCGAATTGTGGAGAGGAGGCTTGGAACTGAAGGTATAAGCATTATATTCTCTTTTATGATCATTGGAAATTCATGTTCCTTTCCTCATATGAATGTGTATTCAAAATATCTTATGGTTAGTTTTATTTCTTTTGATCTAACGATCTTTCGAGGAATATCACCTATCATCTCTATTGGATTGTGATCATGTACAAATATATTAAGAGATAGGGTGCAGATGTGGTAGATCGCTCAAGTGTGTTGTGGTTCCTATGTTTTAGTAGGTTTGGCAATACCAAAAGACAAGACAACATTAAACCACTTTGGTATCTCAAGATCTAGCCCTCATGGATCCAGAGAGGGATCTCTCTATAAAGGCGAAGAAATATATATCCTTGAAGTTCAATTTTAAGGTATTAGGCTAGTTATAGGGCACAAGGGTTTTTGTTTTGTTTGTTTTGTTTGTTTGGTTGGGAAACATGAAAGAAAGGTTCAATGTAAGACAAAGAAGTGAGAAAAGAAGGATTTTTGGTAATGGGGAGATAATTCAAAGAAAACTCAAGTCCATTGGGAAAATGGAGTCATAAAAGGGTTTACTTGCAATTCAATATCCAAGGCTTTCAAATGGGCTAGTCATCTAAAACAGAGGATCTCTTAAGATGATAGTATGGAGTGAAACAATAAGGAAATGAAGGTGAATAACAAGGAAACCTTCCAAGGTGACCACTTAGGAGCAAATCTAGGGATAGGGCATGCCTTAACCATCTATGATCACTCTCCTAATGAGGCTAACTCTTCATATAATGGATAAAATTCAAGATTGGCACAAAGTGAATTCTAAGATCAGAGAAAGACTTTTAAATTTCAATGCTTTTGACATTCAACTTAAGGGATCTTAGAAAGGATAACTATTGGAAAAGGACCCTAGTGAGACAGAACCAACTCTAAATCTCCCAGTTTCCCAATTCTTTTAGCTAAAACCAGACAAGAACATCTAAAAAAAAACTCTAAATTCATACATCAGTAAGCATGGAGAACCAACTACTATACTGGTTAAATTATCTTGAATTTGTTCTCAGATCACACAATCAGTAGAAAACATCAAAGATAAGAAGAGCAAGAAGAATTAGGGTACTTTACAGTAGTATATCCTAAGCTAAATTACTGATTCTTATCAGAGAAATGAAATATGATGAACAACAGAGGGAAAACATTGATAAAGATAGAACACATCACCACTGATTTAGATCAGGATCCAATGAACATGCTTGTCATATTAGAAGAGAAACACCAGTCACATACATAATTTCCCAACAACTTGATATCAGTCTGAAATCATCTCCCAGCCTATTTTACAACTAATACACACAGAACTCCAACTCAAAGAAACCGCTGACAATCCACGGTTAACCAACCAACAACCTTTACAATGTATTTCTCAGGGGTTCTTATAGGTGAAAGTGTGGCAGTAGAGGTAGATAGGACTTTAAATGGCTCATTAAAACAGAGGGAGAAGTGTTTTTATACCCATTCTGTCTTAATATCCCTGTATTGACTTTCAGTACCCTTTGGATGAATTAGTGGTCTTCAACAGGCTGATAATAACTCCAGAGGTATGTTTCTGAGGTACTTTCTGGTTGTTTGTACTCTTTTTGTACTCTGGGACAAGTAAGGAATATAAATGAATTTTCATGCCTTCCATACTTTGTAACTAATTCTATGGAAATCTTAGGACTTCTGTCAAGGTGGTGATCTTCTCGGGAACTCGATGGAGAATAAAAAACACTATGGGAACTTGTCCTTTCTTGGGAAAGAACATTCTGCTGATGTGAAAACACTGATATGGCTTGTTTCATGCACTTTAGGCCTTATTAGCCTTTTGGATCATTTTTAAGGTCTTCAATCTGCATATTCATCCTTTAAACACTGGATTAAAGAATTTAATCTTCAATAATGGGCTTTTAATCCCTTTAAACTGTCACTGATACTCTTTGTCACTTCTCTTCACTGTTTTGGTGACTGAATAGGTTTTAATGGTGCTGGAGGGTTTGAAATAGAGTTTAATACTGATCTTTTAATGAAAACATGCCTTAAAACCTTTCCAGTGGTCTTCGGCTCTGAAAAAATGCGTTCTGCGCTCTATATTTCCCTATCTGTGATTGTGAGACAGAGAGTGATTTTTGCAACCTGTAACCCTGCAAAAAGATGATAAACATATTAAGAAATCCATAGGGAGTGGGGTGGGATTGTTGTAGAGGCCGGTGGAGATGGTGGCGCAATGATGGAAATGGTGGATGCAGTGGAAAAACGGCTAAAAAACGTTGCAGAATGGTGAAAAACTGGTCTGATGGAGCTTTGGTGCGAGGAGGATTTTGGACCATCGGATCAGAATAAACAGTGGCGATCTATAGTTAGGATTCACCGGTCAAGTTGTTTAGAAGGTTAGACTGAATTAGGCAGAAGAAATAACTTTTAGTGTTAAAACGCAAAAGTTAACGCCAGGGAAAATACAAAGGAAAAAGGTGAAATGAGAGGAAACGGGGGCATTTGGTGGTGGGACCGAGAGGGCAGAGGAAAATCGAACGTGGACTGTCAGATCATTGGAAGAGATCAACGGTGGAGATTTTTCCGATGAAGTCCTTTAGAAGGTCTGATGAATGTAAAATGGATGGGAACACGATATAATATGAGCCGTTAGATTTAAACAGTAAACGACTAGGATTAAAAGCTGCAGTTGTGGAGGAGGGTGGTAAGCAGAAAATCGAATGATTTTCGCGCAGCTCTAAAGTGGTTTTGAAAATTCTCCAAAAAAATGGGATATGCCTTGCTGCCTGACACGTGTCCTCCCAAAACCGCTTTTATCGCGTAATTTTGAAACATTAAACCTTGGGCGCAAAAATTACACTATATGCATTTTCAATCGTTGGATGAAAGGCAGAGAGATCTGATGGTGGGAATGAGAGCATGATGTGGAAAGATGCACGGGTGGTAAGGTGGGAAGATTCAACGGTGGTTTAAATGCTGACCGTTGGATCTACGGATCGGACAGCGGAGATTCAAAAGAGAAAGTGGAGGGCAAAGGGGTAAGTGAATGAGCGGGGAGAAGGAGAGTCGTCAGATCTATGGGAATGGATGGCGGAGATCTAATCGCATCGAAGAAAAGGTAGGGGGCAAAAACTATGAGGTTTTTTTATTTTGCGATTTTTGATTTAGTGCTGACTGTTGAAAATGCAGCAAGATGATGGAGCTTAGTGAAATGAAGTCGCCTTCACTAAGTGGGCCCGCAGGCTATTTTTGGCGCAAAGTCTATTTTTAGACTATGTCTATTTTTAGACATATGGAGCATGGTCTAGGAGTTGCAGTATGCTATTCTTGGATGATTGGTCGAGTTGGTAAAAATAGATGGACCTCTACTAGACATTTGAATTCGAGTCTTCATTAATTTGCACATCCTAAAAGTCCTAAAAATAGGAAGTCAAATATTATTTACCCTTAATAATATTTGGACTCTAAACTCGGTTACTCTCTTAGACACTTGATTCGAGCCTTGATGGCTCATGCATACGACTGAGGAATTACGCTATTCCTTGGGGTTTGGTGAGCTCATGCATGGTTGACTTGAGTTAGGACTTCAGTGGCAGAAGTTTGGTGGAGTTGATGAGACAGTTGGTGGAGTTGTGTTCGGTTTAACTTAGTTGAACTAGTTGAGATTAGTTTAACTAGCTAATCAGCTAGTAATGAGTGGAGTGAATTAAATATTATTTAATTCATTAATTAGTAACTCATTATTCAACTCAAGAACACATCAGTTCACTACAGTGCATGGACAGTTCAGTGGAGACCAGTGAAAGAGGTAGATGAAAGGGTAGAGTTAGCTATCAGTGGCGACATCAGTTGTGCATGAGATTTGCACCACACTTGGAGGAATTTCCCATGATGATTGCGTTTTCAAGCCAAGGAGATTCGAACCTTGGATCTCTATTTAGACAGGCCATGATTGCGCAATAGAGGCAAGGCAATTAGTGGTGAGTTTTGAACCAGTAACCTGTTCAAAACCAAGCTAGTTTGTGTGTAACTTCATGAGATAGTACTGAGTACTTGTGAGGAGTATTATACTGATTTTGTTACATGATTTCTCCATTATAATATACACAATAGCTGCGGGGTTTTCAGCTATAAGCTTTCCCCATACATACTGTGTTAATGTGTATGATGAATTGATGTGCTATCGCTTGTTTTATTTCCGCATGTGTGATGATCTGAGTGGAAGAGATTATGTGTTGCATATGAATTCGAATTGATATGTGATTAGGATAATCTCGGTGGATAATTATTCATTATTCAGCAAATTTATACATGGTATCAGAGCTATTGAAGCAGAGATTGATCATCACAGTGATTACAAACTTATTTCGGTAGACAGAGTCTGCATGCGGGCCAGGTAGCCTCTGGATCCATCCTTTCATTTGAAAGGTGATATATCCAGTAAATGCCCCTGCAGTCGATCTCTGTGCTAGAAATAATTTGTTCTCACAGATCAAGAGCGGTTGAGCTTTGAGTTGGAATTCGAATTTTGCAGCAGTTTTGTTTTCTTGGTGCCGGTGTTGAAAATGTCTTTCAACGGTTTGCGACTCGAATATGCTCTTGAAGGCAGTTCGAATTATGTTGCATGGAAGGATCGCATGGAAGCAGTATTAGAAGATAATGGTCTGAAGGATTTTGTAGATACGGATGTCCAAAAGCCCACTGATCTTGCTGAAGTCGAAGCATGGCAAAAGAAGATGGCGAAGTGTCGAAGGATCCTGTTGGAGGGCGTCAAGGATCATATTGTATCCAGCCTGCATGGAAAGGCTTCTCCATATTTAATGTGGAAAGCTTTGACGGATCTATTCCAAAGTAAGAGCGACCAAAGGAAGCTGGCGCTCAAAGATAAGCTCAGAAACATCAAGATGGAGAAAGGCGACAGTATCGCCAAATACCTCACGAAGTTCACTCAATGCAGAGATGAGCTGGGAAGTGTGGGGGTGACTGTAGAAGATGAGGACATGGCCGACCTGGCTCTCCTTGGTCTTTTGAAGGCTTGGCATTCATATCAAGATGGTGTTAATGGTCGGGAGAAGTTGCCGGGATGGGAGCGCCTTTGGGCGGATCTCATGCAGGAGGAGATAAGGAGGACTACCAGGGATGGATCTTCATCAAAGGGAGCTGATGAAGAAAATTGCGCTTTGGATGCCAAAGCAAAGAAGGGGAAGGGTAAGAAACCTTCTCATTCTGGTGCAAAGGGCAAGAAGCAGGATATGGAAAAAGTGAAGTGTTTTCACTGCCATGATCATGGAAATTATGCTACCAATTGTCCGAAGAAGAAGAAAAACAAGCAAGTGGGAAGATCTGCAGATGGAGAAGCTTTGGCTTCGTAGTTCGAGCTTGACTTTTCACTGATCGCATGCTTGGTTTCAAGTGTGATGGGATCAGTGTGGTTCTTGGACAGTGGTGCGTCATTTCATATGACGGGAGATCGGGATTTGTTCTCAGATCTGGAGGACAAAGATTTGGGTGTGCACATCGAGATGGGCGATGATGGTAGATACAGTGTGATTGGTATCAGTACCATATCCTTTAATAGGGAGTCTGGTAAACCCTTTATGTTGAAGGATGTCATGCATGTACCTGGATTGAAGAAGAACTTGATCTCTGTGGCGATGTTGGATGATAAGGGGTATGATGTGGTTTTCAGCGAAGGAAAAGCTTTCCTGCGCAGTAAGACTACTGGAGAGACCCGGAAGATAGGGGTTTGAACCAAGAACCTTTATCAGTTGCAAGTAGATGGCTGCGTAGCAATGGCATGCAAGGCGGGAGAAGTGGTGAGCCGAGATGATGAGGGCGAACTGTGGCACAGGAGATTGGGCCACCTTCACCATGGAGCTTTGAAGATTCTGCAGCAGATTTCTATTGGGCTTCCTAAGGGCACTCTTGCGCAGTCAGATCAGTGCAAGGGGTGTACTTTAGGGAAGTATGTGAAAGCCACCTTTCACAAGAAGGATAGTCGCGCCACGACGATCCTTGAGAGAGTTCACACAGACGTGTGTGGTCCTTTCTCAGTTGCTTCGACAGCAAAGCACAAGTATTACGTGATCTTTGTTGATGATTTCTCTCGAAAGTGCTGGATCTTCTTCATGCAGAAGAAGAGCGATACATTCGCGAAGTTCTGTGAGTTTAAAGCACTGGTCGAGAAGGAGTCGGGGAAGAAGGTGATTGCTCTAAGGAGTGATAACGGTGGTGAATTCATCTCGGCTGAATTCAAGGTGTTCTGCAGCGCAGAAGGGATTCGGAGAGAGCTCATCGCACCCCATAACCCACAGCAGAACGGGGTGGCTGAGCGGAAGAACAGAACGATCGTGGGTGCTGCACGGGCGATGTTGCATGATCAGGGCCTACCCCTTCACTTGTGGGCTGAGGCATGCAATACAGCAGTGTATGTGCAGAAACGTTGTCCTCACAAGGTTCTTGGCATGAGTACACCAGAGGAGGCTTATTCTGGCAAGAGGCCTGATATTTCCCATTTGCGGATTTTCGGATCTCCTGTCTACATGCATGTGACGAAGGATGCGAGAAGGAAGCTGGATCCAACTGCTGAATTTGGAATATTTGTGGGGTACACTGATACACCTCATAACTATCGAGTGTATGTGCCAGACAGTCGCAAGACTGTTGTGCGACGGGATATAAAATTTCAGGAGGAGAAAGCCATGCAGTGTTCGCTTGAAAGGGAGCTACACTTGCATGCAGATGAGGAGCTGTTAGTTCCTAAGGAGGAGCTTCCGGATGTGGATCAGCCACAAGAGGAGGTTCAGGAGGTGGAAGAAACCACCCAGGCAGCGCCAACCATCAGAGGGTGCATACGCACTACAGAAGCTGAGCGACTGGCTCGGGATGCAGAGAAGGTTGTAGGACCACCTACAGCACAGCGCAGACAGAGACAGTCACCAGATCGGTACACTGGATACATGGCTCTTGTGAGTCAATGTGTCATGACGGAGCCATCCTCTTTTGAGGAAGCTGTGGAGGAACCCACATGGGTAGATGCCATGATCGAAGAATATGATTCGATCGTCAGAAACAGTGCATGGGAGATTGTCCCAAGACCGGAGGGGAAATCAGTGGTGGGTTCGCGATGGATCTACAAAGTGAAGCAGGCGGCTAACGGGAGTGTGGAGAAGTACAAGGCGAGATTTGTCGCCCGTGGCTTCTCACAGATCGAGGGGATCGATTATGAGGAGACTTTTGCACCTGTCGCAAGGTACTCTTCCATACGGACGATCCTTGCTCTCTCAGCGCAGATGGGATGGCACATCCATCAGATGGATGTGAAGACTGCGTTCCTCAACGGAGTGATTGAGGAGGAAGTGTACATAGAGCAGCCTGAAGGTTTCGAGATCTTCAGCAGTGAGTCGCATGTGTGCCGACTCAAGAGAGCACTGTACGGGCTGAAACAAGCACCTCGTGCTTGGTACACTCGGATAGACAGCTACTTCACCGAGCTTGGATTCTCCAAGAGTGAGGCGGATCCTAACCTGTACCAGATTGTGGTGGAGGGGAAGCTGTTGATCATCGTACTGTATGTAGATGATCTGATTTTGACTGGCGATGAGCAGTTGATACTTTCATGCAAGGAGGATCTTGCACGAGAGTTTGAGATGAAGGACTTGAGCATCCTTCATTATTTCCTGGGATTGGAGATTTGGCAGCGCAGCGGAGGACTGTTTGTTTCTCAGGGCAAGTATGCCCGGGAGATTATGGAGAGGTTCAACATGCAAGGCTGCAAGCCTGTTGACACTCCTCTTCCTGGTGGTTGGAGGAAGGAGGATGCTACTTCAGCGGAGGTAGTGGATGCCACTGTCTATCGACAGTTGGTGGGGTCGCTCATGTATCTGGTCAATACACGACCCGATATATGCTATGCAGTTAACCAGCTTTCGCAAGCTATGGTTAAGCCTACCAAGCTCTTTTGGAAGGCAGGCAAGCATGTATTGCGTTATATTAGTGGCACATCGGGATAATGGTCTATGGTACAGACAGGAGGATGGAGCGAAGCTTTCTGGCTTCACTGATGCAGATTGGGCAGGGAGTCCAACGGACCAGAAGAGCACATCTAGAGGAGTTTTCAGCATTGGGTCGACAGCAGTTTCCTGGTACAGCAGGAAGCAGAGATCCGTGGCACTCAGTTCAGCAGAGGCCGAGTACATGGCAGCTAGCTTGGCTGCATGCGAGGCTATTTGGATGAGGAAGATCCTCATTGGATTGTTCGGGTTGCATTTGGAGCTTACAGTGATCTACTGTGATAACCAGAGTTGCATTAAACTCTCGGCTAATCCAGTATTTCATGATAGGTCCAAACACATCGACATCAGGTACCATCATATCAGAGATTGTGTTCAGCGAAGAATCATGATGCTTTCATATGTTCCCACGGAGGATCAGGATGCTGACATGCTGACGAAGGCGCTCACTAGGAGCAAGTTCGAATTCCACAGAGGCAGGATAGGGGTTGCAGATAATCCATATCTTGCTGAGAGGGAGTGTTGAAAATGTAGCAAGATGATGGAGCTTAGTGAAATGAAGTCGCCTTCACTAAGTGGGCCCGCAGGCAAATTCTAGCGCAAAGTCTATTTTTAGACATATGGAGCATGGTCCAGGGGTTGCAGTATGTTATTCTTGGAGTATTGGTCATGTTGGTAAAAATAGATGGACCTCTATTTTTAGACATTTAGGTCAAAGTCTATTTTTAGACTACCTATCCTAAAAATAGGGAAGTCAAATATTATTTACCCTTAATAATATTTGGACTCTAAACTTCAGTTTACTCTCTTGGAGCACTTCAGTTCGAGCTACAGAAGTGGCTCATGCATCTGACAGAGGAATTACGCTATTCCTAAGGGTTTAGTGAGCTCATGCATGGTTGACTTCAGTTAGGACTTCAGTGGCAGAAGTTTGGTGGAGTTGATGAGACAGTTGGTGGAGTTGTGTTCGGTTTAACTTAGTTGAACTAGTTTAGATTAGTTTAACTAGCTAATCAACTAGTAATGAGTGGAGTGAATTAAATATTATTTAATTCACTAATTATTAACTCATTATTCAACTCAAGAACACATCAGTTCACTACAGTGCATGGACAGTTTAGTGGAGACCAGTGAAAGAGGTAGATGAAAGGGTGAGTACAACTATCAGTTGTGACATCAATTGTGCATGAGATTTGCACCACACTTGGAGGCAATTGCCAATGATGATTGCGCTGTCAAGCCAAGGAGATTCAAACCTTGGATCTCTCATTAGGCCAGTAGTGATTGCGCAATAGAGGCAGGCAATTAGTGGATGTGTTTTGAACCTGTGACTTGTTCAAAACCAAGCTAGTTTGTGTGTAACTTATCTGAGATAGTACTGAGTACTTGTGAGGAGTATTGTACTGAGTTTGTTACATGTTCTCTCCATTATATTATACAAAATAGCTGGGGGTTTTCAGCTATAGGCTTTCCCCATACATACTGTGTAATGTGTGTGATGTTTTGATGATCTTTTGATCGCATACCGCTTGTTTTATTTCCGCATGTGTGATGATCTGAGTGGAAGAGATTATGTGTTGCATATGAATTCGAATTGATATGTGATCAGGATAACCTCGGTGGATAAATATCATTATTCAGCAAATTTCTACACTGACCGTCGGATCAAAGGGGAGATCAACGATCGAGATTTGATCGAAGGGGAAATGACGGAGGGCACATGAGTGGAGCATGATTGAATCTGGGCCATTGGTTCTTATGGATTCAACGGTCCAGATTAAATTAGCGGAGAAATGATGCTGGGCTCAACAGTGGGGTGCGATGGTGTCTCAGCCGTCGGATCTGTATGGATGGACGGTTGGGATTAGATCGGGGATCGAAAATCGGAGGAAACAAAGGGATGGCACTCAAGGCTTTTGCGATTAGCGATCATGCGAGGGCCGTTGGATTAGAGGGGAGATCAACGGTCCATACACAATCAGAGGGGTAATGAAGAGAGATGATGGGCACGATGCGATTAGCATTGGCCGTTGGATCTGGAAAGATCGACGGTGGAGATTGCAGCGGAGGTCGACGGAGCAAAGGCTCATCGCATCAGAAGATTTGGAAGAACAAAGGAAAACGTGGTAAAGAAAGCTCCGATTGAAATTGCATGATGGGGCTTAGCGCCTGGTCCTGGGCATCAGGTTATATGGAGAAAGGGCTACAGAGATAAGCCCTCAGGGGCTGAATTTTCAAAATGAGTGGAGAATTGTTTTTTGTGTTTTTTAAAGGGATTTTTGGGGTTTTAGCGCCCGGTTGCGGGGCTAAGGGCCTATGAAGAAAGGGGCCATGGCATATAATCCCTCGGGGGCTTAAGGCTTGATATAGTGTAAAAAGAGGGTTTTTAGGCCAAAAATAGTGCTTTTTAAGGCCAAATGGTGGGTTCCAGTAGGTAGCAAAGTGGATTTTTAAACCAAATGAAGGGAGCCACAAGGTTTAAAAGGGGATTTTGATGATTTAGAGGGCTAAGGAGGGGATTTTGTGGGAATTTTGTGAGGGGAAAAAGGGGTGAAAATGGGGATTTTGAAGGGATAAATGGAGCAGATGGAGGCTTTTTTTGAGAAAATTTCTTTCACAAACAGTGAGGCTTTTTCAATGGAAACAACAATGAGGATTTTTCAAGGAACAAAAGACACATAGAGGCTTCAAGAATGAAAGATTTTTCAAGGGAAATGTTTCTCTTGAAGGCTCAAAAACATTTTTAGCCACCTATTTGCTATGTCAAAAATTTATAGGTGGCCAACAGAGTGGAACGCAGTATCTGCATCAAACTTAAAACCCTTCCTCAACTTGAAAGGAGGATAGGTGTGATCTCATTTCTCTATAGCACAGAACAATTTGTTTGTTGCATGATTGAAAATTTGGGATAGGGATTTCCTCATTCTTTTATTAGTCTTCTTTTCCTTTGTGTAGTGATCTGATCAGACACGAGATAACGGAGCAACAACTCCTTGAAAATTTAGATGCAACAAAACTAGTGCTTTCAATGAGAGAACACTCTCTTTGTGTCCACTTTGCCTCCTATTTTGATTGAATCCTCTCTTTCCCAGTTTGTTGACTTTTATCTTATTTTTTTCGACTTTTTCGGTTATTTTCAAGGTTTATTGCCTCTATGTTTCACTTGCCTCTCAGCCATTACGCTAATTTCTATGGATTTCTGAGTTTTTTCCTTGGAATCTCCCACAAGGAGTCATTCGTGCGTTCTGGAGTCCCTATACACTACCTTGTAGGATTGTGTGTGCGTTTGGATGCTCCCAGGCCCGTTATGTGTGTGCATCTAGGATCGCATCCTTGGAAAAATCCCTTTTCTATTTCTGAAATTTTTATTTCTCCTTTTTTCCAGCCTGGATCTCTGGTCTGCTTGTTGGTTCTGGTACATATTTTCTTTTTTTTCACTGGTTTTCTTTGGATTGGTGAGTTGCCTCTTTGGAGGAGTTCTTGTCTTTCATTGGGCATTAATATTATCATCACTTGCCTATCTATCAAAAACTTATTTGGTTTATCATTTGTTGTAGTTGATCAACTATTGGATGTCTCTATTATGATCCATTTCGATCAGTTTGTTCAAGGTCTTCCATTTCTCATTATTGTTCGAATTTCTTCTTGATCTTCGATTAGGTGCCTTGGATTGAGGTTTGATTTATGCCTCTAGATTTCATTATCATATTTGGTTGGATGTATTCAACAATTTTTTAGACCTGGTTTACGTTTTTCCATCAGATTTTGTGGCTTTTGCTCATTTTTCTTCCTTCTTGTTGAATGATCTCTTTGATCTTTTTGTCATTTGTCTCACAATCGGTGGTGTTAGGACTGGTTTTGTGGCTTTCATTTTAACAAGCTCTTTTGAGTGTGTTTTGTTGTGTTGTGTCACCTTCATTTGATTTATACCTTTGTAGCACATTGGCCTCGGTTGAGCCATTGTACTATAGCCCTAGCTTGATTGACATTGCCTTATTTTTATTTCACTTTTGGCTTTAAGTTTGATTGATTTGAGTGTGTTTGATTGATTGGGCTTTGTTTTCCTAGCTTTTTTGCTTTTGGAGTGCTTTGATTTCTTGCTTGGGAAACATTCTTTGGTCTCTTTTCGGTTTTTTTTGGGTCATTAATTCAAAAATTCTTATGATACTTTGCATTTAGGGATATATAGTGAGAAGTGCATCATAATAGGCATTGGTGTGTTATGAAAACCCTTACCTGCCTATAGTTAGCATTCATTGAAGTGGAAACGAAAATTGCATATAGCTGCATTAGGGTGACTAACCAAGAATCTTACACACTATTTCAGTTTCACGCTGCATCCTTCTTATCTAAATAACAACCATTAAAATCAACACGATAATAATATTAACTAGATTCATATTTTATTTTTATTGGTATTACACCAACATTAGCTTAGGCTAGGGTCTTGGAGATAGGAGTGTGAGTTAACCGCTCCAAGACTACAAAATCAACTTAGTAGCTTGTGGTAGGGAGTAGAATCCATTTGAAATAGTATAGTTTGTGAATCCCTTCTCACAAGAGGGTCAATCATGAGGTCACATTTGGGCTATGCTGGATGACATGACCCATTACACTTAGTTTTGGGTGGTGCGATATAGCTAAATTTTCACACATACAAATGGTGTCATTATCACTTGGGGATCACTTGGGAGGCAACTCTCAAGGGGGTTTCAGTCTTATCTCTCTGAGTTAAGTTTCCTTCCCTTGTGTGTAGATTTGTCCTGCGAATTTCCCCCAGGTCGGGTTATTGTCGGTGGTGACCATAGTGGCCATTCTCTTAGGGATCATACACAAGTGCAGGGCCGAAGTCGTCTTCTTTGTACCTGGGACATATATTAGTCATACTCTCAGTGTCCTCTCATAGGGTGCCCCACAACTAATGTTAGGTCCCTGTAATACTATTGTAGACCCTTATTTTTATTATTAGCGTAGCCCCCTTATTGTTATAGTTGTGAGCATTTAGTCCCCATATTGTTATTATTGTTCCCCATAGAATCCCACTATTTTTAATTTCGTGCCCTTGCGTTATTATTATTATGTAGGCTCTGATTATATTTTGACCCCTTATACTCCAATATATAGAAAGTATGTTTTTTCATTTGTATCATCTAAGAATTGTTCATTTATGTAATGTAAATGAGGTTTCCCCCTCCTCGAAGAGGCTAATTTCTAAGTCGTTGATCTATATTTTCTTCTATTTTGTGAGCTGGTTGCATAGAATTTCGTATCAGAGCTTTGGGTTCTAGGGTTTTGCTTCTTCAAATAGGTCATATTGGAAATTTCACTATGACTATTTTTCTACGAAGCTTCAGAAGCTGAAATTGAAACCATGTGGATTCAAAATATTGGTGAACCTCGTATACAAATTGCAGCTCTTGGTTCGCTATATATTCGGTGATATGATCTGAGGAAGTTAAGGTCTTTGCAAGCTCCATAATTTCATCTCAAATAGGTGACCGAGGGAAATGTGTCATAACCTTTGTTTCAGGCATTGGATTTGAATTCTGTAAAAGGTGACTGAAAGTGAACATAATTTAGTTTCTTGTATATCAATTTTAGGCCCAAAGGTTAAAACAGTGACACATGGAACATCGTACAAGTTTGATCTACTGAGCTAGTCCATAATGAGGTCATTGTGGGATATCGGGCATAAATTTAACTTGAAGAATCCAAATTAGGTCTGACCTATGGCATTGGAAAGAAGACTTAGAGGGATACTACAGGACCTAAGTTAAAATCTTAGGAATCTGAAATCACAGAGATACATCAGGTTCAATGTCAACCTCCTCAAAATAAAGAAAAATAATTCCACACCCATTAAGCCCTCAGAAAGCTCTACTATGATGCATGACGAGGAATAAGTGCAACATGATATATAAAAATTATGAGACCAAGTGCAATAAATTTTTTTGTCGCAAAGAGTAACCAAAAATGAAATGGATGCTAATATGAATGGTTTGAAGAAAGACATGGATGGTTTGAAGAATGTCATGGAAGCTAAGATCGATGGTAAAGAAGAAAAACTGAAAGGAAACATGGAAGACATGAAGAATGGTGTAAAAATAGGCATGGAAGGATTGAAGGAAGGGTTGACAAAGTTATTACAAGAAATTATTCCTAATGGAGAAAAGGTAGTAGATGAAACTCATGATGAGAACAAATGAAATGTTAATCATGATTTCATAGTCTCTAATGTTGGATTTAAGACCCTGTTAGGTCCCTATATCACTAGTATAGTCCCTTATTATTGTTAGTGTAAACCCCTTATTATTATTATTGTACCCTTGTAACCCCCATTTTGTTATTATTGTGCCCTTAAATTATTATTGTTAGGTCGGCTAGGATTACATTGTGGCCCACTAAGATTACATTATGGCCCCATGGACTCCTATATATAGAAAGGAGGTTTTGTGAATTGTATCATCCAAGAATTGTTCATTTATGTAATGTATTGGAGGTTTCCCCCTCGAAGTTTCTCATTTCTAAGGCGTTTATATCTCTTTTCTTCTCTTTTTGGAGCTGGTTACACAACATTTGGTATCAGAGGCTTTGGATTCTAGGGTTTCGCTGCCCCAAACAGGTCATCGTGGAATTTTCGCTATAAAGTTTTTTCTACGAAGTTTCAGAAGATACAATTTTTAGGGTGCAAAGCTGAAATCTTGAGGAAGCTTGTATAAAAATTTCAGAGCTTGGTTCACAATATTTTCGGAGATATGATCTGTGGAAGTCAGGTCTTTTTTCAGGCTCCTAAACAGGTCATCGTGGCATTTGCGATATAAATTTTTTTCTACGAAGGTTCAGAATCTGAAATTTTTATGGTGTGAAGCTTAAATCCTGAGGAAATTCTTCAAAAAATTTCGGAGCTTGGTTCGCAAATTTTTTGGAGATATGATCTGTGGAAGGTAGTGCTTTTTCAGGCTCCTGAATTTCATCTCAAAGAGGTGATCGTGGGAAAAGTTCAATAACTCTCTCTCTGGGGATCGGATTGGAGTGCCGTAAAAAGTGGTCACAATTACACGGACTTTAGTTTCATGGCTATCAATTTCAGAGACAAAGGACAAAACAGTGACACGTGGCAAGTCGTACAAGTTCGCTCTACTGAACCAGTCCAGAATTAGGTCATTGTGGGAGATTGGACACAACTTTGTCTTGGAGAATCCAAATCAGGTCAGACCTATGGCATTTGAAAGAAGCTTCAGAGGGCTACTACAGCGCTGAATTTTAGATATTGAATATTTTCAATTATAGAGATAATTCAATGTCAATATCGAGCTCCTCAAAGCAAGTAAAAGGTGTGTATTTTTTTCCGAATTGCATAAGTCTTGTTTGAAGAATCAAGTTGAATTGATTCCAAGGGCATCTTGTAGAATAGATATCAATATTGGATTCTAAAATGGCCCCTAAAAAGAATTCAACACCCATTAATCCTTCAGAAGGTTCTACTATGACTCATGAAGATGAAGAATTGCAACATGATCTATCAAAATTACAAGAGCAAGTGCAACAGTTTTCACTCTCGCAAAGAGCAACAAAAAATGAAATGGAAGTTTTGAAGAAAGGCATGGAAGTGAAGATGGATGGTTTGAAGAAAGGCGTGGAAGCTAAGATGGATGGCATGGAAGCTAAGATAGATGGCATGGAAGTGGGCATGGAAGCTAAGATGGATGACATGAAAGACAACATGGAAAACATGAAGAATGATCTAAAATCATACATGGAAGGCTTGATGACAAGATTAAAACAAGAAATGATTCCTAATGGCGGAAATATAGTAGAATAACCTCATGATGAGAACAAAATAAATGTTAATCGTGATTTCATAAACTCGAATGTTGGCGGGAAGAACCACCATATTCCAAAAATGGATATGAGGAAGTTTGATGGAAAGGATCCTGTAACATGGATACTACAGATGGAGCAATATTTTGATCTCCATAACGTGCAAAACACACAAAAGGTGCGCATTGCAACTTTACATTTAGAACAAAATACATTTGTATGGTATCGATGGCTTTGTTCCCGCAAAAAAATTGTCACTTGGTCAATTTTTACGGAGGAAATGATAGCACATTATGAGGATACAAAGAGCAACACCTTCTTTACCCAATTGATAAATCTCAAACAAAAGGGTTTAGTGGGGCAGCACATTGAGGACTTCCAAAAATTGGATATAAGGGTAACTGATCTTACAGAGGAACACAGGATTGATCTCTTCCTAGGCACTTTAAAGGATAACATCCAACATGAAGTTCGCGTTTTGGAACCTGATTCATTGGAGAAGGCATTCAGGTTGGCAAGAAAAGTTGAATGTAAAATTATGGCGACGAGGAAGCCTACCACTCAATTCTATAAAGAAGGAAGTGTTGCTACGCCTAGATTTCCACAACCTACAAGGTTGACACCACAACAATTGGAAGAAAAAGAGCAAAAGGGCTTTGCTACAGTTGTGATAGAAAATACACTAAAGGTCATAAGTGTGCTGAGAAGAAATTATTTTACATAGATTGTGAAGAGGAAGAAGAAAATGAACAAGAAGAGGATATACACCGGGAACTAGCCCCGTAAGAGGAAGAAATGAATCCGACCATATCGTGTAATGCACTGGCAGGAGGGGTCCCGTGATTTGGCCGATTGGTTAGCCAAATGACGATGTAACATCAAACCAAGCTTTGGTTTGGTTTTTTGGTTTTTTAAGTTTGTGAGGGATGAAACTGATCAAATACATAAACTGGATAACAAGATGTAGATAAATTGGGCTATGGGGTCAAACAGGTCAAGGAAGCTAATGAGGCGATGATGTAAAGCTGCTGTAAGGCCGATTTGATTCACAATAGAAGGGATCTCTGGGCAAAATGGATTAAATGAACAATAAGTTGGTGAAAGACAAGGGATTTCAAGTGCAAACTAGTTAATAGTAGACATAAACATGTAATAGCAAGCCATTAATCATGCTAGGAATAACTATAAGCTAATCAATACATAGAAATCAAACATTCAAGCCATACATAGAGGTATATGACCCTCTAACTTCGGGAAAAGGCTATCAGACTTTGGGGAAAATACATGAGACAAACTAACAACTCATGAACTATGCCGGAACGCCTAAACATAGTCTCTAAGTCATTGGGCACTTGGACAAATAAGTTTTCATAGTTTTAGGCAAAGGGCTAGATCGAAACTAGGCCTCCTTGGTTCAACAAAATGATCAACAAATCATTCAAAGAGAAAGTTTTATGGACAGAACTATGGGCAGCTGATAGGTAGGTAGGGAAAACCATACATCCTACTCAACATACATGGAACTGATGAATAAAACTAAGCAACAACACCTTAGGTTACTAAAGAGCAGCTAAGAATTCTTTGGCATAACTAAGGGAGAAGAAAACATCAAGCTATGAAGATTCAGGAATTTTGAGGTGCCTCCATGGGCATGTCTCAAAATCAATCTTTACTGATCTATAGCAGCAAGAAAAACGAAATATGAGTGAAAACTAGAAGACAAAACAACATTAAGAAGCACTATACCATTCTACCATGTCAAGGAATCCATCAACAAGCCTTCAACATTCCTCAAAAGCATCCAAGAGGCAGTCCAAAAATCATAACTCAAGTGTATTCTTCAAAGCTCATATGACCAATGCATTAATTCTTCTCTCAAGTTCAGCCTCCGATTTACAATGAGAAGTATGAGATAAATAGGCTAGAAGGAGGAAAACCTCATGGAGCAACTAGCTATCCCATTGGCCAAGTCAAAATATCTAAATTTGCCCTTGTGGCTTTGCAAAGCCCAAGGCACAAAATATCTAATAAAATATCTAAAAAAATGCTAAAAACGGAAATTATATTGACTTTACATGATTTTCCCATGATAAAAATAGCCTAACGCACATTTGGGAAAAGCAGATTTTTGGAGTTCAAAAATTTCAAAAATACTTCATATTTATGCCTGAAAAAGGTCCTCTAACTTGCTGGATGCAAATGGAAGGCTTCCTGATGTCGAAATGAGGCTCATGATGGCTCGTTGGAAAGCTCTCTGTGTCTGCTTTCCAATGCAAGTGGAATCATCTCAATCTGATCTCTGAAAGTCCCTCAAAACTGTACCTGTGTGCAAAAACCCAGAAAATAGCAGGCTGCTGATAGGGCGGGCAGAATGTGCAAAATGAGGCTGTTTTTTGCCAATTTGAGGGGGCGAATGATTTTCAAATGCCATGAAAATCGCTGGAGAGCTGCTCATGAAATTATGGAATCCATTGGTATCACCCTCCTCCCTTGACGACTCTTCAAACTGAAATGGCGCATTTATGAGTATTTGGCAAAAACCCCAAAAATGCCAAAAAACAAAAAGTTTTCGAAACAGGCCCAAAATTGGCATGGATGACCCTCAAGGGTCCATGGAGACATGTTCCGAAGCTGAAGCTAAAATATCGAGGGCTGATGTGCGTTTTGCTTCCTTCCGTGCTAGGGGCCTCTCCTTCAATTTCTTCAATTTTTCTTGTGCTACCTTCAATTTGCGCCGGGCGAATTGGTTTAGCTTCTGAAAGTGAAGTGTTCTCTTTCTCTGTAGCTCGAGATCCCTGTTTGCCTTCTCAAGCTTGGTCTCCAAATGCTGGTTAGCCCTCTCAAGCCAAGCTTCCTTGTTTTCCTCAATTTCCCGCTCAAAGAGGGTAGTGAGAGGAAAAGCTTCGAATTGAGCTTGTTCTTCAGCCTTCTGCTTCTCCAAAACTCTCCTAAGCCCGATGGTTCTAGGCCTCTTTCGCCTAGGCTGGTCCTCCTCTTCCTCATCATCAAATTCGCCAATAAGCTCTTCAATTCTCACTTGCACCCTTTCCACCTCCTTTTTGTACTTGATGGCCCTTGCCTCATGAATGGCTGCATGAAATTTCATTTGTTTGTTCTCAACCTCCAAGAATTGATTGAAATTCCTTGCCCTTTGGAGATCTTCTTGTAAAACCTCAATTTTCCCTTCTTTGTGAATGAGGAGGTTCTCAAGGATGCGTGCCTCATTGTCGCTGTCATCGCTTGGGATAGGGATGACAGCTGATTCACCTCCATGCTTGGCGCTGTCTCCAATTGTACTTTTGCCTTTGAAGGCCAATCTAGCGCTCTTTCTCCTTGGTAAGCTAGGAGTTGTTCTCTTGGGCAATTTTCCCTTCTTAGGGACAGTGTTGGTCACCATTGTGGTGGCAGCTTCAGCTTGCTGTCCTTCCCCAACATCCTGTCCAGCTTGTGGCTCAAAAGGTGTTTCGATTGCTTGCTCAAGCTGCTTTGCTCTTCAAAGAGCTACGTCACTTTGCGTGCCCCTCGGTGCCTATTTCTTCATGCCTCAGCCTCATCTTCTTCGCCTTCTTCCTGAAATTGATCTTTGTTCATCAACCTCCGAGTGCTTGCTCTTCTTCACGAAATTGATGTTGCCCAACTCAACCTCCAGTGCTGGCACACCTTGTCTATCCAGCAGCTGCTGGCCCTCAAAATCTAATTTCTTCCATCATCTTCTCCTTTTCTCCCGCGGCTCTTTGCCCTCTCCTTCTTTGTGTACTTGGCTGCCCAGTGTTCATCTTGAGTTTTTTAGGGGTAGGCCTACTAGATAAAGGCACTGGGCGACGGATAGGCTGAGTCGGGGACACATGAGCAGGAGGAACAGTGGCGAAATCGGCATGGCTAATGAAGGACTCCCCTGAAACCCCTTTCTTCTCCAGCTGGTGCAAGAAGATGATTTTGATCAAGGAATGATGAAAGAGAGAAGAGATTTGCCGAGGTGGAGCTTTCTTTTGGACAGCAGCTGCCATCTTCTCTATGCTCTTGGACAAAAAGTATGGAAGGTTTAATTGCTTGCTCTTGGTAAAATGCATCAACAAGCGAACATGATAAGCAAAGATTTGGCTAAACCTCCCTTCACAAGTGAAGTATCTCATTATGGCCTTCATCAGTGGCGCATAACTGTCAAGAAGATAGGAGAAAGGGAAAGTAGCAGTGATGGTCTCCCTATGTTCCGGCTTGATGAAAGGCTTATAGTCCTCCAAATCAAGATGTGCTTGTTTAAACCATTTTACACCATGATACGGGATCTTGGTAGCTTTGGATATATACCTTGGAGAAATTTTGAAATCAAGATCTGCAAGCTGGAAGTGTTTGTCCTTGAACCTTAAAGCACACAAATGTGTAAGTGGTGAGAAACTCTTGACTTCCTCTATCCTTTGACAGAAATGAAGACAGCCTACCTCATGGAAATTGAAAAGTACTGAAGGATGAGCATTGATGTCTTCTATGGAGGTAGGCTCATATCTCTTATGTTGTCCGCCTTTGTGATCTCGCCTTGGAGGCATTCTGATTAAAAACAGGCTTGAAAGAGGCACACTGCCTTCAATATATGAAGAATGTTTTCTTGGATTGAGACAAGCCACCAAACTGTTTTGACAGTTATGGACCTTGTGATTCAACAAGGCTTCCTTGAATAAACTCTTCTGCACTTATTAACCACAATCTTTCAAACTTGGTTATACTTTAGCTCTGAATCTTTCTCAACAATAGCACTATGGGTAAGAACTGTTTTGTAGATTCTTTGGGCACAGTCTTGAACAAATCCCCTTCGTGACCTTTGCTTAGAGGCCTGCTTGCACTTATATTTTTGTCTTTGAAAACAAACTTCTAGATTATAACCCTACTCTTTTAAGTTATTTACCTTGAAATATGCCCCTGTCAGCAGACTTCTGTGGAGACCACACAGTGGGAAAAGAAAGAGACCCTGTGGTTAGGTGAAAAATAGCCCACTGTGTTAAGAGAAGAACCTTTCACTTGTGACCCTTTGAGAAGTCAATCACTGCCTTTATAACTCTGCCCTTGCTGTTTACTTGATCACCAGTAAATGCCCAATCATCTACAAATGCCCAATCATCCAACAAAATACCTTGTTTCACCTTTAAACTATCTAACAGTGTAGAGTAACAAACATAATGCTGTGTTCAAGCAGACTAATTTAGTGAAAAAATAAATTACCTTTAAAGTTGTTTTAGAAAACACACTCTCTGTTTTATGAGTTCAAAAGGTGCACCAAATACCTGTACCTCTGTTTTCAGTATTAACCTCAAACACTAACCATTCTGTTTTTCAGTGTGCTGTGTATTCCTGGTTTCAAACTTCAACTTTGGTCACAACAACCATGCCTAATCAACAACAACCCTGCGTTTGATGTAAACCTGATCATCAACAACTGCCTTCTAGAATGTGGCCTAATTTCACTTCTCAGAAAACTCTGTCTTAACAAACTTTAGAAGGATACCACGTAGTGTAATGAAAAGGCAGATTTAGCTTAGGTGTAAAAATAGGTGTGACAGTGGTTTTAGGAAATAAATTCCTTGCTCCGTGAGTTTAAAAAGTCCACCTACTGTACCCCTGTTTTGACCTCATATGTAAACACCAAGCGTTCTGCCCTACCCTGCCTCCAACTTCTTTATCAACAAACTTTTGCCCTTTAACTTATGCACAGCTTCAAACCGAGGTCTACATGCTTGAAAACTTGATTTTTCGAGTTCTTTAAGGTAGGGATAGAGTACCTTGTGCGTTTTTGAGAAGAAATCCCCTTGGAGGGATCTAAAAATGCAACAGGATTCTTCAAAACTGGCGCGGCAACCCTTGGAGCAAAACTCGTCGCGCCGGAGAAAACGCCGGGTGGAGTTGTCGTGCTGTCGGGCGGGCACCTACAGGCTCGTCGCGCCCGCCTACAGGCTCGTCGCGCCCGCGTTGACCCCCTGTGTATTTTGGAGCCCAGGCTCGTCGCGCCACCTGCCAGGCTCGTCGCGCCACCCTAAAAACTGTGCAGAAGACCTCAAACTGTTTGAAAAGCTGTCGTGATGCTTGGGAGCTGCGGCGATTTGCTTTTTTGGATTTCACAAGTGGTTTATTAGTCCTCCATTTCATTCTTATGACATGTTCAAAATGTCAAACGGTCACTTTGAATACATATATCTGCCCCTTTTCAAATGATGCAAAACAGTATTTGTATCAAGTTGCCTTTTAAACAATGGCAATCTTCCAGATCTGCTTTCCCTACTCACGGAATGACATACCTGTTCTCACAAGAGAGATATCTCAAAAAATTTCGAATTTTTCTCTCTTTGGGCGCTTTTAGGTGACAATGTAAACGAAAGTTAGGTCATTTAAAAAAAAAAGCTGTCAAAGGCATTTGAAAATTTGTTTTACCACTTTACGAGGAAACCATTGTGTCTGCTTCAGGGAATATAAACAATGATAATTAATTAAAAACAAATTCCTTTCTGCCTAATCATAGGATCATATACCAGTTTTCCTTCTTATTTGAAAAGATAAACTTGTAAAATATGAAAACAGGCTTTTTGGCACACAGTCTTTATTCTATTATGCTCAGCATTTCAAACCCCTTTTGTCAGTAGCAACATTTCATGACTGGACCTATGTTCGCTGCCTCCTTCTCTTGGTGATTTGCTAGTGAAGAATGGCTATTTCATAATGCACTAAAATGTTGGAAAATTTGCAAACACCTCTTCTCGAAAGGCGCCCCTTTTGAAATTTTGACATATGGTATGTCTTGCTGCCTGGCCCTTTCCTCGAGGAGAAAATCTTCTTTTGATATTAATGGCACACATATGCTCAAAATTGTCTCTTTTATCTATTCCTAGCATTGCATACCTGTCATTTTGCCTTTTATGACTCAACCTTAGTCACTGTTTACTTCTCTAGTTGCATCTTTTCACCTTAGCCTTGTTTGTTTGCTCAGAGGGATTTTCCTTGATTTCTGGATAGGGGCTCATGAAATGTCTTTAACCCTTTTTAAGTCCACTGCTCCTTTGGCACTCAAGGCATAAAGTATGTTCAACTTTTTCTCCTTTTCTGTGGATAATTTTGATGACGGAGTAACTTCTTTGAAGAGGAGATCAGCCCACACATTAAGTATCATAGGCAATAAAACCTTCTTTATTTCCACACCTTTGAGTCTTTTCTACGCAAGATTGGACTTACCATTTCTCAACAGTCTGCAATGATTTTGGCTCTCTGCTTATGTCTGGAGGAAACTCTTAATCAGGTAAAGTATCAGAAGACCCCTTTTCCCACTATGTCAGACACAGCCTTTCTCTGAAACAGGAGTATCAGTATCTTTACATTATCAGAGCTGTCATTCATTGGTGTAGTGACCTTGTTTCGGTCTTCGATATCCTTCTACTGCTCTTTCTTGTATCAATCACTTTCAGCACCTGTAGTAGTTTTGGCCCTCTACTCATGTATGGAGGAGGTTTTTTATCAGGCAAATGTGGTGGAATTACGAAGTAAACCATACGAACAACTGAGAAATTAGCATCTAATATAGCAAACCTCACCAGTGTTTTAGTAGGAAACCTAGCCATAGTGACTGCTGTTCTAAGGTTGTACAGGTATTGTCCTTGGCTTGTTCATCTCATGACACAGTATATTGACCCGAACTCTTTGTGATCATAAAGGTCAGTGTTTTCTTGAAGAACCAAGAACCTTCTCCTGCCTGTGTAATGGCATTGATTAACATCTGTTCTATTTGTTGCTGCACCAAAACAGGCCTCTTATGATTTGGATGTTCACTGATGAAATGGCCTTCTAAAGTTTCAACCATTTACCTGACTTGAAAGTTTCAGATGATCTCTTTTATTAGGCTAAACTTCTTTTCCTTTGAGCTTATCATACTTTCACTACAATCCTGGTATGGTCAGCAATTACATTCATGAAACCTGAAGATATTGTTTCATTGTTTCAGACAGGGCAAACCTGGACTTTTGCAACCTTCTGAGTCAACTCTGACCTGCGCCCTCTGCTTATGGATGAAGGAGGCGCCCTAACCCTCTGCTTGTAATGAAGGAGGTCCTGAGCCTTGACAAATTTACCATTTGCTGAGACAGTGGCAATCCTTTTTCCTGTGATTTTCATACTGAAAAGAGCTGTAAGGTCTTGATTGAGAGCCCTTTGTTTTGCAGCTTCATCTCAGGCTCATAATACACTTAGAAGCAGTTGTTCCTCTAACTGTAAACTCAAACATTTACTCCATGAGATGAAACATATTTCCTGTCTTTGAAGAACCATAGAACACAGTGAAAAACCTACTAGTCAGCTTGAGAATGGGCTTCATGCAGTGCTGAGACCTAGGGAATATGAGTGGCGCGACTTAAGGCTGTTTGTCAGCTTCATTTGCAAATTAAGGGATTAGTCATGGTAGGTCTGCTGCAGCTGAGGGCTTTTTTGGCTTTTTGATGATTGCCAAAGGTAAAATGTCCTAAACGCCACTTCCTAACATAGGGGAGACCTTTGAAACAGATGTGGATTTGCCTTTTAAAGCTGATGGGCAGACTAATAAGGCTGAAGCTAGATAGGATTGTGATATGAGGTTTTTTGATGTTGCCAGGGGTGGAATGAATAGGTAGGAAGGCGAAAAAAGTTTTGGGAGGGTTTTCTGGATGACATATTGACATAAGGAAATCAGTTTCTAGAAAACTCACCTGAAGGTATAGTCATCACTAACATGTAAAAAATACTGATGGCTAACAGTGGCTCCATTTGGGGAGGGCAGCTCCTCGTCAGGAGGTGTCCAGAATTCAGATTTTTGGATTATGAAGACCAGTGCCTTATCCATTGGCGCAAAATTTACCCTTCTCTTGATGTTATTTCTAAAAAGTGTCAGCATGTTTAACATCAATGATACCTCTACCTACCCTACTATCTTTCCTAACATTTTTTCTTCTGTTTGGCGCATTTGAACTAGCAGCCTTTAGACAATGCATATTTTTCTTTTTGCAAAATGAAACTATCTACTTCTACTCTTATATCTGCCGGGAGTTCAGATTAAGCTGATGAACTCCTTCACTTCTCTACCTAAAACTAGATCGACTGTCAAGATTAAGCAGTTTGACAGGATTTCATTCTCTAATCTACAACATGAAATTTAAAAATGACCAAATCAGGATTAGGCAATCTGATTTGTCATGCATTTGCGGCATAAAAGACAAGCCGCACACAAATGTTATTCTGCAATAAAAGGAAACTAGAGAAGCGGGGCTAAGATGTACAATGTGTTTTTCATCCCTCGCTTCTCTCTTTGGTTCTGTTTTAAGCATGTGGAACCAGAATCTCTCCCTAATCTAAGCTCTGTGATAAGTCAATCTTACACAATGTTGACTATCTTGACACTCACTAACTTATCGGCAAATAAATTTAAACATGCTCAGCTATGATTAGGCTAGATAGCTGAACAAGACATTGAAGTACTAGTAGCGGCATTTAGACTTGCTCGCTTTCCGAAAGACTATTTTTTTGGAACATGGGGCCTTTGTTCTATCTTCACTTGCCCTCTTTTCTGCTTTTTACTGTTTTTGACTTTCCTATCTTTTACTGTTTTTGACCTTTTCTATTTTGTCAATATTTCAAACAATGGTATGTACAATGACTGAAAGTGTTTCAAACTCAAAAATCTTGGAAATGACGGAATTTCAGCATCTTATCCTCGTAAGGATCTCCTCTCACCCTTGGCCCACTTAACTCTTGAAAAGAAAAGTTTTGGAAATTTTCTCTCTCTAACATGACATAGGGATTCATGCAAGAATCTCTAAACAGCCCAGTATCCTCCCTCTGTACCTCTCTGAATATCTGATTTCCACTCCTTTCCTTACTGTATGCTTTCTTCAGGTAATGTATGTACTCTTGATAATTCTTGAAATAGATAGTGATATCATCAAGGTATGCAAAAATACAGAAGTTTAAAACTGGGAACATGGCTTTCATGAACAGTTTCTTGATATTGGGTGGTTTAGCAATTTTGACCTTGAAAACAGATTTACCTCCCGCAAACTGGAAAAAATCTTTAAGTTGTCTACTTTGTAAAAGAATTTGATGATTATGATTTGAAAGATGATCTTGCAAGAATACATCATTAGAAACATTTTCAAATGGTGAATCGCGATCTTGAGTAGAAAAAACATGATTTTTGTTATATGGAAATGCAGTATCATTTCTAAAATCAAAGTAGATTCTGTGGCCATTATTTTTTTCCTTGATCATTTCAGTTTGTTTCAGTTTGCTGTGTTTGTTTCTGTTAAAGTTTTTCTTTGGGGAAAAGGTGGTGATACAATGTTTTCCCTTGTCTTTCCTGTAGAAACTAGTATTTTGTATGAGATTCCTGATTTTAGCCTTTCTAAGTTCTTCATGAAAAGACAAAATATGAGCCAATTTCAGTAGTTCAGGTATGCCGGGATTATAACTGTCACCTTGGCTCATCAAAAGTTTATTTGGCATTTTCTCAAGATTTTGAGCGACTGAGGTTATAGTCAAAGTTTTATTTGCAGTAGGAGGGTCACATGATGGTAAATCTTTGAGGTACGGTAGAAACATTAAACTCCCTTTCTCCCGGGTTCCAAATAGGTTTATGATGTGAAGGTCTTCTAAAGCTTTTACCCGGAAGAAATTTCCACAAGTTACTGCTGGCATTTGATTAAAGCTAGAGCAATTTGCTTGATAGTACATGAGAGTTTGTGCTTCTTGTTCTAACTCTACTTGGGAGAGAGGAAACTTACTTTCTTCAAGGCACAGTTGTTCATGATCATGATAGTTTTGAGTGTCCAGCTCATCATAAGGTATCAAGGACAACAGATGTGGTGGATCTAAGTCTATATCAGCTTCTTCTGACTCTTCCTCCAAGTTTACATCAATATGCATAATGAAAGAGTTTAAGTCGGAGCGCAAAGAACACATTGGAATGTTATCGAGCCTATCTTGACTGCTAATCATGTATTTCATGTGTGATTCGCGGTAGAGTATCCTGGTCTGACCAAACACAGGAATGGTGGCATATGACATGTCTAGTTGGATATTCCCTTGGAGTTTGGCTCCCCAAGATCTGGAGAGAAGCATCCCGTACTTGGGAGGAATATCTGCCACTACTATATCCATGATTAAATGTTTCGCGGGTATTTGGGCCAGACTAAAACAAAGGTCTTTGATCAAACCCAAGCATTGGACTCTGCTTGAGTCAAATGAGTACAAGTCTTTGTATGGTCTTGTGATTTCCAAACCTAATCTTTCCATTACTACCTTTGGCATAAGATTATGCGAGGCGCCAGAGTCTAGCATGGCATTGTGGAGGATTTGGTCGTGGATGTTTAGGCTAATGTAGAATGGAAGGGTAGCTCCCTCTTGGAACTTTCCCTCTACCTTTGGACCAAACAATACTTCAGGAATGTCATCAGTGAGATTAACATTGTTTGCATCATTTCCTAGATTTAAGACTTTTAGTACTTGGGATTTATAAGAGCTTTGGGCAATGAGTTCAGTAAGAGGCATGGTGATTTTGATCTTAGCGATTTCACCTTCAAAGCTAAAAGGCATTTGAAGTTTAGATATGTTTGTTTCAGCTTTTTCAGCTAAGACCTTGTCTATGCTCTGAGTTTGTTGACCTTGTTTAGGGATTTTGTTTGCCATAGTTGTTTTGGTGACCTTGGTAGAAGTATCAGGAGTATATGAGATAGGACCAGTTTGGGTGACTTTAGCTTGGCTTTGATCAATCTTTTCAACCTTGATTTTGTCACTGCTTGATGCTTTTTTGAGGATGGTATCTGGAGCTTTAGCAGTATCAGAGTTACCTCTCTTGACATTATCTTGGTTTCTCTTGCTCCTAAGGTCATATTGCCTGTGGGCTTCTTCAATAGCATTTTGAAATTCTATGGCGGGGTCATCAAGATCCTCATAATTGGTCTCATCTTGATCAGGCGAAAAGAAGGCTTGTTCTTCTTCGGTGAGGTACACCTCACCTTCATTGTCAAACCCTATGAGGTTTAAATGATGTTCATCAATAGGTTCTGAGTCCCTATCATCTTCTTCTACATAGTTTTCATTGAATGGTGGCCTGATCTGTTGGTCATTATCCCTTGGTCTATTTTGGGGCTGTTCCCTCCTAAAGTTTTGGTTTCGGTTTCTGATTGGAGGGTTTGGCTGGTTATCTCTAATAGGAGCTTTTTCATTGATCTTTTCCCACATTTTAGCCATGGATTTGACTAAGTCATCTATTCTGGGATCTAGGGAAGGTGATGAAGTAGAAACCTCATCTCTATATGTGACCTTTCTTTCTGACCTAGTCCTGGCTCTCTTTTCAGCTAAGTTGGCATCTGCTTTTATAGCTATTTGTTGCATTTCTTCCAAGGTAGGGGGATCTTTATCCCTCAAATGATATGTCATGTCCGGATCAAAACCCTTAGGAAATTTTGCCAAAGCTAAACCAAGTGGAGGTTTGAAATGAGGTGGAAGGGAGTTATATACACTGTTGAACCTAGTACAGTAAGCTTGGACACTTTCCCCATTCTCCCGTTTTAGATTGTTATATTCTGACGGGATTTGAATGGGGTTTCTTCGAATTTCCCACCTATTTCTGAAGATTTGATGTAGTTCTGGGATATCATGGATACTGTTTGGAGCTAAGCTTTTGAACCATGCTTTGGGTTCACCACCAAGACTTTGGGCAAATATTCTCATTCGGACAGTCTCGTCTTGTACCTCTAAGTATTCATAAGCATCAGTCATTCTACTTATATGCTGTTGAGGTGTGGTGGTATCTTCTCCAGTAAAGTGTGGGATCTTGTCTTGATATTTGTTTGGGAGAGGAGCTAAAGGTGGAGGTAACACCAAAGGTGCGTACCAGGCTGCCATGACTGGAGCTAATGGATGATGCGCAAGATGAGGACTGGTAGGCTGAAATGGAGTGGTATGAACAGTGGTAGTTTGACCAGGTGTGGCGGATGAACTTGGACTAGTGATCTGGTTTTGAGCAGATCTGGGATGATAAGAGCCAAACTGATAGAGAAGCTGGAAATCAGGAGGAGTGGTGGGTGAAGCTTCTCTACTAAGACTCTGTGGTGGGCTTAGGGGTTCAAGATCGTCAAAGTCTATCCTACTATATGATTTGCTTCTGGGAAGAGTTTGTGATGGCTCTGGTTCCAAAGGTGAATCTAGTAGGGTAGTGCGATGTTTAGGTACGGATCTTGTTCTACGGATGAATCTACCAGAAGCTAGATGATCAGTTTCAGAAGCTTGCCACAGAATCTTTTCTGGGTCATCTACTATGATAGGGGGATTTGGGTCTGGGTGGGATCTGGTATTGATTCTTCGTGAAGCCAGATTTTAGATCCAGGGTTCAGAGAGAATGGTATTGGTGAATGTTTTGGATGAGTGATTTTTCTAAAGTTATACTAAGGCGAAGGATGGTCAAAAATAGAAGGGATGGATTAGTGGAGTCGCCAGGTGGAAATGGATTGTTTTTGTGAAGATAGCTATGGTCTACCACTAGTAACTAATCTGAGAATGTTTTTGGATTTTCTGAGTTTTCTGTGCAGCCTATGGTTATTTAAAGTTTTCTAGGTTTGTTTCAACACTTTGCTAGGGTGATGGGAACAAAAAGAGTTTACTCTAAGCAATGAATCTATGGACTGCTTGCTTGTTTATGGTACCTAACGGACCAAAGAGTCTATAAGAGTTTGCTGGACTATTATGTACTCAATGTCTTACCATCTCCCGCTATGTTAGTGAGTGATGGGAAAGGTCTATCGGATGGAATTCTAAATTTAGCAAGGTGGTAAGGCTTACTAGAAGTTAGTGGAGTCGCCAGGTGGATTTTTAGTTGTTTTGAGGTATATTTGTATGGTCCACCACCAATACTATCAAAAACCAATCTAAAGGAGTTTTTTGTGGTTTTTTCTGAGTTTTATGTGCAGCCTAGGATGTAAGAGTGTTATAAGCCTGATTCATCACTTTGCTAAGATGGTGAAACAGAGAGTTTACACTAAATGATTCTAAAGGCTAATGGTTTGAGTTTAGGATTGAAGGACTAAAGAGTCTATAAGAGTTCGCTAGACTGTCATGAACTCAGTAAGTCCCACCGTGATCGCCATTATGTTAGAGTGCGGTGGGATAAGTCAGCCAACTAATATTCTCAAAAGTCTCTAAAGATGAGGGAAACCAAGTTTTTAATCACTCAAAGTCCCACCGTGATCGCCATTATGTTAGGGTGGCGATGAGGTGGCAAAATCAGATGGTATTCTAAAATTTAGGAAGGTAGTAAGGCCTACTGGAGGCTAGTGGAGTCGCCAGGTGGATTTTTAGTTGTTTTGAGGTATATTTGTATGGTCCACCACCAATACTATCAAAACCAATCTAAGGGAGTTTTTTGGGGTTTTTTCTGAGTTTTATGTGCAGCCTAGGATGTAAGAGTGTTATAAACCTGATTCATCACTTTTCTAAGATGGTGAAACAGAGAGTTTACACTAAATGATTCTAGAGGCTGATGGTTTAAGTTGAAATTTGAAGGACTAAGGAGCCTATAAAAGTTTGCTAGACTGTCATGTACTCAATAAGTCCCACCGTGATCGCCATTATGTTAGGGTCCCGTGATTTGGCCGATTGGCTAGCCAAATGACGATGTAACATCAAACCAAGCTTTGGAGCCCAAGGACCTAGCCTTCCTGGACTCGGAGAGGGCTCTCTCTATAAGTGTAAAAGATGTCGGTGTGTTTACTTGCGATGTTCTGATATTAGGCTAGTTATGAAGTATGTTTTTGGTTTTTTGGTTTTTTAAGTTTGTGAGGGATGAAACTGATCAAATACATAAACTAGATAACAAGATGTAGATAAATTGGGCTATGGGGTCAAACAGGTCAAGGAAGCTAATGAGGCGATGATGTAAAGCTGCTGTAGGGCCGATTTGATTCACAATAGAAGGGATCTCCGGGCAAAATGGATTAAATGAAAAATAAGTTGGTGAAAGACAAGGGATTTCAAGTGCAAACTAGTTAATAGCAGACATAAACATGTAATAGCAAGCCATTAATCATGCTAGGAATAACTATAAGCTAATCAATACATAGAAATCAAACATTCCAGCCATACATAGAGGTATAAGACCCTCTAACTTCGGGAAATGGCTATCAGACTTTGGGGAAAACACATGAGACAAGCTAACAACTCATAAACTATGCCGGAACGCCTAAACATAGTCTCTAAGTCATTGGGCACTTGGACAAATAAGTTTTCATAGTTTTAGGCAAAGGGCTAGATCGAAACTAGTCCTCCTTGGTTCAACAAAATGATCAACAAATCAGTCAAAGAGAAAGTTTTATGGACAGAACTATGGGCAGCTGATAGGTAGGTACGGCAAACCATATATCCTACTCAACATACATGGAACTGATGAATAAAACTAAGCAACAACACCTTAAGTTACTAAAGAGCAGCTAAGAATTCTTTAGCATAACTAAGGGAGAAGAAAACATCAAGCTATGAAGATTCAGGGATTTTGAGGTGCCTCCATGGGCATGTCTCAAAATCAATCTTTACTGATCTATAGCAGCAAGAGAAATGAAATATGAGTGAAAACTAGAAGACAAAACAACATTAAGAAGCACTATACCATTCTACCATGTCAAGGAATCCATCAACAAGCCTTCAACATTCCTCAAAAGCATCCAAGAGGCAATCCAAACATCATAACTCAAGTGTATTCTTCAAAGCTCATATGACCAATGCATTACTTCTTCTCTCAAGTTCAGCCTCTGATTTACAATGAGAAGTATGGGATAAATAGGCTAGAAGGAGGAAAACCTCATGGAGCAACTAGCTATCCCATTGGCCCAGTCAAAATATCTAAATTTGCCCTTGTGGCTTTGCAAAGCCCAAGGCACAAAATATCTAATAAAATATCTAAAAAATTGCTAAAAACGGAAATTATATTGACTTTACATGATTTTCCCATGATAAAAATAGCCTAACGCACATTTGGGAAAAGCAGATTTTTGGAGTTCAAAAATTTCAAAAATACTTCATATTTATGCCTGAAAAAGGTCCTCTGACTTGCTGGATGCAAATGGAAGGCTTCCTGATGTCGAAATGAGGCTCATGATGGCTCGTTGGAAAGCTCTCTGTGTCTGCTTTCCAATGCAAGTGGAATCATCTCAATATGATCTCTGAAAGTCCCTCAAAACTGTACCTGTGTGCAAAAACCCAGAAAATAGCAGGCTGCTGATAGGGCGGGCAGAATGTGCAAAATGAGGCTGTTTTTTTGCCAATTTGAGGGGGCGAATGATTTTCAAATGCCCTGAAAATCGCTGGAGAGCTGCTCATGAAATTATGGAATCCATTGGTATCACCCTCCTCCCTTGACGACTCTTCAAACTGAAATGGCGCATTTATGAGTTTTTGGCAAAAACCCCAAAAATGCCAAAAAACAAAAAGTTTTCGAAACAGGCCCAAAATTGGCATGGATGACCCTCAAGGGTCCATGGAGACATGTTCCGAAGCTGAAGCTAAAATATCTAGGGCTGATGTGCGTTTTGCTTCCTTCCGTGCTAGGCGCCTCTCCTTCAATTTCTTCAATTTTTCTTGTGCTACCTTCAATTTGCGCCGGGCGAATTGGTTTAGCTTCTGAAAGTGAAGTGTTCTCTTTCTCTGTAGCTCGAGATCCCTGTTTGCCTTCTCAAGCTTGGTCTCCAAATGCTGGTTAGCCCTCTCAAGCCAAGCTTCCTTGTTTTCCTCAATTTCCCGTTCAAAGAGGGTAGTGAGAGGAAAAGCTTCGAATTGAGCTTGTTCTTCAGCCTTCTGCTTCTCCAAAACTCTCCTAAGCCCGATGGTTCTAGGCCTCTTTCGCCTAGGCTGGTCCTCCTCTTCCTCATCATCAAATTCGCCAATAAGCTCTTCAATTCTCACTTGCGCCCTTTCCGCCTTCTTTTTGTACTTGATGGCCCTTGCCTCATGAATGGCTGCATGAAATTTCATTTGTTTGTTCTCAACCTCCAAGAATTGATTGAAATTCCTTGCCCTTTGGAGATCTTCTTGTAAAACCTCAATTTGCCCTTCTTTGTGAATGAGGAGGTTCTCAAGGATGCGTGCCTCATTTTCGCTGTCATCGCTTGGGATAGGGATGACAGCTGATTCACCTCCATGCTTGGCGCTTTCTCCAATTGTACTTTTGCCTTTGAAGGCCAATCTAGCGCTCTTTCTCCTTGGTAAGCTAGGAGTTGTTCTCTTGGGAAATTTTCCCTTCTTAGGGACAGTTTTGGTCACCATTGTGGTGGCAGCTTCAGCTTGCTGTCCTTCCCCAACATCCTGTCCGGCTTGTGGCTCAAAAGGTGTTTCGATTGCTTGCTCAAACTGCTGCTCTTCAAACTCTGTCCACTGCTGTTCCCTTTCCGGTACCTGCTGCTGTACCTCAACCTCTGTCTGCTGCCCTTCTTCCTGAAATTGATGCTGTTCATCAACCTCCAGCTGTTGCTCTTCTTCCTGAAATTGATGCTGTTCATCAACCTCCAGCTGCTGCTGTCCAATGATATCCAACCGCTGCTGTCCCTCAAAATCTGGCTGCTGCTCATCAACCTCCTTTTCTCCCTGTGGCTCACTGCCCTCTCCTTCTCCTTGTGTACTTGGATGCCCAGTGATCATCTTGAGTTTTTTAGGGGTAGGCCTACTAGATAAAGGCACTGGGCGATGGATAGGCTGAGTCGGAGACACATGAGCAGGAGGAACAGTGGCGAAATCGGCATGGCTAATGAAGGACTCCCATGAAACCCCTTTCTTCTCCAGCTGGTGCAAGAAGATGATTTAGATCAAGGAATGATGAAAGAGAGAAGAGATTTGCCGAGGTGGAGCTTTCTTTTGGACAGCAGCTGCCATCTTCTCTATGCTCTTGGACAAAAAGTATGGAAGGTTTAATTGCTTGCTCCTGGTAAAATGCATCAACAAGCGAACATGATAAGCAAGATTTGGCTAAACCTCCCTTCACAAGTGAAGTATCTCATTATGGCCTTCATCAGTGGCGCATAACTGTCAAGAAGATAGGAGAAAGGAAAAGTAGCAGTGATGGTCTCCCTATGTTCCGGCTTGATGAAAGGCTTATAGTCCTCCAAATCAAGATGTGCTTGTTTAAACCATTTTTCACCATGATACGGGATCTTGGTAGCTTTGGATATATACCTTGGAGAAATTTTGAAATCAAGATCTGCAAGCTGGAAGTGTTTGTCCTTGAACCTTAAAGCACACAAATGTGTAAGTGGTGAGAAACTCTTGACTTCCTCTGTCCTTTGACAGAAATCAAGACAGCCTACCTCATGGAAATTGAAAAGTACTGAAGGATGAGCATTGATGTCTTCTATGGAGGTAGGCTCATATCTCTTATGTTGTCCGCCTTTGTGATCTCGCCTTGGAGGCATTCTGATTAAAAACAGGCTTGAAAGAGGCACACTGCCTTCAATATATGAAGAATGTTTTCCTAGATTGAGACAAGCCACCAAACTGTTTTGACAGTTATGGACCTTGTGATTCAACAAGGCTTCCTTGAATAAACTCTTCTGCACTTATTAACCACAATCTTTCAAACTTGGTTATACTTTAGCTCTGAATCTTTCTCAACAATAGCACTATGGGTAAGAACTGTTTTGTAGATTCTTTGGGCACAGTCTTGAACAAATCCCCTTTGTGACCTTTGCTTAGAGGCCTGCTTGCACTTATATTTTTTTTTTTTTTAAAACAACCTTCAAAATTATAACCTTGCTTTTTAGGTTATTTACCTCAAAACATGCCCCTGTCAGCAGACTTTTGTGGAGACCACACAGTGGGAAAAGAAAAGACCCTGTGGTTAGGTGAAAAATAGCCCACTGTGTCAAGAGAAGAACCTTTCACTTGTGACCCTTTGAGAAGTCAATCACTGCCTTTATAACTCTGCCCTTGTTGTTTACTTGATCACCAGTAAATGCCCAATCATCTACAAATGCCCAATCATCAACAAAATACCTTGTTTCACCTTTAGAAAACTCTGTCTAACAGTCTTCAGAATGACAATATAGTGTAATGAGCAAGCAGACCTAGTTTAGGTGAAAAAGTAAGTGCAACAGTTGTTTTAGGAAACGCACTCTCTGTTTTATGAGTTTAAAAGGTGCACCAAATACCTGTACCTCTGTTTTCAGTATTAACCTCAAACACTAACCATTCTGTTTTTCAGTGTGCTGTGTATTCCTGGTTTCAAACTTCAACTTTGGTCACAACAACCATGCCTAATCAACAACAACCTGCGTTTGATGTAAACCTGATCATCAACAACTGCCTTCTAGAATGTGGCCTTATTTCACTTCTCAGAAAACTCTGTCTTAACAAACTTTAGAAGGATACCACGTAGTGTAATGAAAAGGCAGATTTAGCTTAGGTGTAAAAATAGGTGTGACAGTGGTTTTAGGAAATAAATTCCTTGCTCCGTGAGTTTAAAAAAGTCCACCTACTGTACCCCTGTTTTGACCTCATATGTAAACACCAAGCGTTCTGCCCTACCCTGCCTCCAGCTTCTTTATCAACAAACTTTTGCCCTTTAACTTATGCACAGCTTCAAACCGAGGTCTACATGCTTGAAAACTTGATTTTTTGAGTTCTTTAAGGTAGGGATAGAGTACCTTGTGCGTTTTTGAGAAGAAATCCCCTTGGAGGGATCTAAAAATGCAACGGGATTCTTCAAAACTGGCGCGGCAACCCTTGGAGCAAAACTCGTCGCGCCGGAGAAAACGCCGGGTGGAGTTGTCGTGCTGTCGGGCGGGCACCTACAGGCTCGTCGCGCCCGCCTACAGGCTCGTCGCGCCCGTGTTGACACCCTGTGTATTTTGGAGCCCAGGCTCGTCGCGCCACTTGCCAGGCTCGTCGCGCCGCCCTACAACTGTGCAGAAGACCTCAAATTGTTGGAAAAGCTCGTTGTGATGCTTGGGAGCTGTAGCAATTCGTTGTTTTGATTTCACAAATGATTTAATATTCCCCTATGTCATTTTCATGACATTTTCAAAATATCAAACGGTCACTTTGAATACATATATCTGCCCCTTTTCAAATGATGCAAAACAGTGTTTGTATCAAGTTGCCTTTTTTAAAAATGACAATCTTCCAGATCTGTTTTGCCTCCTCACGGAATTACATACCTGTTCCCATGAGAGAGATATCTCAAAAATTTCGACTTTTTCCCTCTTTGAGCGCTTTTAGGTGACAAGGTAAACAAAAGCAAGGTCATTTAAAAAAAACTGTCAAAGGCATTTGAAAGCTTTTTTACCACTTTACAGGAAACCATTGGTGTCTTCTTTAGGGAATATAAACAATGATAGTTTATCAAAAACAAATTCCTTTCTGCCTAATCATAGGATCATATACCAGTTTGCCTCCTTATTTGAAAAGCCAAACTTGTAAAATATGAAAACAGGTTTTTTTGGCACACAGTCTTTATTCTATTCTGCTCAGCATTTCAAATCCCTTTTGTCAGTAGCAACATTTCATGACTGGACCTATGTTCGCTGCCTCCTTCTCTTGGTGATTTGCTAGTGAATAATGGCTATTTCATAATGCACTAAAATGTTGGAAAAGTTGCAAACACCTCTTCTCGAAAGGCGCCCCTTTTGAACTTTTGACATATGGTATGTCTTGCTGCGTGGCCCTTTCCTCAAGGAGAAAATCTTCTTTTGATATTAATGGCACACATATGCTCAAAATTGTCTCTTTTATCTATTCCTAGCATTGCATACCTGTCATTTTGCCTTTTATGACTCAACCTTAGTCACTGTTTACTTCTCTAGTTGCATCTTTTCACCTTAGCCTTGTTTGTTTGCTCAAAGGGATTTTCCTTGATTTCTGGATAGGTGCTCATGAAATGTCTTTAACCCTTTTTAAGTCCACTGCTCCTTTGGCACTCAAGGCATAAAGTATGTTCAACTTTTTCTCCTTTCTGCTGGATGAGCTGTTGACAGGTAGCTTCTTTGAAGAGGGAGATCAATACATTAGTATCATAGACAGTAACACCTTCTTTATTTCAACTTCTTTGAGTCTTTTCTCTGCACTTTTGGACTTACCATTTTTCAACAGTCTGCAATGATTTTGGCTCTCTGCTTATGTATGGAGGAAGCTCTTAATCAGGTAAAGTATCAGAAGACCCCTTTTACCACTATGTCAGACACAACCTTTCTCTGAAACAGGAGTATCAGTATCTTTACATTATCAGAGCTGTCATTCATTGGTGTAGTGACCTTGTTTCAGTCTTCGATATCCTTCTACTGCTCTTTCTTGTATCAATCACTTTCAGCACCTGTAGTAGTTTTGGCCCTCTACTCATGTATGGAGGAGGTTTTTTATCAGGCAAATGTGGTGGTAAGTAAACCATCTGAACAACACCAATCTTAGCATCTTCATTTGCAAACCTCGTCGTGTTTTTGAAGGAAACCTAGCCATAGTGACACTGTTCTAAGGTTGCTGAGATATTTGTCACTTGGCTTGTTCATCTCATGACCTGGTATATTGACCAGAACTCTTTGTGATCATAAAGGTCAGTGTTTTCTTGAAGAACCAAGAACCTTCTCTTGCCTGTGTAATGGCATTGATTAACATCTGTTCTATTTGATGCTGCACCAAAACAGGCCTCTTATGATTTGGATGTTCACTGATGAAATGGCCTTCTAAAGTTTCAACCATTTACCTGACTTGAAAGTTTCAGATGATCTCTTTTATTAGGCTAAACTTCTTTTCCTTTGGCTTATCATACTTTCACTACAATCTTGTTATGGTCAGCAATTACATTCATGAAACCTGAAGATATTGTTTCATTGTTTCAGACAGGGCAAACCTGGACTTTTGCAACCTTCTGAGTCAACTCTGACCTGCGCCCTCTGCTTATGGATGAAGGAGGCGCCCTAACCCTCTGCTTGTAATGAAGGAGGTCCTGAGCCTTGACAAACTTACCATTTGCTGAGACAGTGGCAATCCTTTTTCCTGTGATTTTCATACTGAAAAGAGCTGTAAGGTCCTGATTGAGAGCCCTTTGTTTTGCAGCTTCATCTCAGGCTCATAATACACTTAGAAGCAGCTGTTCCTCTAACTGTAAACTCAAACATTTACTCCATGAGATGAAACATATTTCTTGTTTTTGAAGAACCATAGAACACGGTGAAAAACCTACTAGTCAGCTTGAGAATGGGCTTTATGCAGTGCTGAGATCTAGGGGGTGTGAGTGGCGCGACTTAAGGCTGTTTGTCAACTTCATTTGCAAATTAAGGGATCAGTCATGGTAGGTCTGCTGCAGATGGGGACTTTTTTGGCTTTTTGATTATTGCCAAAGGTGAAATGTCCTAAACGCCACTTCCTAACATAGGGTAGACTTCTGAAACAGATGTGGATTTGCCCTTTAAGGCTGATGGGCAGGTCAATAAGGCTGAAGCTAGATAGGATTGTGATATGAGGTTTTTTGATGTTGCCAGGGGTGGAATGAATAGGTAGGAAGGCGAAAAAAGTTTTGGGAGGGTTTTCTGGATGACATATTGACATAAGGAAATCGGTTTCTAGAAAACTCAGCTGAAGATATAGTCATCACTAACATGTAAAAAATACTGATGGCTATGGCGGGAATTACCACTCCTCAAACTCTCAAGATAGCAGGACATATAAAGAAGAAAAGGGTAATAGTGTTGATTGATTCGGGTAGCACCCATAATTTTATTCATTATAAGGTAGCCAAGGAATTAAATTGTTTCCTATACCCAGCACCAGAATGTCAAGTGATGGTTGCAAATGGAGGAACTATAAATTTCTCTGGAAAATGCCATAATATCAAGCTAACCATGGGGGAATATATATTAACTAGTCCAATGCTTTCCATTCCTATGGGAGGTGCTGATGTTGTACTAGGAGTACAATGGTTACAATCTTTGGGGACGGTAGCTTTTAATTTTCAAGAACTTTTCTTGAATTTTTTTTCAGAAGGAAAGGAAGTCGAATTAAGGGGTATTGCAGGGAAGCTAGGAAGGATAATAAGCTCTAATGTCATGACAAAGCTTCTAAAGAAAGAACAACGAGGCGTAATTGCACAATTATGCTCACTACAAGTTCCAACATCAAAATCATCTATTTTTGCAGATCTCCAACAAGTCTTGGACAATCATTCCAAGGTGTTTGAAACTCCCAAAGGACTCCCACCTATTCATGATCATGATCATGCTATTCATTTGATTCCAGGAAGTGTTCCTCCAAACATCAGGCCTTATAGATATCCTTACTTCCAAAAGAGCGAAATTGAACGTATGATTGCAGAAATGTTAGAGGCTGGTATAATTCAACCTAGTCAAAGTTCTTTCTTTGCTCCTGTAGTATTGGTAGACAAGAAGGATGGATCATGGCGAGTGTTTCCAGATTATAGGGAGCTCAATAAGCTCACCATTAAAGACAAATTTCCCATTCCTGTGATTGATGAATTATTGGATGAATTACATGGAGCAATTTATTTTACCAAGTTGGATCTTCGTTCAGGATATCATCAAATTAGAATGAAGACTGAAGATATTCCAAAAACAGCATTTCGAACTCATGAGGGTCATCATGAATTTTTGGTCATGCCTTTTGGCCTTACCAATGCACCTTCTACATTTCAAGGGTTGATGAATTCCATTTTCAAACCCTTCCTTAGGAAATTTGTGCTAGTATTTTTTGATGATATACTAATCTATAGCAGGTCTTGGAAGGATCATGTTGAACATGTTGACAGGGTGCTCAAACTATTGCGGGAGAAACAATTATATGCAAAAACATCCAAATGTTTCTTTGGAGTACAAGAGGTGGAATATCTGGGTCATATTGTATCTCACGAGGGTGTTAAAGTAGACCCTAATAAAATTAAATCCATTAAGGAATGGAAAGTCCCCACAACCATAAAGCAGTTGTGAGGATTTCTCCGGTTAACAGGGTATTATCGCAAGTTTGTTAAGAATTATGGGAGAATAGCAGCACCTCTAACAACATTATTGAAGAAAGATGCATTTTCATGGACTCCTGAAGCAACTAAGGCCTTTGAACGTCTTAAATAGGCAATGTGCCTAGCACCGGTCTTAGCTACACCAGACTTCACAAAAACCTTTATTGTGGAATGTGATGCCTCAGGAAATGGAATTGGTGCAGTTTTAATGCAGGAAGGAAGACCCATTGCTTTTGAAAGTCGTCCGATCAAAGGAAAGTA